>OX101785.1:13490222-14090222 GCA_944452715.1 Ophion slaviceki
TTTTTCATTGATTTTGATTCATTTTTAAGTACAAAAACTATAGTTTAACGTAACGTCTCAAAAATAGGTGGGCTAGGTAGCTCTATCACAACTCGACAACGGCTTGTCTGAAACAAAAAAATCAAAGTCCATTACATTCAGTATGACATCAGCTACAAAATGACCCTCCGATATAAAGTTTTATCAAAAAATAAAAAAAATGTCAGATGAAAAACGATAAAAGTAAAAAAAACGCGTTTTTTCGCAGTTTTTCGCAAAAAAAAGAGTGAAAATCAAATCTTTAAAACCATCGAGGGTCATCTTGTTGCGAATCATGTTTACAATATGTGGTTCAAATTTCAAGAGAATCGGTTTATAAGTTTTAGAGATACGATGGAGCTAGATTTTGAAAACGTTGTCTCGAGAAAAACGCGTTTGAAGTTTATACTATGAGAAACTCTTACCTAAACTCAATCGGCAATTCATGCACCGTAAAAAATCCCTTCTGATTGCTCATCATTGTCGATTTCTTCAAGTCTTGCTTGCTTTCGATTTTTTGAAATATTCAAAGTGGAGTGGCCCCTTAAAAAAATTGTCAAGTCAATTGGTGAAGACTTGATCAGACAAAGGTGACTCGCTTCATCCACTTCAGCGTCGCTATTTTGCTACAAATTCGTGTGAAAAAAAATTGTACAGATACTTAAACATATCTTGAATACTCAATAACTTGAATACCATAAAATATCGTCGAAATTGTCCTTGTTCCGGAGCCTGACAGTCTCCCTCAAAAGAGTACACGATGGCCTCCTTTGCGTTTACATTTCCGACGATGACTTCCCCTTCATTTCGCATTGAAAGCAAACAAATATTGAACATTTTTCCAAAGTCTTAGAGTCGCGTTACCCCTTAAGCGCTGGCCATTTTTTCCGCGCCTCTTGAACGTTACTTTCTGCCCTTCTTGTCATTACGATACGAAGCTCCTCCCTCGAATTGTACGTCGTAAATTTATGCAGCACCGTGACACGCGTTTCTCGAGACTTTTAATTAGAAAAAGTAGCCGGCAATTATCATGCTCGGCCGAGTCGAAGGGAAAGGGAGATTTTAAATGTTGTGAACTGTGGTTTCGTGGCAGAGTTTGGACAGGTGCTTATGTTGGATTTGCGAAAAGCCTCCGGGAAATGGGTCTAGAAAATTAATTTACGTACATCACCTTTGAAGTAAGTTTCTTCTCATTTATTGCAAGTTCTTCGAGTCGGAATCGTGCATAATTAAGAGTGTATTTCACTTGATCAAATGATATTGTGCAAAGTCCCGGAATTCGCTATTTGAAATATCTCTAACTTAAAAAGGGTTGAATTCACCACATGCCGAAAGGGGCATTTTTACTCCACACACACACACACACACACACACACACACACGCGCGCGCGTATATATATATATATATATATATATATATATATATATATATATATATATATATATATATATATATATATATATGTGTGTGTGTGTGTGTGTGTGTGTGTGTGTGTATATGTATATATATATATATATTTATAAATATATATAAATATATAAATATATATATATATATATATATATATATATACACACACACGTCTGTACACACATGGAAAATGGGAAATTAATCCAACGATCAACGCACGACACCAGTGCCACCGGAAGTGATACATCCCACAAGTCTTCCAGCTACACACGTGGCGTGATGTACGTGAGCATTTCAAATGCCGGCAATTCAACGTGATATCGTATCGTGCGGAGAAGGATACGTCACATCGCGACACGTGGTGTATTCCGGAGATTCAGTCAGGACTATTTAGTCATGTAATGTAGTAGCTCGAGCTTAGGGTGGATATTCCCAATTAACGCTGCTTGGAAGACATTATAGCTCGTCGAATGAAGTCAAGCGATAATTACGAGAATCGACTTTCTTCATGTGTCGTCGTGATGTAAGAATGTTTCACGACCGGAATTGAATTTGCTCGATGTCAAAGTTATCAATTATTTTCAGATATTAAGAGACAACACCACTGTGACAGCCCGAAAGAAGGTCGTTTTTCCGGATTTTTTTTGTTGTCTAGATTATTTATTTAGAATTTGGAAGAAAGAAATGTTATCAAGCATAAATTGAACTTATTTTGTGTGAACTTTTATTTGAAAAAATAACCAATGAACAAGGTTTTTGAGGTGTAATAGAGTTTCTGTATAAAGAATGTGGTGTAACTTGACCGAGAATCGATAAAAAAAATAAGAATAAGAAAGCTTTATAATTGATATAAATGTACTTCCCGTTGCACGTAGCTTTTCTAAAGAATTTTCTTTTTCGAAATGACGCGTATTAAAAAGAAAGTGTAGTTGGGGTGCAAAATTTTTACTTATATTCGAGGGCTTAAAAATACTAAATTTATAGAAGCGGCTACGTACCAACGATAGCTGCTGCAACTACGGAAATATTGGTTTTTCAAATTAAGAATTGGACCATTATAGTTTTTTTTATCCGTGACAGTGGTGTCCCTTCTTAATAAAGATTTTTAGGATTAAATTTCTTCTCATCTTGCAATGGATTAAATGGATTGATTTGTCGCTGATTCAGTCGACAGCATCGAAAAATTGCCAAAAATTGCCGATTTTTCTCGACCGAATTTTCGACTGATGAAATGAAAATGGCGGATTTCAACTTTGAAATATCATAACTCAGGTTAAAAAAGCCGCACAGCAGCCAGAAGGAAAGTCCTTTTCTACCAAACAACTACACATTTTTTTAAAGAATTTTTCTTATTCAAATTGTCGCTGCTCCATGAAAAACCAATAAATCCTCAAAGATTCTGCAACGTTTTTCAGCCGAGGATATACTGAGACAGTGTGCAAAAAGTCAGGTACCTGGGTTTTACCTTTCCGGGTGCCCCGAAATCGTAGACATTTCGAAACTTTTCAATCTCGCCGTTTCCGTACGGGATGGAAGCTTGAAGCTGAAACCATGGAAATTCGAAAAGTACTGCCGGCATTTGCGTATATCGTACGGCCACGGTATGGCAAGTAAAGTACGTATTTTTATCTCCGAGTAACGCGAATGCCAGCTCTACTTTTCGAATTTTCATGTTTTATTTAGCTGAGGTTGATACTCCGTTGAAAACCGTGAAAATGTTGTTTTTTCTCTGCGATCGTTTTCCACGGAGATATAGCTGGATAAAACAGGTTGCAATTTCAGTGAAAAAAATGTGATCCTTCATTTGCTGCGCTTAAGGAGTTACATCTACCTAGAGGCCCGAATGAAATAGTCAAATTCCGAATTTTTGGAAACGGTTGGTGGAAACGAAACGCATTTTTTCAACCCAAAGGTACATATATCGAGACCCAAAAAAAAACAAAAAGCAACAACAAAAACATGGCCGCCGGCAGATGATGACATTTTTTCGCCACATTTGACGGTGGACACTCTCCAGCATCAACGGTCCATCCGAAATCTAAAAACCAAACGGGTTATTCAAGTTAACAATAAATACGAGTTTTTAACGTTTATCGATTTTCCAAATCATTTTTTTTAACAACGTGGCGCCGAATCGCTACTCAAGCATACAAAATCTATGAAAAAGTTGTCATTTTTACGTAACTATTAAAAAACGAAGATCGATTTTGAAAAAGTGAGATCGTCAACGACTTTCAAATATTTCTCATCGTATCTCCTATAAATTTGGAGAAAATCCATCAAATGGTCCTCGAGATATCATGTCCACCGACTTCGAAAACATTGTTTCGAGAAAAACGCTTTTAAGGGAGGACACCACTGTAACTGCCCATTTTCGACCGTTTTCTTTGGATTTTTTTTAAAGAAAGGAATAAAATACATGGTCAAAAGAACATTTAGGTTTTATTCGGTATATATTGAAGTATCAAAAAAAAAAATATTTGTCAAAAGAATACAAGCCAACCCTCCGCACGACACGCAGAAGAACCGTCCTAAATTTAATCCTGGACCTAAGAGTGAAATATTTTCGTTAATTACATTAGTTTTAGCAGTGATGTACAGGGGAAAATCAAAAAATAATAAAAAATATAAAAAAGAGAGTTCGAAAAAAGTTCGTTTTTTCAACCATAATTTTCATGTAAAAAACGATAAATTTTTCGCAATTTTCAATTCATCGAAAAAAGCTCTCGTACTTGACTGTTGCAGCAATCTAAGAAGCTACCGTTCAAATTTCAAATCAACTGGATAAAAATTGTTCAAGTTCTGCTGCGTGCCGATTTCAAAAACATACTTTTGAGAAAACCATTCTTTTTTTCGTGTATTTTTTTTTTCAAAAAAAAATGTACGCGGAATAAGTTCAATGTATGCTTAAAAACGTACCTTTTTTTCCAAATCCAAAATAAATGATCCAGTAGGCAAAAAAATCGCTAAAAACGACCTTTGTCGGCCTGTCACAGGGGTGTCCTCCCCTAAAGTTTGAAGTACGCTACCGCTCGCCCGGCCGACTGTTAGAAGGTGTAGCTCATTTAACGCGGTCCTCTAGTTTCTCGGCTGTTTTTTTACGGCTTTTTCAAAAATTTTTTTACGGGCAAAGCATCGAAATAATCAATCTCATTGTTTTTGCATAATCTTTATTAACATTTAAATAAGCTTAACAAATTTTTTGAAGTCAAAATATATAATAGAATAAACGTTATAGTGGCCGACAGGAAGACATCAAGTAAAAGAGGTGCTTGACGGTGACCAAGATTGCGGCTGTTCTGCTTATCTGAAATCAAAAAACCAAACGGCATTTTAATCTTCATATTTAAGACTAGCGATTGAACTAGAGTGAATTCTAAATTACAAAAATTGACTTTTTTATACACTTTTGAAAATTACATTCTATTTTTTACTCATTTTTTCTTAAGTTTTTCGCTTGTACAAAAAAAACTATCGAAGCAATCATGATAATCCTAGTTCAATCGCTGGCTTATAACATATTAAAGATGCTGTATAAATTTAAACAAGATCGGTGCAGTAGTTTCTGAAATATCGTGGTCACCGTTTCGAAAAATGGTGTTTCGAGAAAAACGCGTTTGAAAGTATACCTGCTCCGTATACCTGCTCCGTTCCAGGGCCGTAACTTATGAACCACTTCGAATATCGAAAAATCCTTTGGTACACATTTTCTACACATGTTGTAGATGTGATTTATGAAGAAAAAAAATCGATTTTTTCGACCCGAGAAACTAGAGGCCGCCTTAATTTCTGGAAAATTCCAATGAAATTTTCAGGGAATGTAGTTAAAAGGCTACCGAATAAAAATATTTCTGGAAAATGCAATTTTTCGACCCACCTATTTTGAAGTAGCCCGTTAATGTATATCCAAGAAAAGTAATTAGAAATTACCACATCAAATATTTCCGTACGTATTGACATTTGTCGAAAAAGTTTGTGACAAAAGTTTCATTACTTTAAAGGACATAAATTTTGGTAAACCCTGCTTCATTCTCTGATAAAGATATTGAGCACTCAACTGACACACGCATTTGTGTGTTTGCATGCGTCTGTGTGTTCGACCGAAAAATCATTTCGTACCGCGTAAATAACTGACTTCATATTTCTCGTTTGCTCATATCAGAGAGTTGTAGGAACGTCTGCACTCTCGGCCGGAAAGAGCGAGGTAGAGAAAGTAAAAGAAAAAAAAGCGCAGGAAAAAGTGGAGCGTACGGTAGGAAAATGGTCTATGTGTGTTTCTGGAGTTTTCTTCACGTTCCTGCGGAAAATCGAGAGAGGGTGGCAAGAAAACGAGCTCGCGAAAGAAGAAGCGTAAAGTCCGAGCAAGGAGAAGTGAATAACGCCTTTCACGGTAATATTTCGACAAATTTCGGCGAGAAAGTCTTTTAATCCATTCTTCGGTGTGAGGAAGTTTCAATAAGGAAGGTGAGTTATGCGTCCTCCTAACGACTTTTGCTCTCTGCGATTTTTCTTCGGCTCCAACGTAAACTCGAACTGATCTCTCAGTGTACCTGACTCTCATATATTTCCCCACATATATACACATACATCCTCGTATATCGCTAAGTACGCCGATTTATATGGGAACTCTCCGTCAGAGCCAATAATTTCGTGTGCCGTAACACTGCCAATTTCTTGTTTGTTCAAGTTGTTTCAAACTCTGTTTTTTTTCTTACTCACATAAAGTGCTACCGAAAAGCAGTTCACGAAAATTTCCGATCGTTTTGCAAATGAAACACATTGTAGTGGATATTTCCATGGTGAAATATGAATTTTTTAAATTTTCGACGATAATTACGGTCGTTCAAACGCCAGTTATTTTTGCGTGGATTGTAAGAATATGTGCAGCAATGAAACTCAGTACTTTTGAACAATTTCGACATTTAACATTTAAGGCGTTACCCCCACTTGTAGCGCAAAAAAAGGCTTTTTTCATGAATTTTTTAAAAGAAAACTACAAAACTTTTTTAATCGATCAATATACCATCTTAAAGAACACATTTTGAAGAACTTTCAGGAATTTTTTTATTGAAAAATATTACATTGTTTAGTGGCAAATGGCCGTCAATGAAATAATGTTTTTATATACACGGTTTGCGGTGACCAACATTGCGGCGAAGTGGATCATCTGAAAAAAAAAATGCGGATGGATTTAGTCAAATATAAGTATAAACTAGTCTTTAATCGAAGGATTTTAAAAAATATTCATTTTTCACAAAATGGTGGACAGTCAAAGTTAATGGTTCGATTTTAAGGAAAAAAAAAACGGCCGTTTTTTCGCTATAAAACGGCCATTTTTTTCGACAAAAAATCGAACGATTAAAGATTTTTATGTATTAAATAAGCCTGCAAATTTTCAAGAAGATCGGTTCATTAGTGTTCGAGTAATCTTGGTCACCGACTTCAGAAATGCCATTTTGAGAAAAACGGGTTTAAAGTTTCAATTTCAGTTTACACGAAGAAAATATTTTTTTTTGTAAACTTACATAGAGTCATCTATTCCTGGCCCATACAGAAGTTCTTCCGCCGACGATGCCGCTTGCAAAACTGCAATAAAAAAAATCGATTTTTTCAAAATCGCAAGTGGGAGTAACCCCTTAATATGGTTCCTAAGGCAGTAAAAAAACAAAAAATGTTTTTTAGTATTTTTATTTATGTTTCAAGATCTTACAAAAAACATGTGCAAAAAAAAAAGATTGCAACATTTATGGGCCGCTGAATATGGCCGTGAGAAAAAAGGGTTGAGGCGGTTGACATGATTGCAAAGCTCCCATTCATTTGAAACAGAAATAAAACCATTTTTTTTATCAACAAGAACGTCATTACGGCAGGTACTGAAGACAATTTTTTTAATGGCGACTGTCGAAAAAACATCATTTTCAGCCGTATTTTTTCAAAGTTAATTTTTCTTCAAATATTGATAATAATAATTTCGGAATGCCCGAGGTAGAGACGATAGAGGCATGTATACTAAAAGTTCATACCAAACTTTGAATCAAGCAGTTGCATAGAACTCGAGATTTCATGTCCACCCGATTGAAGAAATTAGTTTTGAGAAAAACGGGTTTCAGTTTTGAGTACAATTTCAGACAACCGCAACTATCTAATTAGTATAATGGCATGTTGTACTTACGTTATATTGATCGGCCGTTTCTGCCTCGCAAAGTGTGCCTTCCTCGACTCCGAAATAATGTTCTTCTGGAGCTTGTTTTTCCCTGCGAGCAGTGCTAGCTTCCGTAGAAGCTTCTGAAGTACCACGTCTATTCGACCGGCCCATCCTAATCGGGTCCCATTTGTTGGCGTAAATATTGGAAATTTTGAAAGGCCCTTTTGAGGACATATTCTTAAAAGTGATTTAGAATAAAAAGTTTGTTTTCGTTAAATTCAGCGCAAATTTAAAAAAACCGTTTCAGGCCTGTCGAAGCCGCATTGGAAATCACAAAATCATTAATAGCATTATTGGACATTAAAATTATAAAAATCGTCTAAAAAATATGATGAATTCGAAAAAAATAGATGGGAAAATGGGCCCACGATGAGACTAATCTTAAAAATCATAGAATGGGTCGCTCTATTTTAGAATTTTTTTTGACAAAATAAAAAGAAGGCAATCATCTTTAAAAAAAATAATTTTCACTTTAGAAGCAAAAAAACATTGACATTCATAGATGATCATTTTTTTCATCGTTTTTAACGAAAGTATGCTTCAAAGTGAAAAATATTATATAATGCCATTTGTCGATATCTCAATTATTTCTGGAGTTATCGGCGTTTAAACGTTCCCAAAACTCCTCAAATCGACACTTTTTGGAAAATTATAAGTCCTTAAAGAGAAGACATAAAAGTCTAAAAATATGTGTGGATATTCGTTTAAGGGGGTACAATTTCACAACAAAAAATCAGGGAAACCAAAAATGGTTGGGGTCACGGGCGAGCTGAAATTGCGTGGAATATCTCATATGTTATCGCGCTTTCCGTTTCGTCCAAACAGAAATACCTGAAACAACCCAAATAAAAAATACCGAAACAAACCCAAACAAAATATCCAAAAAAACCTAAACCCAAACCAAAAAACTATTGCGCGTTACCAAAAATCCCTTTAGGGGTTGTCTTAAAATATATAAAAAGGAAGGTTTGTGCAAAATTTCAGCTCGATCGAGGGGGATTTCGGAACCTTACCTACCCCAGTTCGGGATGAAAATGTCATTAGTTACGAGTTTTCTTTTTCTAGTACATGATTTTCGGTACACAGGTTTTTTACTGTTGATCTATATAGCCATATTCCTTTTACTCTTTCACCCTTAACGATGTCTCTCTCTCTCTCTCTCTCTCTCTCTCTCTCTCTCTCTCTCTCTGTCTCTCTCTCTCCCACCAACCCTAAACTCTGATTTTGCACGATTTCTGCACATCCGCGACTATTTCATTCAATTTTGATGTCACCACATTATCCAGCAACTCGTTCGTAAGCTCGTACATGGATGTGTACAGTTATGGTGAATTGCCCGTCCGGACAGGGAAGAGCAGAGATTGCATTGACAAAATCGATAGCCCGCTTTCAAGATGGACAATAAAGGTAACATTGGATCGTAGATAGCGGAAATTTACAGATACATATATACATATATATATATATATGTTCGCAATGTACACGTACATGAGAGAAAAAAAATGTGCTTCGGGGGCGAATAAAAATCTGCGCTTTCCTTCGGGTCAGCTATACTGGAACTGCAGACGCCAGTACCGGAAAAGTAGAAAGAACGTAATAAAGTTATCTCTCTAGCGATACGATTTACTCGCGATAATAACTCTCGCGCACGATTTTTCCTGGTCACGTGTTCCCGCGGTTATATCGGAATTTTTCCTCGGGGGTCTTCGCTAGAATTGCCAATAGGAAATGAAGACGTTCGGCAGTTGGCTACCCCACTGTGCGCATGGGGATAGGGTATTTCAAAGCTGTTATATTTGTATAAGGATGACTATCAGGACGTTTGGCTATTTTGTGGACAGTCCTTGGAATAACCTTCACGTAAATATGCTTGCATTTGTCCAAATGGGATTTCAAGGTCATTGGTATTCGCATAATGTTGAGTATGAGAAATTTCATCAGAATCACCATACTGTATATACATGAGTGTCCGAAGTAGGCGTTGCAACCTCAACGCAACCCTCGAACCTTTTTCTGTTTTTTTTCTTCTTTTTATTTCATTCTCACTTTACTTATTGCACAACATTTTCAACCAGCTGAAAGTTTGCCGTGACGCGAGAGAGAGGGAGAGAGAGAGGGAGAGAGAGAGAGAGAGAGAGAGAGAGAGAGAGAGAGAGAGAGAGACTGGGAGAGCGAAAGAGGAAACGAAGTAGCGTGTAGTTGATGGAAGGTGCAAAATGCCCCGGCAATGAGTTTTATTTTTTTTGCTCTCTTTCTTCACTCGCAACTCGAGCGAGAACCAAACGCGAAACTTTGAGTTGCCTGAGTTTGCCTCTCCTGTAATGGGAGAAAAATAAATTCTCCTTTTACACTCTGTCCTTGTTATTAATTGTTATTAATAGATCTTTAATTTCAATGAGGGTTTCATGGGTTTTTACAATTTATGGCTCGTTCTTGCAATATTTTCATCAAGAGAGTCACATGCAGAAAAAAAACCATTCTTTTTCTTCATCATTGGATAGATAAACGATAGGACTTGATACAATTTTCTTGAATTTAAGTCTCAGTTTCGATCTCATGGTTCACATATTTGCATAATTGCTTCGAATTCAGTAAAAAAAAAAACAAAAAACTCGTGAAACGGTCGTCCGCATGTTTTTTTCAGTGACGACGAATAAGCGAGAGTATTTTTATCGCGAGTATTACGTGCAGAAAGGAAAAAAAAACATTTTTTTCTTCTATGTTGGATAGAGAAACGATAGGACTTTACACAATTTGCTTGAATTTTAGTCTCAGTTTTGATCTCATGGTTCACATATTTGTATAATTGCTTTGAATTCAGTGAAAAAACGAAAAAAACTCGTGAAATTGGTAGCCCGCATGATTTTTTTAGTTAGGAACGACGCGTGAGCGAAGTTGTTTGTAAACGTGGTTCCAAACGTTTTTAATAAAAAATAGCAGGCACGGCATCTGTTTTCATTTTATTTTTTGTTTTATAGCATCCGCGGTACTTCGCGCAATAGCTGAAGAATGTGCGTTTATAACCCGCAGCTTCATGAACAGTGTGTGTGTGTGTGTGTGTGTTTTTTTTTTTTTTTTTTTTTTTTTTTCATTAAAAAAAGTCCATATTAAATACCGTACCAAATTCCTGAGGATCTATGTGCACCATTTTTCAGTGCGCTGAAGAGGAATTGGACGAATGGAACGTGGACAAAATATACAGCTGGTAAAGAGAGAAGAATATTCGGGCATTTCGCGAACCGATACACGATTTTTCGATAACGCAAAAACTATATATTTGAAAAATTCTAAGATATCTTGCGCATCTCATAGAAATCTTAGTGAGTTATGTCACATCGAGTCTGACTCATGGTTTGTTAATTATTTTATCAGGAGGGCTGAGAATGTTTGCTGAACAACGGAATAACGAAAAAAAGCATTTTTCATATTCACCACGATCGTAGATATGTGATTGTACTTTGTGTATGATCTGGATCCTTGGTATGGTGGCATCTATGGATTTTCTTGTGGGAAAACAAAACTCAAGAAGCAGCATCAATATCATATATTGTAAATGGTGAAAAAAGTCAGCGAAACTTCCCATTTTCGACAATAAATTACGAATATGCAGCTTGATGTCCAAGAAATTCTTGGTGTTTATGAAATGAAGGTTTTTTTGATAACGTGAGATCAAAATGATAAGGAAAATGGTTCCACGCATGTCACGAGTAACACGCATTATTGCACATGTATCACGATATGCAGAAAAGCCAAGGCACCCGTGCAGAAATTGTCGTAGGTATCTAACGGGATGCCGATTATTGTCCCTATACGGAAACGTCACGTTCGTACATTTGATTCTCATTGGGATTCTCCATTGGAATCCCATGTACGAATCAAATTCGAATCCTAAGTGATTCCCACATTATCGAACAGAATCTGATTCGATTCTTGATGGATCCCATCGCATTCTGTACGTTGAATTTTCTAAACCAAATATATAGATACACACAATGAGTGGATCTTTAAAAAAATTAACCATTTCTTAAAAAGTATAAATCGCTTGAAAAAGTATATCTTAAAAATCGATATGAATCACATGAGTGAAAATTCACTTAAGGGTGGAGGTACTTTCAGGCAGGGAAAGAATGGCTGATTTTCATGATTTTTTTAAAGGATACATTTCTTTAACAATTTTTAGACTCAGGGTATATTTTATTGCTACTTTTAACTGTTGCATAGTATTTAAAAAAAATTAATCTTTAATAACGGCGGAGGTATGACACGGTGTTCTAAACGCGTTGCGGCGGATGATATAAGACGGCGTGACACGTAGCGTCGACGGGATTAATGGGAAAAGAACCAACGAAGATTTTTCTATTGTTAACACTCATACGCAGAATATGAACCACGAAAAAGTGAGAAATGTTGGGAATTGATGAAATGGTACGCAGTGGAACGAAAAAATTGATTTTTCCGAACAAAATAGCTACATTTTGCAATAAAAATACCTTCTTTTTAATTTTCAAAAACATTCAGGGTTATTTTTGAGGTCGCAAGATAAGAGGCCGTAAGGTTAGAAAGATTTATACGAAATTTCATCAGAATCGGTCGATGATTTTTTTAGCTATACGTCACGTCAGTTTTGAAAATGCAGTTTAGTGCCATACCCTCGCCATTTTTGAAGATTAATAATATTTGAAAAAAAAAAACAATACCAAGTAACAGCCAAAATTATTAATAAAGCACACCCTGAGTCTCAAAAATGGTGAAGGAATGTTTTCTTTAAAAAAATCAGAAAAATCAGCAAATTTTTTCCTCGCCCAAAAATTGTTTACTTTCCCCTTTACCAATCCTTTTTTATTTATTTTACTGCACTGTGACATGATATCGCCATACACGTATACACGAGTTTTAAGTTGTAAACGTGGTAAGAATTCTAAAGTGGTGTTCATCGAGGAACAGTGCAGAATCTAATCGGACCCCAATGAGGACTTCCTATGCGCGGTGTCCCTAACAAATCCCCAGAAAGATATACGTGCATCTTGGTACTCTTCAATAAGTTTGTGCACGGACAGCAACAACAATAAGCAGATGACAAGGGAGTATTCCGAGGCTCCGGAAGGCCGATAACCCGAGAGTCATTAATTTGCATCTTGGAATGTAGCTCACGATCTCGATCTTTATGCAAATAGGAAGAGCTACAGGGATACCTAAGTAACCGTCTCGACGATTTTCCCAGGGAGAACCTGGATCTCGACCATTGCAATTTCAAACTCCTTTCCCCCGTCTTCTCATTTTTGTCTTTTCTTCGGCAGACGTCACCTGATCCCTTTGTCCCTAAAGAATTCCACGGTGCATTTTAAACGACTGCACCATCGAATCACAATTAAAACGAATTAAGGGGTTAGGCCACTCTAGAGGTCAAAAGAATAGGCTTTTTGGGAATTTTTTTTCAGAAAAACTACAAAATAAATTGAGATTACGAAGAAGGGTGTTTATCATACATAACAGTGACTGTCTACAATAATTTTTTTGATTCGCTTCATTTTAAAATGGCGGCTGCCCAGCGTTTTTGCGATGACGTTTCCCTTTTTCCAAGGTCCACGATCGGACAAAGCACTCCTATAATTTTTGAATTATAATGAGCACTTCTAAAGTGGGAAGTGAAAAATTTGCCTAAAAAATTGTCAGATAATTGTTATTAAGGGGAGATATACACCTAGGAGCCGGAAAAAAGGTCATCTTTGTGAATGTTTTCAAGGAAACTATTTGGAATTTCGGATTGGGGTCTTAGTTATCTAAAAGTATATACATTCGAAAATGTGTTTGATTTTCATTATTTAAAAATATCAAAAATATACAAGGATATTGCATGATCCTTGGAGCGTCGTAAAAAAATCTGCGTATACGGTACCCGCTGGCGTTTCTTAAAAAATCATCTGAAAAAAAAACCAAAAAGATTATTAAATTAGATACTATAATCTAGTACTTGTCATAGCCGATTTTAAAAATATCGATTTACGACAAAATGGCGAACATTTGAACACAAATAGTGATTTTTGGGCCAAAAATTAGTTATTATTGTGTCTATGAAACAAAAACTAAGTAACGGAAAAAAAAATTCTATGACAAGTACTAGATGATGGTGTATAGAATAACCACAAAAAACCTCAAGGCAATCAGTTCTTTGGTTTTCGAGAAATTTTGTGTACCGATTTGAAAAACGTGGTTTTGAGAAAAGCGCGTTTGAAAATTTGGGAATGAATAAATCATGAAATTTGTCAACTTACATGGAATCATCGATACCAGGCCCATAGGTCTTCTACGGTCGACGGAATGTTCATAGCTTCTAAATCCTCGACCTCGACCATCTAGGTGTATATGTCCCCCCAACAAATGAACTATGCAATATAAAAAAAAATCCTACGTACCTCCATAGACAATATATAACTCAGACAATTTTCAACATTTCAATTGAATCGGTTGAAAATTGTCCGAGTTATGTTTCCGGCCAACTTAAAAACTGCAGTTTTGAGATAAACGCTGCACAGCCGCCATTTTAAAAGGAATCACTTCAAAAAAATTATTGTATACAGTCACTGATATGTATGATAAACACCCTTTTTTGTAATCTCAATTTACTTTGTAGTTTTTCTGAAAAAAAAAATCCCCAAAAAGCCTATTTTTCGGCCTCTAGAGTGGCCCAAGGCCTTAATCAAACATTGAGGACGTCCAAAAAATCGACGCTGCCTTCTTATCCATGCATGCTAAAAGTTGGTGGTCATTGCATCCTCAAATACGCAGACCGATTCGACCAATAAAGAGAAAACGAAAAAAAAATCTAATGGTGTACGAACTGCTGGAAATAACCTCAATATCCCGTATAGTGACGAACTTGCCGAAACATCCGAAGCCAGGCACAAAAGTGACTATTGCAGCGTTGATAAAGGTCTCTCGATGTTTGATTTTCTCGGGTTACTCGATTGGCCACGGTGCGCGAAATTGGCTGGCGACGCCCTTTACCGTTCAACCACCCGGGCCGTCTCTGGCCCGCGGATTTTGTCGATTCCACGCGGGCAACGCGACTGACGCAAGTGGTTTTTCAAACGGGAGTACCAACCGTTTCAGCGGCTCGTACGTACTTCTACGTATTTCACGTCGCCTGTAAAATACGGAAGATCAATATGGAAATGCAAACGTCGTTTCGAACGATACCGCAACGTACTTCGATCTGAAAAAAAAAAGAAAAAAAAAAGCAACATCCGTAACTGTAAAATATTCATAGCAGATTATTCCTCATCACCGTTATGTCTTCCAATCATTGGAAAATGGATCTCTAGAAATTGGAAACACAAAATCTCTTCACATGTGGTTCGTGTGAAGTTCGCCTCATCCGAGGTCGAGGACAACAGGATTTTTGAAGACTTTCCGTGCACGGATAAGCCTCCGTATATTCGAAGAGAAAACGTAAGAGAAATAGGGAAGCTGTAATTATTGAGGTTGAAGCTGGAGGGAGGGTGGAAAAAGCGCCGTATTGGCGATGGCAGGTATTAAAACGTTTGTCAGCCAGAGGAATATCAGCCCGTCGTTGTAACGGTTGGCGATATGGAGGGAGTGAAACAGGAAAAGCTGTACACTTATTAGCGCGAGCCCTCTCTATATGCATGGCGCTTAGCCAACTTAGTTACGAAGCTGCAAGGTGAACTCGAAACGTTCTGTGCTCGCAACCCCCGAAAGCCCAGCTATGCATACTTAGTACTCGCGAAACAACCCGAGAGCATCTAACGGATTCTCGTAATGCCATAATATCGTCTCTGAATGTGCGTGGAATATCCTTCGGACGTGTCGAAGAAACGCATGAAAAGAATGTCTCTTGATGAAAAATGACGCTGCTTGCTCGAATGCTTGACTGCGATGAACATACGAGGGTGGGGTGAAAAGTTTCCGGCCTGACCAAGAAAAACGATATTTAAAATTTTTTTTTGCTTTTTTTTCAACATAATCTCCATCAACACTGATACATTTCTCATAACTCTCGCATCCCAAAAAACAGTAACCATAACCTTGTTTGCCGATAAAATTGTTTTTGCCTTCATTGGGGTTGGTTCCCCTTTTCCAACCCACTGTTTTGACTGTTCTTTACTTTCAGGAGTGTAGTGGTGGACTCATGTCTCATCAACAGTTATGAATCGACGCAAAAATTCGTTTGGATTACGTCTATACAGCGCCAAATTGTCGGTAGCGTCGAGCGTTAGCAAACGCTCGATTGGTCGAGCGTTAGCAAACGCGGCACCCACCTTGCACACAGCTTTTCCATGTTCAAATGGTTGTGCAAAATATTTCGCACACGTTCAGCTGACATCCTACAGGTCTCAGCTATCTCATGCACTTTCAACCTGCGGTCTTCCAACACTATTTTATGGATTTTTTCAATCATCTCTGAAGTTGTGACTTCAACGGGCCGTCCTGAGTGAAGCTCGTCAGAGGTGCTCACACGATCAATTTTAAATTCAGAAACCCACTGATTAATAGTTGAATATGATGGGGAGGAGTCTCCTAGTTGCTGAATCCATCTCTTCTTTTATTTGTTTTGGTGTAAAACCTTTCAAATGGAAGTATTTGATGACAGCACGTTTTTCCAATTTTTCCATTTTTACGAAAACAACGGAAGCGTCTCGTGCAATGTGCTCTCAAACGCAAACTAACGTAGCGATTGGGCTGAAACTGTACATACAAGCTCGGTAGGAATGGTACTGTAGGACGCCGCTCCAAAACTAGACCTAGTGGCACCATCTCTTGGTCAGGCCGGAAACTTTTCACCCCACCCTCGTATGTAATCGACACTAGTAGACGTGCAATGAGGATCCTCCGAGTGCAGTATTATGCAGGGCCGATCCTCGGAACGGTGACCGGAAGGCCAATACTTCTGACCACGAACACCACTTTGGTGTCCTGCTCCGATTGTGTTGAAACTTTTTTACGTGTTAGTGTATCAAAAACTAGGACACACGTATTTTTTTTTGTCGCCGGAAAAACGGTTTTAAGGGGTGAAACGCACCCTCAAAATTGGGGATGTTTTTCGATTTTCGTCAATAACGTCTTAACAGTACAAAATATAAAAAAATGTCAAATTGCAACAATGTTTATTTTTTTGTGTACTATACATTGGAGATGATATCGATAACGTTATCGACGAAAAACCAAAAACATATTTTCGAGGGTGCGTTTGACCCGTTAAACCCGTTTTTCCGCCGATAAAAACAATATGTGTTACTTAGTTTTTGATACTCTTTCACATAAAAAAGTTTCAACAAAATCGGAGGAGGACACCAAAGTGATGCTCCTTGTGAGACCTTGGTGCAGATTGAGTAAAACGTATGTGCACAAGAAAATCACAAGAATGTGGGCCCGTCCATACCAGTAAGGGTTTTTCACAGTTCCCCTGCACCCTCGGTAAATGCTGTATGGTGTAGCTTCAATCGAGGAAAAAAAATGCTGATTTTCATGATGTTTTTTTTAAAGCAAGGATTTCTTCACCATTTTTGAGACTTAGGGTACTTATGACTACTTTTGACTGTCACATGGTATTTTCAGCATTGAAAATGGTTTTAAAAATGTATATGTTTGTTGAGGTAGGCTGGGTATAGGGGTCTGAGTTGGCTGGATGTCACACAAAACTAACGCTACCCCCACTCCACTGCCAGTGTGTTGTAATAGAGTGGGGGGAGCTGCGACATGCTGAATGTCTGTGATTGGTTGGAAACGCCCACTCCCTACCCAATTCTAATCTTGTTATTAATTTAAATGTCATATTATGAACTTATTACAAAAAATATACAGTCGAACCTCCATATAACGAATCTCGGTATAACGAAATCCTCGATGTAACGAAGATTTGTCCATTCTCTTCCGATAGACACCTTGATACAATGACACCTTGATACAACGACATAACTCCACTTTTTTTTATAAAGAAATCTCTGTGATTCATCAATTATCTTTTTTGAAATAAATAAAGGTCTTTCTGGAATTGCTCGTTCTGAATACGGAAAACTAGGCAGGGATTCAAGTAGAAACGAATTGCGCGGAATCTCCGGACGTTCAAGACGCATGATGCATATTTGCAGCAATGATAAAAATATTTCACTCTTAATTGAAACATCTCTTTCGTGTACATGCCCCGCGTACACGAAAATGATAGATTAAAGCCATAAGGCTGCGGAGTAGCAAAGTGCGGGGGCGAGGAACGAAGGAGGGGTGAGCCATTAAGGGGGTGAGTGCGGGTGGTAACGTTGCTTGGGACTGCGGAGCGCGGTAGCTGGCAATTGCCTTCTCGGCAAGACGTGAAATTAATGTTACCGTGGATCTTAAATTGTAGACTCTTGCGGGAATCCCGGTGCATCCAACGGGGGAGCGAGAGAAGATTTCACGAGTAAAAGGGTGAAGAGTAAACCATCCAGAAGTCAGGGGATCCCAAAGCAGAGATGTCGTGTTTTCAAAGGGATAGCTCGATTACTAACGATGCAAGAATAATAGGAACGAACGATGAAAGCAATAAGGAACAATAGTCATAGTTTTATAGATTCTTTGTAGCTTTGGTAAGGTTTGAACTTGGATGTGGCACTTACGTGGCACTTTCCTATAATAGTGATACCAATTTCTCGTTATGATAGTAATATTAGATTTTAGGTACCAATAAAATATTTAGGACAATTTTATTCCTAAGGCTTGATAAATTTTATTACAACATTCATAATAAATTTTCTTGGCTAATTTATAAAAAGTTATTTCACTTTTTTTGTACATTTAAATGGATGAAATATAATAGAACCACTGTTTGAATTGAAATAAAAAAATGTAATATGGTAAAACGAGTGATAATGTTCTCGGGAGGATTTTTTTTATTACTTCGCGTTCTTTTTTACTTTTTCAAAGTTTTCAAAAGTTCATTTTATCTATACCAAGGTTTGAACATGGATATGTATATATTTTTGTGTTAATGAATGTGCTTTGAATAAACTTTATTCCGCATGTACCAATTTACCGCAATTTTAGTGAATAACGAAAGGAAAAATGTAATACTTCGCTCCCGGTCCTCTTTCTCTGAGTTCCTCGCGGATCCTCATTAAGAGGGTATGGTAACAGATGCCACTGGTAATTAAGAGAGAATCGGAGACATCCCGTACTGGGAAAAGAAGAATTCATTTTTACATATATTTTCCTTCAACTTTGATATGGAAATATTAATATTGGTGCTTAGAACATTAATATGATAATGAACATTTATGTTGTTTGTTTAATCGATTCTTTCATTGGTCTTTCCGGTTAATCGTCGCTGATAAATGCAATCGAAAATCCAAATATCTGCACACTGACTCATACACCTACACAATACCACTATATGCATAGATGGTACAGTCGCAAGTATAAAAATAAAAATATTTTACAGACAGTGGCATTACAAGAGAATAAAGTTTGAAGATTAAGCGATTTTTACCGATTTTTTTTTGCCCACGAGACCATTAATCCAGGTTTCAGAAAAAAGGTATGATATTAAGCATACATTGAATTTATTTCGTGTAATTTTTTATTTAAAAAAATATGAAAATTAACCTCGTTATTGAAGTACAATAGAGCCTTTGTATATAAAATGTGGTCCAACGGCCGGATCGATAACTTGACAGTGGTTGATCTGAAAAATAAAAATTAAATAGTTTTATAATCCATGTAGAAGTAGTTCTTGTTGCGTGTAGCCGTTTTATTAAAAAAAAATTCTCAAAATAGCGGGTGTTAATAAAAATATATAATTCTGGCGAAATTTTTACTTATATTCAGGGGCTTAAAAATACTAAATTAATGAAAAAAAAAAGGTTACGTATAACGATAGCTACTCCAATTACGAAAATTTTGTGTCTTTTTTCAAGTTCAAAATCGGACAAATATAGTTAGAGTTATGATTGCGACCAGGTCGAGAAAAGTCGTTTCGAGAAAGAAGCCATTGAAAGTTTTAATATATGTAAACCGTTGTGCTATCTGCTCTCACTCAATCGTCTGTAACTTGGTCAATTTTCAAGATTTCAACCCCTCGTTGACACACTCATATTTGGCCATGATTTTGACACACTGGGTCAATTTGACACGAATGGTACTTCATCCACCTGCCATTATCAACCTTTCTTATTGAACCCGTTTTTATTGAAAAAAATCAGCGCTTTACTTCAAACATTTCTTAACATATCTGCATAATTGAAATTCGGGAAGTATAAAATTGAATTGTTTGAAAAAACAATTGAAAACTTTCGATTTTGGGAAAGTGAGCAGTTTGTTTGGGTTTGTTTGGGTTTGTTTGGGTTAACGTAATCATTTGGGTTAAGGCAGGAAATTGAATTAGAAGGTCCGAAAAAGCGTTTTCTCCAGTTTTCATTTTCACGATTTTTCCAAATTGCCGGGCGCGATAGCAAAAAAACTAAACGACCTATTGAGTCAAACCAAAGTTTATTTTCTTCAGTATGAAAATCTCTTCAAAGCGAATTAAAAGAGTCATTGCAAAAGTATTTTTAAATAATTTTTATAGCACGTTAAAGTGTTTTTTTAAACATATATTTTTTCAAACCTGAGAAAAGCTGTAATGTCACGATTTTTTCAACTTTTTCTTAATTCACCCAGAAGAAAAATATATGAAAATTGAAAATTGTAGTGCTTTATTTGGTTCAGTGAAGAATTCCGAGCTGTATATTTCCCGCCGATTGGGGACTGCAGTGGCAAGACGCACATGGCTGATAAATCGGCAGTATTTTATTGTTTCATGTTGAACGTTTTTTTCTACATTTCAAATATACATAAAAACTACACCTAAATGTTTACTGAGTTCACTTGTTGCTTTCCGTTGCTTTCCCGTTTCCCGAAAAAATGCTTTTTTTAGACCTTATAATTCAGGCTTCCGCCTTAATGTATGAACGTAGGGTTAACTTGAATTTTTGTTCACATATTCTCGAATATATGTATACTTCGAGAAAATACAAAAAAAAATCGATTTTTTCCTCATCACAGTGGTGTCCGGCCTTAAGACTTTAAAGTCCCTCAATTTTTTTTCGCTCTCCCTTTCTCTCCACTCTCTATTCGCCTGAAAAGCTGCTCTTTGAAAATGATGAAAAATGGCGAGACCCTCGACGTTTGACTCAAATAAAATGCCAAGAAAGGATATGCCACATATTTATGTTTGATTAACCGTATTACAAGTATAAGTCGGCTGCTTTATTCTGTACTTATCGAGACGAGAAATCTCGAGTAGCCAAACACTTAATATATCTGCGATCTACTTGACGTAGTTCGCATACAATCCCACGATGCCAGTGGTGTTCCGTCCATAGTTCCATGGTCGTTGTATCTCCGGGCTCTCTTAAAAAGTTTCCGTTCACCGCCCTCAACTCGCGGATTCGAGAAAATTTTGTGCACGTGTGTGCGTCAGTGAGGGAGTTGCACAGGGAACGTGGAAAACCCATCGAGAGGATCATACCGGGCCACTCTCGGAACTTCGACTTGGCATGAAGCGACGCAAAAAAAAGCCTTATCTCCCGTGACCCGGCGCTTTTTTTCACCTTGCGCTCTTTTATTTTTCGAGCTTTTTTTTCGCCGTCTCCAAGTAGTTGGTACTTCCTCCCTCCCTTGGCCCTATCTCTCTCTCTCTCTCTCTCTCTCTCTCTCTCTCTCTCTCTCTCTCTCTCTCTCTCTCTCTCTCTCTCTCTCTCTCTCTCTCTCTCTCTCTCTCTCTCTCTCTCTCTCTCCCCCTCTCTCTCTTCCACCCTTGCCCACCCTCCCACCTCCGCAAGCTCTCCCCTTTCTTCTCCACCTCAAGCAGAAACCCGGGCCACTTTAACTCGGAAACTAATTACAGCCGAGGCGTAAGAGAGTTTTTGCACCTCCTGCGGAGAGTGGAGAGACTCGCTGGGACGTCCCGATGAATTCTACATTTTTCCTCCACCCCCTCCACCCCCTCCCGCCATCCTCTTAACCCCCTTGGTTCTCCTTTCTCCTTTTTGTACCAGTTTAGGAGACTCACTTGCGGGCCACCCTATTCATCGGAGAATCGAGCCCTCCCGCCCACCCTTCCGAAGCATCGATCTCCCGAGACTTTCGAATCAACTTTGCCACGTACCTGTTATCGTGGATTATTCGGTGGACGCCGGCAGCTCATTAATAATACGTCAGACGAATGAGAAGAATTGATTTATCAGATCTCGAGTAAATTTCGTTTCCAACTAACTGTGCTAATTGGTTAAACGAGAAATCTTTATTCCAATCGACGCTGATTCGAATATTTATGAGACCTTTCATTTGTCATTTATTGAAGTGCTTGCACAAATGGATAAACTCCGAAGTGAAGAAAGATCTGTTCGAACGATAGCAGATGTTTAAATTAAAATGAAATGAAAATGATGTTTGGCCACGTCAAGATTGTGTTAAGGGGGTATCCCTCTCTGGAAACTTTAAAAAGTCGTTTTTTTTTTGCATATTGTTATAGTGTGAATTTTCAAGAATATTTTAAGGGGCTATACCAGTGTGAACGCTGAAAATTTGGGTGATTTTCGGGAATTTTTTGGAAGAAAAGTACTCAATTAAATGTTTCGGAAAATTATGAATATATTTCGCTATATTTGACCTATATTACATAATTTTTTCATAGAAAAATATTGAGATCCAAGCGACTTATGCTTGCCTTAGGGAGCCGGAGACACAAAAAAAAAGTTCCTCCACTGCTGTCACGATTCCGGCCGATTGAGTAGCTGAAACCCAAAAAGGAAAAAATGTCGTTAAACTGGAAGGTATTTCCTGTACAATGACGTAGGATTTTCGAAAACTATCAAAATCTAACAAAATGGCGTAATTATGAAAAAACGTCTGTTTTCTTGTCTATAAAATGGTCGTTTTTTCAATACCAAATCGTCAATTTTCATCCAATCAAAAATATCCTACGTCATTGTAGAGTAAATATATTCAAAAGTACTCAGTTCAAATTTTAAGTCAATCGGATAATTGCTCTTTGAGTTACAATGTCAGCAAATTTGAAAAATCTCATTTCGAGAAAAACGCGGTTAAAGATTTGACTATCGATTTTTGCAAGATAAAATTATTAGAGATATGGCCTTGAAATTTTTACAGGATATTCTTGAAAGTATAAACTGTCGAAAAAGGCAAAAAAATCGATTTTTAAAAGTATCACACTAGTATATCCCCTTAAGACGAACCGGGCCCTGAAATTCTAAAAATTGACGAAGTTACATATATTTTAGTGCAACAATGTGCGTCGGGTTTACCGCGATCCGTCGAGTAAACCCCACTACTGTTTGTATAGTTAGCGTTCAAACAGTAGTCATTTTCGGTTCACGATAGCATTCGTTAATTTGATGAACCATTTGTTAATAACAATGACTTCAGCATGCTGTTTTTCAAGAGAAAAATGAGGTTTTCTTTGGAGAAGTTGTCATTTATCGTATTTTTCGAAATTTCGAAAAGTGGATCGTGAACCCATAGCCAGTTGCATATATTTAAAATAATGTTGTTTGTTTTCTTTTCAAATTACATTTGAGCCTGGTAGAGATCCCGCCCTTTCGGTCCTCGCCGCTGGAGGACTGCAGCACCAACTGCAGCACCACGAACACTGAAAGATTTTCTTCCGAAAAGATTACATTGTAACCACAAACATGTGTACAACATGCTGGGAAAAAATTAATTTATTCCAACTAGTTACTAGAAAAAGATTCATCATTGTGACCCTTCAAATTGGGCTTCCAGAGAGGGATACCCCGTTAACTCAAATCGTCCGTTATTATTATCGATCCCATGAAATCGCGAGATAGTTTTCAGTGCGGGCATACGAAGTAAATTCGTCGGGATCGTCAAGTGATCACTTAAAATTTATTCTTATCGTAAATATTTGAGACATCGAAAAAAGAGAGATGAGACCCAATTAAAGTCATCGGAATTCAGGATTTTTGGACGTTATTATTCGTTTCTATAAAAAAATTCTCCAATAATCCACGAAAAAAAGAAATGTAAACATTTAATTTATTTTCTTACAACACTATTTTAGTAAGATTTTTTAATGCATCGCGCACCAGTGCTGTGAGAACGCAACCAAGTTCGTTTGTACCTTTTCATTTTGTTGATGTTCAACGGGTATTCTAGTTTAAATGCCTGTATTTTGGGCGTTTTTTCAGGCTTGATATAAAAACACACACACACACGCGCGCGCGCACACACACACACACACACACACACACACACACACACACACACACACACACACACACACACACATATCTTTTTATTGATGTTCAAGAACTCACGAAATAATGTGTGCAAATAAACTAAAATGGAAGAAGTTACGGGCTTCTAAATATGGGCGTGACAAAAAATTGTCGAGACTGTTGATATGATTCCGAATCTCCCATTTATCTGAAACAGAAATAGAACCAATTTTCTTGAACAATAAGAATGGCGTCTAGGCCGGTACCGAAGAGAAAACATTTTTAATAGTGACTGCCGTCAAAATGGTAATTTTTCGCCCGATTTATTAAAAAAGTTAAACAATTTTTTTTATAGTCATAATAACAATTTCGCAGTACCCGAGGTAAGGGCGATAGAGGGATATATAGTGAATAAAATTGGAAATTTTATGTCAACCAGGCTGAAAAAAGTAGTTTCGAGAAAAACGCCATCATTTTTTTGTACAATTTCAGACAACCCCAACTATCTAACAAGGAAAGGTTGCGAGGTCGATCTCTGCGATTTCGATGAAATGTAGCATGCTTGTAGAATGGGTGAAAATCGGCGACACGTATTTTTTTTTATATCTGCGGAACCCGATTTCTAAGGATTGAAACGCACCCTCGAAAATTAGGGTGTTTTTCCTTTTTCATCGATAACGTCTTAACGGTACGAGATATGAAAAAAAAATCAAATTGCAACAATGTTAATTTTTTTGTGTAATACACATTGGGTCGAGAACGATAGCGTTATCGACGAAAAGCGAAAACACCACTATTTTCGAGGGTGCGTTTCACCCTTAAAAATCGGGTTCCGCAGATATAAAAAAAACGTGTCTCCGATTTTTACACATTCTACAAGCATACCAAATGTCATCGAAATCGGAGAGATCGACCTTGCAACCTTTCTTTGTAAGTGGCATGAAGGCATGTTATACTTACGTTATATTAATCAACCATGCTTGCCTCATAATCGACCATGCTTGACTTCATTGCGAGCAGTTCTAGCTTCATTAGACGCTTCTGAAGTTCGTAGCTCCGGCCGGTCAATCCTGTTCTGAACTTGTTTCAAGTCGCTATAAGCATGCCAATATTGGGACTTCCGAAATTTTCTTTCGAGGATATATTCTTAACGGTCTTAACATGGTTAACAGTCTTAACATAACTATTAACTTAACATACTACTAACTTAACTTCCAACTAACTTAACATTAACTTAACATACTACTAACTTAACATTAACCTAACATACAACTAACTTAACATTAACTTAACATACTATTAACATTACTTTACTACTATTAACAGTTACGTTACTACTATTTTACTTTACTCCTATTACTACTATTACTAACATTACTTTACTTCTATTGGCATACTACTAACTTAACATTAACTTAACATAGTATTAACAGTCTTAACATAACTATTCTTAACATACTTCAAGAAAGTGCCGAAAAATCGATTTTTTTTTCAAATTTCTAGACTAGAATACTGCTTCCATAAAACCCGAAAGAAATATTAGCTCTTCCGCAATAAAATAAAATGTACCTCAGTACAAATTAGTCGAGTAAAGAATCATCGATAAAATCAATCCGAACTGTTCCCGATTGAATGAGTACGTATACCAAAAAATATTCATGTTCATTATGGGGCTACTTCAATGAATTTTTCACTATCATCTTCGCTCGAAAACTGGATCTCGAGTGTAGCAAGTACTCGCTTTACATACCCGTGTATAGGTGCAAACTGTTGTGACGTACGTCACATCACGATCTCTTTCACACGCGACTGCTCTAGATCCAGCCCTAGCAAGCGAGGTAACGCCACCCTCTTGTCACTCTTCCTCCATTTTCATTTGCAGTGCATCTCAACACGCGTTGTATGAAAAAAAAGTTAGGTTAGACTAGCGGAGTGCGGGCAGAGTGTCGGGAAAGCGTTCATTTGGGAACGTTAATACAGTAGAACGTCGATTATCCGAACGTCAGTTATCCGAAACGTCAATCGTGCGAATGGCGATTTGGATTATCCAAAATGTCAATTATCTAAACAACAATTTATCTCATCCGAATGCTCAGTTATTCGAACGATTACGCCCTGTATATGGTTGCATAATGTATACATTGTTGTATGTTCCCTCCACTTTCTCAGTGGAGGGAACTCCTTCTTAATGGCATTTTTATAAAGTAAATAAACATTCAGAGTCTTTATGAGGTAATGTCATGTCACATAAGCAAATTAACAAAAAAATCATTTAATTTTAATAACTACTGTTGGTTTTGAGGTTATAAAATCTCTCAATTACAAATTTATAAAATAACAATAATAATAACAATAATTTGTATTATCAAATAAAATTTTAAAAAATGGGAAAAATTTTTATTTAATTTTTCTGTGGCTGATGTTTTAGAGATCCCATCTCGTTTAAAATCTATTTTGATGTAAAAAAATCCTGAATTTTTTCGCGGTCCACCTGATATCTAAAAACGAAACGAGTTATTCAAGCTAACGATAAATACGAGTCGCTGACGATCGTCGATTTTTAACATCGTTTTTTTTTTAACAACGTGGCGACGAAATTAAACTCGAGCCTACGAATCCTACGAAGAAGTCGTCATTTTTACGTAACTATCAAAAAATGAAGATCGATTTAAAAAGAGTGAGATCGTCAACGACCTTTAAATGATACTCATCGCATCTTCTGTAAATATAAAAACAAACCATCAAGTGATTCTCGCGATATCATGTCCACCGACTGTGAAAAAAGTGTTTCGAGAAAAACGCGTTTACTGTTAGAAGCTGCAGCTCATTCAATTTTAGGAATATTTCAATTATTTTTTCCGGCAATATAGCTACAAGCTACATACTATCGAATCAAACTATTTTCGAAAAATGCTATTTTTTACCCATCTAGGTAGATGTAGCGCGTTAAAAAGATGTAAAATATATTTGATCATTCAAAACGGCATTTCACTCGAAATCGCGCATTTTATAAAATTCATAACAATTTATTGTCATAAAAAAATACAATACGTTTTTGAATCGTCGCATCCATAGTGTCTGCATACGAAAATTCTAAATTCTTCATTGCAAAAACGACTCCAAGAATAATTCTAGAGAAAAGACCAGGAATGTAAAAATAAGTATGTGAAATTATGTCGCGATGAAAAAAAAAAAACATTTCGCGTTTGCTCAAATAACAGTTACGACTCGAACTGTGAAGCGAAATAACTTTGTCCCGAAGCGAAAACCCGAGTTTTAGTCGAAAGAGATTTTTATCGCAGTGTATTTCGATATTCTCGTACGTGTGTGCGTTCCATCCTGCCGTGCCCGATTACTCTTTTTATTTTCCGGATTGTTATGCTACGCTTTTATGATGTTTTTTTCATTACGTTTTATGCTCGCAATAGAATGTTCCCTGGGTGTGGTATGTCCGATATATGCTGCGATGTGTACTCCATCGGGAATTTCGTGATACAGGGAGTACATCACAACGCCGATTTTGTCACGTATTAGTTTTTTTTTAGACTCCCGTTTCGCCGCGGGCCTCCAACCCATAACTCCTATTTTCGCCCCATACGCGTACTTATTTTTTTCTTCTGCTTACACGAGGAATGATAATGTATTTTTTCTACACACACACGCGCGCACACACACACACACACACATTCGTATGTGTTTAGTTCCCGTATAAACAGTCAATGCTGCACGCTTCGATAACCTGACGAAATAAAAATAAAAAGTATAAGGTAAAATAATGCAATTAGAAAAAGTATGCATGCAAGGTATTTTTTGAGGCGTTACGTCTGAGTAGAAAAACATGGTAAGTTTTTTAATAGGCTCAAATTATGTACCAACATCACGAGAATTATACACAAAAGGATTTCTCCATGCTATAAGTAACCGCGATAAAAAAAAGTGGTTATAAATACAAATCAATGTAGAGCTCGATGTGGACAAGATGATCATCCATACCTTCAGCTTAAAAGTACCTTCAGCTACTTTCAAAATATAGAGCCGCTACATACGCGGAATTTTTTATTTTCAATCTCATTTTCCAAAGCGCCTCCTCCGGGCGCTCCCAAACGCATAGAACAGCTTAGACGGTGGAAGCACCAATTTAGAGTAATTTAGTCCAGTCGTTGTACAAAAAATATACAACGACCTAACAATTGAAGACCCACTATCAAAATGCATCTGTAGGTACGAATTCAAACGAGAGCTTCAATTCCGTTGCGTGGACGATAGCTCCTAAATCAGTTCATAAACATCCCGTGTAGAAATTTGAGTCGGGAAACAGTACTGCCCTGATCTGCCTTCGCTAGAAGATATCAGGCTTTGGTCGGGCCTATGACCCTGGAGTAGGTTCGCAATGTAACAGGTCTAAGGATAGATCCTGATTCGCCGTTTCCTTCCTGGGGAACTGATCAGGAACGGGCTGGAGAACAAGCGATAAACGACCAGGAAGGTCGTAGGGAATAGATCGGGAAATAACCAGAAACAAACGAGGAAATTCACAATGACGTTTCAGCGTTTTTGGAAGCCTTGAGGTAAAATCGGGAGTGTATTCAATTTAGTATTTCGACAACATATTGTTTGTCGGTTATCTACTTGCTAAGGTAGTATATCAAACATACGCTTGCTCGCATTTCCTGATAGCCAAAGAGACAGAAAAACGTACACAGATCACTATCCGAGGGAAAAAGGCCTAGAGTGCAAAGGGTTATTTCACAAGTATCGCAAAATCATATGCGTAAGTGCACGCTGTAAGCATAGCACTTCTGTACGTGGTACAACTCGCAGGACGAACTTTTATCCTCGTACGATGGTACCTTGCTTACGCGAAGCGCTTCGCTTGTAGCCCCCTGGCGGATCGTTGGCGAAATACATTCAGGTAATGTCTTCTCGGCCAGCACATTGACATTTCTCAACATGGCGACAAGGTGTTCAAAAACCACGAGTTACCTGCTTTACTTTTTTGCCTCATCAACTAATTTGGCTATTTTTTATGCTCAAATAATTAGCTATCATAATCCCAGTATTTCTGATAAGCATTGTTATCCCCGTCGATGATCATTGATGAAATGAATGCTTTTGATGATGAATAGAATTACAACAGATGTATTAGTTTCATCCCAATCAATTATAAAAATCTCTGATGAGGTGA
Organism: Ophion slaviceki; assembly: GCA_944452715.1. Lineage (NCBI taxonomy): Eukaryota > Metazoa > Arthropoda > Insecta > Hymenoptera > Ichneumonidae > Ophion > Ophion slaviceki. The sequence continues at coordinate 13,519,271 of OX101785.1, forward strand.
AAAGCAAAGTAGCCTTTTTTTAGTTCTTGAAGACAGGCTTCACTTTTCAGAACATGTCAATGTTCCGGCCAGGTAGACATCACGTGAAGATGTACTTGCTCGCAATGTATCCCGGACAAAAGATTGTAATTTCCAAACATAGAGGGTAAGCCGTAAAGAAAACGATTTTGCGATCTTCCCGGTTAGTTCCATGGGAGGGCCCGGTCAGGTAAATCAGACAAGGCAAGCCTGGTCAGGGCCGGACCCAAAGTAGGGAATGCTCGCTCTTCTGCACGGGATTAAACGCCATTTTCTCGAAATCACGTTTGTGAAATCGCGACGACACATAATTCGGGCAGTTTTCATACGATGGACTAGAAATTTTTACTTTTGCTTCTTAGATAGATTCTGTAAAGAAGTCCACACCATTGTCATGGTTCGTCAACAATTCTCGTTTTTATAAACCAATTAAGGCTGATTTTTAAGCGAAAAACAAAACAATTATTCCATGAAATGCCATTTTTCGAGAAAAAAACATATTTTTAATAAACGTGTTTACTTCTCTAGCAAAACTAATGTAAAGGACGATTTTTTTTCTAGCTGCTAATCTATAAAAGTTCTGCTTCCTCCCGCTAAACACTAAAAAATGCTCTCGCAATTAGTGTAGCTACGGCTGAGCCCTCATTTTTTATTTTTTTTATAGTCAGTTTTTTTTGTATACGTTGTAGACACATGTAGAATTATTCCTACAAACCTCATTTTGATTGCATTTTTAGTATTCTCAAAAAAAATCCCAAAAAGTGTCATTTTTCTGTGAGCCGCATAGATGTAACGCCAATCAGTAGCTACTTCTATACATTTGATAATCGAAATATGCTCAGCATAACAACTTCCAAGAAAGGGTCGGTCATTCGCCGCCACAGTCTTTATGAAAATTTGGTACCTGTTATTATTTAATTGCAAAAAACGAAGCAGATTTCCATTGTTTTTTAAACTTACGAAACCTGTCTCGGAGAAAATTTGACGAAGTAACGAATGATAGGACGCAAATTTAGTAAAGTTTGACGAGGGAAAAAACGAATTCAAAATATTCAGCTTTTTTCCTTCTATCGACAATCAACAATAACTCGTCAGGGAATGAAAATTCTGCTGTAAATTTTTTATGCGAGAACTCTGATATTTTTGACAATATAGCAAAGCGAGCTCGCCTTCGAGTAAGTTCAAACGGGAATATACACGCCACTCCGCTTTTTTTCCATTTTTATTATGCATTGATCTTTTTATATAGATTATTTGTAGAATAAGTAATTTAATGGCTCGATGCATCGGAGGTATCGAGCGGGAAGAGTCTCGATGCCAAGCTATATAGCCATCGTCGTGAGCCCTCGAATTCACAATAAGAACGATATACAGGGTGAGGCACATTGAGTGTTGCAGAGCAATAGCACTCAAACTATTGATCATATCCAAAAATGTTTCAGACAAAAGTTTCAGTGTCGAGCAGGCCGTCATACTGGATCACCCAATTTTTTTTATCGGTGAAGGCGCTGGAGCTTCGTCAAGGTCAACTCCACTTTTTTAAATGGCATGGTACATTTTTTCTTCAACCATCTTGTGGAGCACCGCAAGCTGCATAAAAAATATTAGGGGGTCAAAGTCGTTCAAGGTCATTCAAGGTCACCGATTAAAATGAAATGCAAAACTAAATATCTCGGATCAGTACCAAATATTTGGTAGTGATCCAAGATATTTAGATTTGCATAATCGGCACTGACCTTGAATGACCGTGAACAACTTTGACCCCCTAATGTTTTTATGCGGCTTGAGGGGCTCCACAAGATGGTTGAAGAAAGATGTACCATTCCATTTTAAAAAGTGGAGGTGACCTTCACTGTGCGTCAGCGCTTCCACCGAAATGAAAAAAAAAATTGGTCGCATTTGATGCCCTCCTTCACACCGTACAACTTTTGTCTGGGGCATTTTTTTGTGACGTCGATAATTACTGAGTTATTTCGGGTGGCAGAGATAAGAGGGACACCCTGTATATATATATATATATAGTATGTGTGTGTATGTGTGTGTGTATATATATAGCATAGAAAATGGATTCTTCCGATTGAACGGAACGGAATTAAAGCAATCTCAGTGGGGAGGATTTAAATAATTTAAAAAAAACTATATGGATCCTTCCACAGTGGAGACTTTTGCGTTGGGCTGAAGCTTTCCGTATCTACTGCGGACCCACTACATTAGTATCTGCTACGCTTGCGAAAATACGAGCGAGGACCTTCTGAAGTTATTCCTCTTCTGTCCTTCTCGATAGTTTCTTTTCCCTTTTCACTTTTTGTCCCTCTCTTTCTCTCTCTCTCCCTCTCTCTCTCTCTCTCTCTCTCTCTCTCTCTCTCTCTCTCTCTCTCTCTCTCTCTCTCTCTCTCTCTCTCTCTCTTTCTCTCACATTCTCTCCGATACTCGAGATTCTACTGGAAAAAAGTGCAACAAAAAGGTCGATGAAACATCTCCGATTCATTGAATTATTCGCAAGGGCTCTTCGCCTGTATCTCAAATTTCTGATTCGATTCAGCGATGGAATAGCTGTGATTTATTGAAAAATCCAATTTACTCTCGATTCTGTATTTCCTGTCGCAATGCATTTTCCAAGTGCAAGAGTTACAAAGCGATCTAATAAAAAATTACTCTCCATCTTGGTGCACACGGGTTTCGATGAGGGCTGCTCGGAAGAAATAGCTTTCACTGGTGAGAAAAAGTGTAAGAACGATGAAACGTGATGTGACGGGGTTTTAAATATTTTTATAACCATGTGTTTATTACTATTTTGATTTGATAAAATGTATTGCGTATAAAATTTGAAACGTCCTGAATACTTATGCATGATTTCTCAATTTACTTGACAAGGAACATCACATAAGAAGCGTTGAGTCAAATAAGGGTTTATGTTTTTTTTTTCATGAACCTAAAAAAATGCGTACGAGGTATATATTTATTCTCCAGATGCTAATTTTTCATAAAATATATCATTAAAGGGAAAAATTATGCATTTTTATGTTTTGAGTACGTAAATAAGAAAATCTTCCTGGTTACTAGCAACTTGAGAAAGTAGGTATCATGTGACCGTCGATTAATATGAAAAAACTGCGTTAGCGAATGTTTTATAAACCTTAAAATGAAATTATTAGTAATTTTTTAATTATGCCTATTTACATTTGTCACGAGATTATTTGTTATTACCATTCATTAATATTAAGTGAAACCTTGATGGTTCAATATTGACCATATATGGTTTACGATCGGCAAGATGGGTGTTTTTTTTCTAAATGTTTACAAAGGTTTGGTTTGCGTTAATCCGTTGTTAGAAAAAGTTTATCTTGGTTTGATTGTAAGGAGCCAAAACAATTACTTCACCTATAGCATGAACGTCTTGCCCATTTAACCGCACATAAAATTACATATATTAAACTATTTTTTATCTTTGGTGTTTTGTGGTGAAAAAAAAATTTCAACAAAATTCGTAAAGACTCAGTATAGTCTAGACAATAACGTTTAATTTGTTTCAACTTTAATATTGAATTGTGGCTAACGCTTCAACCTTCTTAACTGTCCACTTTCGATATTGTTGAAACTCATATATGTGATAAAGCATTGAAAACTATTGGACACGTCTTTTTTTTATCCGCGGAAAAACCGTTTTAAGGGTGGAAACCACCACTCAAAGAAAGGCGTGTCGAGGGGTGATTTTGCAGTTTGACCCTCAATCAGTCCACCGATTTGACTGAAACAACAAGCAAAATTCTTCCAATGTAAAGCGATGAAAAATCCGCTATAGAAGTATTGAAATTAAATTAAATTAAATTATGGAGTCTTCTCACTTCACACGCTAAAAAGGCTATTCTCAAGACATTTTCTGATAGATTTATATTATAAATATTGATATAAAAGTTGTTACACTTAATAAATACACTTTCGAAATACATTTTTTTCAAGTCGTTTATTTATTTAAGTCACTATTTATAGACGGAAATGGCAGTTAAAAAAATGTCCTAAAAAATTGTAGGTCTACGCAGTTGATGAAATCCCAGAGATGGATCATCCGAAACAAAAAAATTAAACGTTTTCAGATTCAGTATGTTAATGGCTATAGCGCATATCATACGATTTTTGATATATGCAAAAATACCAAAATGGCAGACATTTTTCGAAAAAACGAAACGTGTTTTTTCACCGTTTTTGGCAAAAAGAATCAAATATCAAAATGACAAAAAAAAACCTGTATATGCGCTATAGCTATAGTTGTAAAGAAAATGTGGTTAAAATTTCACAAGGATTGGTTCAGTAGTTTCGAAGATTTTATCAACAAGCCGTCGAAAAACGTTGTTTCGATAAAAAAAACGCGTTTAAAGTTTGTTTGGGTTACATAAATACAGTAAAAAATTTTTAAAAGTATTTCTAAGGTGTATTTTTCAAGTGTAAAAACTTTTATATCAATATCTATAATATAAACCTGTTATAAAAATTCATAAAAATAGCGTATTTTAGCGTCTAAATTGGGAAAACCCCTTAAGTGACATTTCTCGTGAGCATTATTTTTTTTCTCTATATAATAATGTTACCTAAATAAAATTGCAGAAATGATATCATCGAATCCACCGACACGTTTTTTGTATACGTACTATATTCGTCGGTCTGGTAATTTCCAGTTACTCTTATGGTGGACTTGCAATGGAATGGAAGGGTCAAAAGTTCGTTTGTTGAAATACGTGAGCAAGCAATGCGTACAGACTGCCTAAGGAACTTCGTGCTGTAAATTATAAACGGCCCACTTATGAGAATGAGGGATTAGCGGAGAGTTACTCGAATGACCGAGGAAATTTCCATTTCGACAAATGAAATAATAAAGCGAAGCACCAAAAGAAAAAGGTGACTTCGAGTGCACGAAAAGATCGTTTCCCTTCCGGATTATTTAAGGCCGAGTAGTAAATGAAATAGTAAATTTATTCTATTATCTCGAGATCCACGGAAAAGGTAAGGAGGGCAGCGGAACGATAGGGGCAAGGGCGTTATCTGGACTATCTTGACGCTAACCTTACTGCTCGAAGTACCAAAGTATTTTCCCGAGATCCTCAATTTTCTCCGAGTGTACACATGCACACGGTACGTCCGTGTATCGCACCGGAAGTAAATGCAGATATCCTTTCTACCCCCCCCCCCCCCCCCACTGTCTTTCATTTGTATCTGAGCTACGAAAAAGAAGAAAAAAAAACTGCCCCTGGGACGTCCCTGAAGACGTTGCCAGACGCGTTATCTCAAACTCGTTAAAATCCCTTCGAGGCTCGTAAGGGATTTTCCGTATTTTGGTTTCGACGTTCATTCCTGCGATAACTTTCCTTCAGGGACGGTCACGGTTACAATGGGACAGCCTTCGCAACATTTTCATAACGCTGTACTGTTGATAACTCGAGTTCAAAAGAGGAATAAATTACATTTCTTCGAATAATTGTGCATCGTTTTTCTCCAACGACTAATCCTGCTGATATGAACGTTGAAAGGTCTTCGCAAAGGATTGTGAATCTCATAGAGTATAAAATTGTACGTGTACATTGGAAGATTTTTCAAACGCATTTGTAGAGACTTCTCCATGGCTCGGGGGCGAAGCAGAGCTGGCTTTTCGACTCTCACCGTCGTTCGATATTCGCGAAAAGGTCTAAGCCCAGGGATTATAATGACGTGAGTCGATAAGAGGAAGAACAAAAAATCTCGCTATTAACTTGTCGTCGTAGCTCCGGGAGTTGTTGTTCGACAGTTTTCGCGAGGGACAAGGGGACAGCGAAGGGCGGAGGTGAGAATAAAGAAAAAGAGTGACAAGAAGAAAAATGGTTAACGTCGAAAGGCGGAAGCTTCTTCAGCTTCGGGAGAGGGTGAAAGAATACAAAGTACGAAAAATACAAAGAGGTTGAAAAGAAAAGGAAAGTCTAGGAGAAGGAAACACATATACACACACATTCGTATATAATGAGAAAAATTGTCCCAAGGAATATTGGATAAAGGGAGAAAACAAAAGGTCTTTAATTTCAAAAGAACAAAAAGGGTTACCATCGTGCCCATCCCTCTTTCCGTCGTAGTCCCGGTTACTGTCTGTCCACCTGTCTGTCTGTTTCTCTTTCGCTTCCTTCTGCTTTTTGACCCGACATTATTTACCCCTTTGCAGTTCTTTTTGTTTAAGTCCCAAGGGTGAGCCCAACGATGTTGCATCTCGTGAATCTCATTCCTCCATTGTACGAGTCTCAATGCGCCCAGACACACGGAAATTTCATCCTACTGTACATGCAATGAAATAACACGTTGTGTATTCAATTGCGGTTGGGGAATTTCCGATTTGAGGAGTTGCGTGGGTTTCGAAACCAAAAAAGCATATTTTCTCTATTAAAAAAAATATAATATATAAATTATTTTATTCAAAATGTTGAGCACATAAAAGAGCAACATTTCAACAATATTTTTAAAAAAATTCATCAAAAAATTTGTGAAATTCAGCCGGTGGAACCTGGTTTCCGAAGACTTCTTTAAAAAAAGTGCCCTCGTGGGGGTCAGGATAACTCGTGATAGCTTTATCTAAAATTAAAAAACCATTTTTTTTCTGTTAGTAGATAAGTATAGCTTGTGATTGAACGAAGGATTTAAAAAAAATGAAATTCGATTTTTTTTTCGAATTTAATTTTTGTTACAATTTACACTACGTATAACCTTGTAAAATTAGTTGTAATCGAAAAAAAACTTTGTTCAATCACTAGTCGATGCTATTTTGAAGAAGTGCGCATAATTTCAATAAGATCGGTGCATTAGTTTTTGAGAAATCGCATCCACCGACTTCAAAAATAGTGTTTTGATAAAAATGCGTCGCTCCTGGCCGGACTTTTCCATCGAGGGGAATTGCCAAAGGCTCTCTCCTAAACTGTTACTCCGATTGACTTAAAACTTTGGGAGAATATTCTAGACATATTGTACTATTAGATAATAAAATTTAAAACAATGCGTTTTTCGACATTTTCAAACCCACGTAAGCCCTTAACCGTAAATTGGGAATTGGATACTTACTTGATTCTGATTAACGAAATGTTTTCAATGTTCGATCGAGGAAGTAGTGATAACGTTGTAAGGGATAAATACAATGACCCTAAGCCCGTCGAGACGTTCATGCTACATGGAATGTGTGAGTGCGCATCAAGAGACGCGGCAGCGTCTTGACGCCAAGTTAAAAAAAAATATCTATTCGACGCCACTGATCGATGCCACCGATCTCGATGGGACTGATTCTATTATGCACAATATATCGTTGGTTTCTACAGTCGATTAACGGGGTCATCCCATGTGACAGCTACTTTTTCGCTTTTGTGAGATTTTATTTAACCATTAAAACACACTATCTTTGAGTTTTTCCCACACATTAACATTTTCACAGTCCCTCGAAATTTTATCAGACCAAAATAACGAGTTGAATCGACTTTACAGCGTTCGGAAAACACTCATGTGTAAAAAAAAGCTGGTTGACGGTTGCCATGAGTCCAGAGGCGCATCTGAAATTTAAAAAATCAAACAGTATTTCAATTTGTAGACCGGAGGCTATCGCCGGAACAAGAGTAAAGTAAAAACATCGAAAATTTAATTTTTGGCATGGTTTTAAAAGTTAAGTTCCAAGTTTCGTCATTTTTTTCGAATTTTTCAGTTTCAAAAAACTACGGCGGTACCAGAAATATTCTAGTTCGGGTGAGAAGTATAGATGCGCTGGTTATGCCATAAAAATTTGAGCAGAATCCGTTCAATAGTTTTTGAGATATCGTGGAAGCCAATTTGAAAAATCATGACCGGAAAAAAGGGGATTTTTTCTGAGGAAGCGTGTGCAGGTTTTCAATTTGTTTTTTTTTTACATTGAAGAGCATGGTTTCAAGTATTTTTTTATAATTTTTGTATTGATACATATTTATAAATGTGGTAGATACAAAAGTTTGTGCAGACCGCTATTTGAAAAAGGTCCTTTGCGGTAACCACTGCTGCTCGGAAACAGATCACCCGAAATAAAAGAATGAACCGCATTTAATTTTTGCATGAAATGATCTAAAGCTCGGACGTAGGATTTAATAAAATATTGATTTTGTAAAAAGTAGCCGCCGTCCAAAACGAAAGTATTATTTTCAGTGAAAAAAAAAACTTCTATTTTCGTTGATAAAAAAAACCATGCATCAAAAAAAAAATTCCCCCGTTCTAGCACTATTTTTTTATATATAAAAGAAGCTTGTAAAATTTAAAGTTGATCATTTCAGTGATTTTTTATGTATCGTGGTCCCCGATTTTGAAAAAGTCATTTTGAGAAAAACGCCTTTGAAGTTCGCCAATGTGCTGAACCTACCAATAAACTCCCATAGCTTCTTTAATTTTTAACGGGAAGACTTGAAATTTTCATACCATATTTTTCAAATGTTTTACTTTGAATATCCGTCGAAAAACTAGAATCTATATTTTCAAGAATTTCAACCACGTGTAAGCCCTCAAGATACTTTTACACTTACACTTTGCAGTAGGTATTTGGACCGATGCACTTAACAATTATCTGACGATTTTTTAGGCAAACTTTTGGAAAGTGAAATTTTTCGTCAGATAATTGTTAATAACAAATGAACTATGCAATATGAAAAAAAATCCTACGTACGTCCATAGACAATGTATTTTTCAAGATACATTCAACATTTCGACTGAATCGGTTGAAAATTGTCTGTTATATTTCCGGCCAACTTAAAAAATGCAGTTTCTAGATAAACGCTGCACAGCCGCCATTTTGAAATCAATCGCTTTAAAAAAATTGTATACAGTCACTAATATGTATGATAAACACCCTTTTTTGTAACTTGATTTATTTTGTAGCTTTTCTGAAAAAAATCCCCAAAAAGCCTATTTATTCGGCCTCTAGAGTGGCCTAACCCCTTAAGCTACGTTTGGAGAATTCACTGCGACTCATCGATCCCCATCTCGATCGTCAAATGAACTTCGGAGCCACTTCGGCTTGAAAAAAAGTAATGCAAATGATTGAGATTGAAAAATGTAGAATATTATGCTTTGTTAAAAAAAATCCCTGGAAATGAGCACTCGTGATTATAACTGCAGCCTCTAAGAATTTTCTTCCATATTCGAACATTTTTGCTGGCTGCATAAAGCGCAAATGCCCGTACATTAGAGACAAAACGAATGTAAGTCATATAAGTGATTTAAGTTTCACAGCTTCGCCGAATCAATCCTCTGAGCATGCCTTCCAATTCAGCTAAATGGGAAGTGGCAAAAAGGCATCATTTTCCCGAAGCATCGCTAGCTCACCATTCACCATTTTCCTTCCTCCCTCTTTCTTCTTGTATATCTGGCCAGCATCGCTAGGACGACTGAAAAATGTCTTCGATCTTGCCCGGTCAAACTGGCAAACCGGGAATGTGAGCCAATCCATATTGAGTTTTTTCTATCCGTCCAGTTCAGATCTAGAAAAGTGGTGTGACACGTCAGTATATAGGAGAGATTCAGGAACGTTCCCGCGAGTGTACTATGGACACCGATCACGAAAATGAGCCAGCATCGGATAGAGAGATTCTGTAGTCGATCGGGTCAATTCGTCAGGGACGACGTGAAATAAAGTTCGAATTCGCGAGTTCCACCAACGGAAAGACCGAGTCAGCTATGAGGCTCCTCCATGGTCGACCCCTAACCATTGGCTTTTTTACCCGGTTTCTCACTCGTTGCTAACCTTCGCGAACAATGAGCTCCGACCTCCTAACGGTTCGTCTCTCACGATCCTTTCCCTCTCGGTTTTATTCGTCTCGGCTCGTTACTGTCATATAGATATATGTGTGCGCAGATGATAAAGACTTCTGAAACCGCTGTAGGTTCACCGCTAAGGGAAAAAAGCCAGAGAAAGACAGTGGGAGAGGCTCCGTTATTTTCTTCCGGCTTTGTGGAAAATACTTGGGATTGTGAGGGGGAAAAAATGTCGAGCACCGCACCATTCACAGAGAAGAACGACCCCGCGCTCTTGAGAGCACACTTTCCGGGTAACTATATCCCACCCACTGCACAGGGTTCCACACGATATACTGAATAACTTTGAAATTCTTATTTGCCATAGCGTGCATTATTCGCGAATAATATGAATAATCTAGCAACCAGAATGGCGGTACAGAATGGCAAAGCATAAACGCCGAGGTTCGAGCTCTGCGTGACTTTTTGATAAATTTGGTTACAATCGCTATTTCTTAGTGCCGATTGGTCGACGTTTGGTGAACATCAAACATGTTGAGAGACGCCAAAAAGCCAAAGAGCAGAGTGAAAAAGTGACTTCCGCTTATCTGAACAACCGCTGGAAAGCATCAAGCCGAGCAAAGGGGGGCGCCGTAATAATCAGAAGTATATATTGCGTTAGAACATCAAAACATAGAATGAAGCAATGAACAGTCGTGGCAGCAATTGATCTCCCATTTGAAGCGGCGTTGGCCTCTGCCAATACTTCGATAGGCGACGGCTAACCCTGGCCTGCCGGCCGAATACAAAGGGAATGCAGTTCAGATGACTTTTTGATTCTTGCGGAACTGCAAATCAGTAAATTGATGCGGCCATCGTGCTAAGTGTATTACGGTAACGCATCAGGTAAGAGTGCAACCTTTGATAGCCGACACAGTTCAACTGACTTTTTGATTCTAACGCAACTGAAAATCAGTAAATTGATGCGGCCATCGTGCCAAGCGTATTACGGTACTGCATCAGGAGAGAGTGCGGCCTTCGCTAGTTGACTGCTCAGCCGACTACGAAGCAGAACACAGTTCAACTGACTTTTCGATTCCATCGCAATACAACATCAGTAAATTGATGCGGCCATTGTGCCAAATGTATTACGGTAACGCATCAGCAAAGCACAAACCTTCGATAGCTGACAGCTCAGCCTGGCCTGCCGGCCGACTACAAAGCGAAATGCAGTTCAACTGACTTTTCGATTCTTGCACAACTGCAAATTAGTAACTTGACGCGGCGCCATCGTGCTACATGTATTTTGGTAACGCATCACGAAAGAGTGGGGTGCGTATCAAAAGAACCGGAAATAGCAAAATGAAAAGTGTTGCGTTCAAAAGGCTGTAAGAAGGCACATTGGAGACAATACTGTCATGCAATAGAATGGCGTCGCAGACATAGTAATCCACGCTGGGAGCCTACTTATAATGAATTTAACAATACTCGTATATGTGAAAAAAATCAACGTTGAGCCAAAGACTCCGTCTAGAGATTATTCAGCGATTATCGACAAAGTAAATTAGAATGTCCCGAAAGAGATTTGAAAAATTCTCGTGTAAGGTATCCCGACTGCCTTGCTGTCGCAGCAGCGAACGAACTTCGGGACCACACACGGGATAATCCTGGCGGCCGAAATAGAATTACCCGGGAAACGTGAATCCTCTCGTGCGATCGGAAGCGTCGTTGTAAGGGAGGATGTTTAGCCGGACGGGGTGCGTTCAATGTTCCGAAAGGCTATCCGTCTCGATAGACCTGTCCCGTGTAGGCTCCTATACCTCTGTCCCTCCATCTCGCTGTATCCTTCGCTCGCGTTTACCTTCACACGACGATCCGCATAATACTGGAATGGAGCTATACATCCTTTATGGTTGCGATACCCTCAAACCGGCTGGTGTCCAATCATTTACCCACCCCGATGCGGCAGTCACGCGTTTCCCTGTGTGTTTGCTTCATTCCCTCATCCCTATCTCTCCTTGTCGCTCTTTTCCCTCCCTTCGAGTACGTGCTTGCACCCGTTAATCGCCAGACAGTGGGAGATTCAATCGGATATCCTTAGTCACCCAAAACACATGAGCATTTATGTATACGCGCCTGTAACTTGGCGAACATGCAGGGGAATGGAAATGTCTCGCGAGCAATTTCTATTCTTCACCACCTGCAAAGTCCCTCTGCCACAATTTTCAGATTTGCAAATAGATTGTGAATTTGGAAGTTCATTCAATTAGACACGCGTTTTTTTTACAAAAATTGCTAAGTGATATGCAAAAATCGCTCTAATATTTTCTTCATAACGCTCGATTTGTCCTGATATGGAGAAGTTTCCCTGTGGATGACCCAACCCTGCCTTTACGACGGACATCACCACGGATATAACATTAATCCGATAAAATCCCCGGCTGAAATCGTCACCAGAGATCCGAAAGTATATGTTATCGAAGACTTATCCGTACTAAGCTGACCCTGAATGCGGCTAGCTTGGGGAAATGGTCCAAGTGTCACAGAAAACGTCACGAGACATTATTAATCCTGTAGACGTGCGCATGACGGTCCTCGTAAACGGTGTTCATCAACCACCCACTGAAGGTTTCTTCAGGTGTGATTTTCTCCTATCTTCTCGTCTCGTGAGAATCTCGTGGGCAAGCTCAATGTGTGTACATCGCATCTGTACACAGGATTCACATGGGTGGATTCGTACACGTATGAGGTGCAGGTCAGTGTACAGCAGACACGAGGGACCGATCGAACGATCGACCTCGGGTCGTGGTCAACATTTTATATTGGGTACTTGGCAGATACACCCACGAACGATCGCACCCTGCCTCTCCCCCCTCTCTCTCTTGCTGTCTCTACGAAAAATGTATACAGATATATCCTGCAGCATTGAGTTATAGTTTATTCCACCATTTATAGCTCGTACACTAATCACCATGTCAATGATCAGCTTTCAGCACACAGCTCATCACTTTTTCATCGCTAAGACCCCCAAAAAGCATCCGTTTTCGTAGTTTTTTCGCAGCCCCTAAAGTCTTTTCGACAAAGTTTGGCAAGAAAGAAGAGCTATGAAAGTTCTCGTTAGCAGCTGGTCAGGAGTTTCGAAACTCGCACAAAATGCTGTGAAGGTTTTGGTTGCATGGGACATAAAGTGATGTGTCTCGTATGGTGGCGCATCTTCGTCTACTGGTATACAATCATATTAAACTAAATTATATATACATCTACTTCCCATGTGGATGTTCGATGTAAATACGTGGATTGGGTTTGGCCACGTGAATAAATTACGTGGTACACACCTGAAGCACAAAGCAGGATATCTGCGTACCATGTGCGAGCTTTCGTCTCCCTGAATTCTTCGACTCTGGTTCACAAACGCTTAGATTAGAAAATCGAATCAGCCTGAATCAAGTTGATGACTCACATGCCTCTGACTCTAGGGTTTTTACATGCCCTGCTATACACTTTCGTAAACTGGTCCATCAATCACGGTGTACTGTAAAATTGGATTCGACAGCCATAAAGGCCCGAGCACCTACATGACAATGAGGAACAATTAGGAACGTGACAATGAGGAACAATTACATTTGATAAAGAACTGTCTATGCTGATTTTTTTAAGGTTAGTTGTCAACAGTTATCGGAAAAATAATGAAACAAGCCTCTCATATCATGTCTTCATCATGTTCCTAAACTCTTTAGGAGGTTGCAACAAATGCAGAGCATCATTTTTTTTTGTATTCTTCAACAAATCATAACGACTTTTATTTATTATATTTAAACCGTGAAAACAACGAGTATTATATCCTCGCATAATGACATCTGTATTTTCATCAACTTTTTACTGCCAGAGGTAGTTCCCGTTTCAGAGCAATTATCTTTTTGCGTGTTCGTTCCGCGGCTAATGTACTTATCGAATAACGAGAGGTCAAGCTACAAAAGAAGAGTAATTCCGCCTCTCCCGATCTTCGTCTCGCCGACGGCCATTTTGCCGTCGAAACGTAGCCGCTTTGTGTATACATCGCGTCGCAAATGAACACCGTAAATTTCGCTCGAGTTCCCTACCAAAAGTATACAACGGTTTTAGTTCAGGGCAACCAACGAGAGGTAGGTATGTGGAAGTTTTACCGGTCATTCGACTTGTAGAGAGGTTTCGAGACACAGCTCGGTCGGTAAGGAAGAGAAGCAGCGAAATAAGAAACAGCAGAGAGCGAATAGCTCACCAAAGACTGGGGAGCTCTTTAACTCCTGTGATCCCGCGCTGTATGTAGGTATGTATATGTTCGTATACTACGAAGGTGCTGAAAGCCGGCTGGGTATGACTGTAACTCGCTAAAAGTCTACGCGGAAGTGGAGCCCTCCTTTGCCCCGGCTGCCCATTCTCGGGCTTGCGAAAGGTCCTAGGACGTACGATGAGAAAAGTCCAAGGAATAGGGGCAATAAGTGCGCGAGGCAAAGTGTTATTATACGGACGTGATTTGGTGACGTTAAGGGTTGAGAGTGTATACATCAAGCTTTTCAGCATTCGAAGATGCACAGGATGGAGAAGCCGGAATGATCTTGTTTCCCTGTGCTCAATCAATACTTGATTCACCCTGTACATAAGGCAAACCTTTGATTCTTTGACACCTTAGAAAACTTCTTCACAGGTCCAACTGCAGCTATCCATTTGTTACGTTGTTATAACTTCCAATCGGCCATAGGGAATCGATAAAATTTGCATTTACTATTGCTTCGCGTGTTTGCCATTTATTACACAGCAACTGTCGCGGCCCATTTTTAATAAAACGGTATTTTTAATTTGATTGCAAAACTCACCTACGACGCTCATACAGATTTCACAAATGAAAAGCCGAATGTATTGCTATTTCTGTCCACTGCGGGCACTGCGTTCGAGTTTATTACCCCCACTCTGTACCCTGCAGCCGATTAGCACTGCCTCGCGCGTCCTTCAAAGGATTTAACCGTCATGCTGGGCGGAAGATAATCAAGCTTGTTCATTTCGAGTGGTGCTATAAAGGTATTGGCACTTCGGTAAATCCTCAAATTAGCGAAAACAAGTAGGAACGCTGGATAAGCCAGGGTATTTGCCGGGTAAATCGTAAGCAGAAATGAATATAGACGGATGAGGGATATGCAAGAACAGAAATACTTGTAGGTTGTACCAATACAGACAGGTCTCTGCTATAGGTAAAAAAATAGCATTCCGCTATGCAATACACGATGAACCTGCAGATACATACGTCATACTCATATTGTATACTACCTGTCAAATTGCGCGCGCTCGTGTCCATGCGTGTGGAGAAATTCACAGTATAACCAATTTGCCCATCAGAGGCCAGGGCGAATCCATATGCCGGGACGGCTCCATAAGCCAGGAGTATAAATAGAGGATGATACTCGAATAGGGTCTAACGTTGTTGGTTCGACTGAGAGATAACAATGTTGTACACAGGGAAGGCAACACGCGGCTAATAGCTTCGTTCAAACTGATAATGGAGATAGGATCTCCTTCGGGCTATACGTTTGCTGAGTAGATCGTAATATGTATACATTGTGATGTGTAGGCAGGCCGATTTTAGCCAAGCCCTTAGCATTACCCGGTACAGTGAATCTACATAGCAATAAATATTCTTCGACTTCGCCTATGAATAGTGTAAACCGGATGTGGTACATTCGAACGTGCCTGGAATAGATTGCATTTCCGTCTTAACTTTTCGATCAAGACCTGAATACTAACGGTACTTAAATTGGACATCATGATTACTTATATATACACTCGATATCCGGGACGTTTTTACATTATCGATGGGTGTGAAGCTATATTAGATTATTACCAGCCCGGAACTCCATTGGCGAATCTACTGGAGAAAGACATGATGTCAATTCGAAGCGATCTCTGTTTCGAAAAGCAAGATGACTGACTGATCTACGTCCAAAATGTTCACTGCCAGTTTGTCCAGTTGCATAAGAAAGCCACCGAACAAAAACCAACCAAGAAACCACCGAAAATCAAAAATGCCGGGTGACGAAAAAACGACAAGTCGCTTCAAGCGCCGGAACGATGATGTAAAAAATGAATAGTCGAATTCCCAGAGGGTGCGAGGGCCGTTAGAGGTAGTACGGAATGCCAAATGTATCTATCACCATACATTTCGTAATTCCTTCTGCACACGTTTTCGTGCATGGCCCGTAGCGGAGGACGCGAAAACGTGCGAAAGAATGACGTGAAACTGCAGCAGGGGTGTAGGAGTTCGGGGAAGGGCCAAGGTGGTGGGAAAGGATGAGGTGTCGGAGCCGGAAGAGACATTCATCGCGCCGAATGGAGCAAGGGGGGGTATCCCCGAGATTCGTGCTTGAGGGGGTGCACAGGAAGAGGGCGCTGGCGTCTGCCACGAACACTAAATTTCCCGTCCAATTTCGATGTACACGACTCGAGCTGTACACCCTGCGGAGAGGGGAACTTCGTCTATAGCGGTAACAGAGGCGTGCTGCAGTTTAGCGGGCGATGGATCCTCTTCGGTCCTGGTGCCTCACTGTGTATCCCATACTAAACGGTACTATTCCGCATACGCACGTGCACACGTGCGCACACACGTGTACAGGGATACAACGTCAACCTTGGGCACAATACAGTACCAAGTTGTACACTGGCTCGTCCCCGATAGCTAAACGGTTGCAAGCGCTGAATATCGTTCGCAAATCGATCGTTCCAATAGGAACGACATAGCGGGCGATTCAGAACCAACCCTTGCAGCTACTAGCTGAACAATTTGCGTCGAAAATGACCACTGGACTACTTTTAAGTCCGTCACAGTCTTCTGAGGATAACAACAGGCACAGCGTGAACCCAAAAAGCAGTTTTAGAAGCCTGCCCAATCGACGCACGAAGACACTATGAGGAACTTTGCGATCTATGGCTGCGATATCTACAGTTCTATTCCTATTGGATCAACATGACATTGCTGGACTCCCTTCAACCAAGCCACATCCTTGATCCAGAGGCTCGCAGTGGTTTTCTACTTATAGGCAAATTCTGTACCCCGGAGAGTTTTCCATTTTTTGTCGCTTCTATCTGCGGGGCAGGCCATCCAAAACGTCGAAAAGTGATGGAGGGTTTTCTATCGTCCGCTTTATTCGAAGTTACACACGATGTAACACGTATTCTCAAATGCTTCCTGCCTAATGCATGTGTATCCACGTGTTGGGGACGTATGACACTCACGTGTACCTGAGCGTAACCGCTGAGAGTGCTAAGAAATGTGAGAGCACGTGTCGTTTTAGAATATGGGCAACGATAGTCTCCAATAGCTGGTACTTGCGTTTGCAGAAACACTATGGGGATTGAAACTTTGGGATGTAAGCTCGAGCGACGCGGAACAGCGTTAATGACATCGATCGGTGAGAATTTCGGGGCGACTGACTCATCAATGACAATCCCCGTTGGCCATTGAGTCCGTCCAGACTTGTCGTACGAAAGTAGTCGGGATTCCGCGCTGTTGGGCAGCTCGAATGATTTCTCTACCTTATTGAATTATTACTTATGACACAGATGACGTCCATCAACGAACAAGAAGAGTCGCTACCTCCGGTGGCGCGACGTGAAATCCTAGAAATTGAGAATAATAAAGTGGGAATAGGTTGGAGAGGAAACACCTTGTTCGGTTCACATCAATGATGCTAATTGAATTAGCGCGGTCGGAAAGAGGGGAAGTGAGACATTGCGGATATTGAAATCTGCATAATGGATGTTTGACTTTATTTCAACTTTGGCGTAACCATCAGAGACGTCTGGCACCACGGCCATTATTATTATCTGCTTCGACCATCGGGCTTCACGCGGACAGAATTCGAAATGGAGTTACGTAAGGTCAAGTTTACGTAAGCTTAGGGGCTCTGTTCGTCGAGGATATATTGACCACCAATATTATACTACAAACTCAAATACATTTGAATCGATTAGCGAGGAAGTACCGGACCGGAAATCGATCTGAAAAGTAGACGTGATATTGTGGACATTCAATCACGTGATGTATGACTCACTCCGTGGCTTTTTGGCACCAGTATGCCTGACATCGTCGTCAGTTGACAGTGCAACATTCGGCATGCCCTCTATGGCACAGGCAGCTTCTCTTAACTCTGCTCTTACATTGCCTATGTTGTTATGACTGTCATAGCTTAAGGTACATGGGGGACAATCACATTTAAAAGCAAACATACGATCGGGTATTTCAAATAAGCAATCATTCTGAAAAAGTAATGATTTTACCTGCTTTTAAACTATCAGGATCTGGAATAAGTTCACGCTGTTTTCCAACAGATGGCGTTACCAGAACTGCGTGCGTGTAGTTTAAGATGGTAACGCATCTATAAAGAAGTACTTGAGCAAGCTTGAAATTCAGTATGTCATTTCACCGAAGTGTAATCAACTTTTTTTCATAGTGTTAAATATTTTTTTGCACTTTGTTCAATAAAATCTGCAGCTGAATCAGACAGAATTCTTGTTGAGACTTACGGTGACCAAGCTGTGTTGGAAACAACATGCAAATATTGGTTTAGACGCTTGAAAACTAATTATTTCGATGTGTTGAATTGGAGGCATTACTTCACGAAGACTCATGTCAGACGCTAGCTGAACTTGCAACATCATTAGAAGTTGATCACACAACAGTTTGAACGCATTAGGAATGTTTTTTTTTTATAATAAGGCATTAATTTTCACGAAAACAGGGAGAACTTATTCAACATCCCAATACACAAGTAAAATATCTTACTATTTAACAGTTGAAAACTGACATGGTAGATTGATTGTCAACAAGTTTTAGAGCTGCCTTCTTGTTCGTGGTAGCAAATTTTCAGCAGGGCTTGCTCGGGGCGTATGCCAACACTTGGAAGTTTGTGTCTACGCGTGGTCGCATACTAACGTCCGAACACACGGCCCGTACATGTGGCAACGTCGCTGGCGAACACAATCAATTCCTTACCCTAACCATACTTATTGCCGTTGTTGACAGTGCAGTTCGTGCAGCTCTTGCCGTGAACAAATCAAAGATTTAATAAAATGGAAAATCGGCTGCGCTGAAAGGAGCGATTTGTCAAGACGAAAGTTTAAAAAAGCAGCTGATGGAACACACATCGTTAGCAGCGTCGCCAAGTCGTTTGCATCAACTCATTTGGCCAATCGCGTATTTCATACTTTGGGCACTCGTCAATTGAAAAGTTTATGGTCAAAAGTAATCATAAAAAGAAAATAAAATCCGTAAAACGTCCATCTGTCATTCCACCATTTTTGATGAGCTTTTGTCTTGTCATGTTTTCACTGTCAACGGAAATGTGACAACACCGGGACTTGTCCTATCCAGGGCGTGTTGGAAATGCGAATTTCGAGAGCGTATATCTCGATAACGGGATGGTAAATGTATTTAAAATTTCACAAACGTATGCTGGACACCCTGGACAACATTAGCGTTAAATTACGAAACATTCTGTGGCACACAATTTTTTTGCGTTTACTACCTTAATCGCCACGCGCTTTCCTCTCCTACAATATTTCCCTTTCTCTCCCTAAATCGAGACCAGTCACGTAAATTTGCTACTATGTTGACTTGTCTCACGCGTATTGATGTTTGCCTTCGTACGAACGGGGAAACCATCGGCTCGCGATCAGCAATTATTCATGGGGTTGCGATCATACGAGCTATAGGGAATAGTCGACGTTAGCCACCAAAATATGGTATTCTACATCTAGTCGACGAAAATCGAAGTTCCTCTGTAGGTCAATTATTCATTATATAGGCCTTGGGACATCTAAAAATAGTTTGAACCCGTTTTACCGCGTTCGAGGGTCACATATCTCGTTGGCTTTAGATGCTTAAACGTTTAATATACCACTTGAAATGTATCGCTATAATAACTGCAAACATACAATTGGAAGAGATGGCTCGTAGAAATGTAAATCGAAGGTACCATGAATATATGAATATGAATCATTAATTTTTCTTCAATGGGAAAACTAATATTGATTATTAATTTTCCTTCAATGAGAAAATTAATATTGATTATTAATTTGCCTTTCATAGGAAAATTAATATTGACTTTCCATTTTTCTTCAATGGGAAAATTAATATCGATTATTAATTTGCCTTTAATAGGAAAATTGATATTGATTATTAAATTCTTCATTGCAAATTGTGAATTCGTGGTTATTATTTTTCGATGTAAAGAAAACTTTTTATTAAACATATGAAAATGAGTTATTTCGTATTTCAGATTCGCGACGTAATTATTGCCTATCAGTTGCAACATTTTCGCGATGTGACGAGAATATTTTCAAGCCCAGTAGCTTAGCGAACCTTGTAATATGCAGCAAAATGCTTTATCAAGCAAAAAAATGTCAGGTGTAAAATAAAAAAGTGTACGCTCCGGGAAGAGATGCAAAAGATGCCGCTGTCGTTCTCGGCCTGATTGAAAACATCTTCCAGGAAAGTTTTGCCCGGCATCTTCAGCATCCCTTCCGCATACCATCTCGCTCCCTTCTCGACATTTCCCTCTTCTCTCTCTCTCTCTCTCTCTCTCTCTCTCTCTCTCTCTCTCTCTCTCTCTCTTTCGCTCTCTCTCTCTCTGCCCGTGAGCGTTGACGCGCAAATAAAGTACGTGAATAATTCGTATTTGAACGCCCGGCTCAACGGGAAGTTAAGCTTGGGAGACTTCAGCCGAGGAAAAAATAGAATAAAAATGTTTTTACACCCGAGTACGGTAATCTGCCCAAAGCCAAAGGACACGCACGACAAAACTTTAACTTCCTCCTGTCGGCAATTTGCCGCTTACATTATGCATAGTATACGAATTAGACGTTAATGGCCCAGGCTTCTAAAAAATTACAAAAAAGTAGCGTTATTTAAATACTTTTCATCCATACTTTCCAACAATTTATTTATGTTTGCACTTGGTGGAAAAAATGAACGAGTTTTAGCTACGCGTATTTATAAACCTAAGTATATCCCCAACATGAGGGTAGCTTACAATAAAAAAAATATTTGAAAATTTACCTAGCTGTGATCAATCGACTTTTTAACGTCAATATTTACTTATTTCGTTTCGCCTAATAAATTATATTCCTTTTCCATTACCTATAGAAATTTTTATGCAGGTCGCAACAATCGTGTAGAATCCAAAATTCGTCTACAAAATACCGATAGGGCAAAATATAGGATTTTTTAAATTTATTTTGGTGTCAGTAAATTTGGAAAAAAGTTGTAGACCCAATACCGCTGAAATGTTCACCCCCAAATAAATAGCATATTCTACTTTTGTATTTTCGGTGCTAATCAACATGCGACCGAAATCTAATTAAATTGGGAACATCAATATCTATACGCATTCGACATTTCGCCAGTTGAGGAGCTTCTCCGTTGATCGAAGGGCATGATAAATATCAATATTAAAAATTATAGAATATTTCACATATCCAGCCGCGATTCAGTATTAAGGGCACCACTGTGACAAGCCAAAAAAGGTATTTTCTTTCTGTTTTTTTGTCTACTAGATTATTTATTTGGGATTTGGAAAAGGGTTGGTTATTTAGCATACCTTGAACTTATCGTGTGTAAATTTTTATTCTATAAAATTAAAAATTAACGACGTTATTGAGGTATAATAGAGCCTCTATAGAAAAAAAGTGGTCGTACGACCGGATCGATAACTTGACAATGGTTGGTCTGAAAAAAAAGTTTTATAATGTATATAAATCTAGTTCTCGTTACATGTAGCCGTTTTCCGAAGAAAAAAACCACAAAAAGGCGGGTGTTGTAAAAAGTGTAATTATGGCGAAACTATTACTTATCTTCGGGGCCTTCGAAAATATTAAATTTAGAAAAAAAACGGCTACGTACAACGATAGCACTACAACTACGGAAATATTGGCTTTTTTAAATTGACAATCGGACAATTATTGCTAGAGTTATGATTCCGGCAATGTCGGGAAAAGTCGTTTTGAGAAAGATGCGACTGAAAGTTTGCGTGTACGTAAACCGTACACTCGTAACACTTTCACTAAATCATCTGTAACTTGGTTAATTTTCAATTTTCTAGCTTGAATTTTTTTTTCACACATTCCTGAATATTTAGACTTTGAGAAAATGCCTCAAAATAGATTTTTGACCCTTCCCATTGGTGTCCCGCCTTAAACTCAATCGGGATTCCGATTATTCATGTTTGCCCTCCGATATAAAAACAATTATTAATTATGACGGACCTACGAATATAGATGAGCATCTGTATAATATATGCCAAATGTATAACATTTTTATAGATGAAAAACAATTAAGAGAGCTCTTATAAAACGTTCTTAGCCGCGCATATTAAGCAACAACGTTCTCCGCTCATTAAAAAATATCCGCGATGTTCCAGGATTTATTTCAGTCTCTTCTGTGTCTCTTTCCGGAGAGGCCGTCTTTGGAGACCATATTTAATTCGTCGCAGTAAGGTAAAATATTGTCTGGTGACATTAAAGCACTGACCTGTAGCTAGATACGAGTATATTCTTTCCAAAAGCAAGGATAATCCCAGCGAAAGAGAGGTAGAAAGTGCACATACGTAGACCCGTTTAAAATCTCTATAAAAATTTAAACAACGATACGTTCAACTGTGCTCCCGCAGTGAAACTGCGCGAAATATATTTTCAACGCATTATATGAACATTTAGCAATAACTATGACCTCGCACTAAAATTAAATCCATTCCCTTTCAAATAAATCTCACATTCTCAGTGCGGCGAAAAAAATGTTATTGCTCGTTTATATTTTTTTGAGAAAACAAACATTGAAGCCTCACTTCCTCATACAAGATTCATCGTTCTTATTAATTTTCTAAATTAAAATTAAATTAAAATTAAAATTAAATTAAGATTAAAACAAAATTAAATTAAGATTAAATTAAAATTAAATTAAAATTAAATTAAAATTAAATTAAAATTAAATTAAAATTAAATTGAGATTAAATTAAAATTAAATAACACGAGTACGTCGGAGTCGTACACAGAGTCATTTACATGAGCATTTAAGAAAGGACGAAAGAAAATGACCAAAAACTGGTGAATTTCGCAAGCATCTTCAGACGACTTTGGCCCTGGAGGGACTTAACGTCGTTCGTAATAAAGCCTTCCAACGAAAATAAGGGGGTGCGGGAAATCGACATGGAAGCAGAGGGTGTCTTTAATGTCGCTAGGCAATGGCGTGTGGCCCTTTTACGTTCAGTCTCACAGTCGTGCATCCCCGTGGGACAGAAGTTGTAATCCGTCTCACTGAGAGAACGATTCGGGGATTTTGCTCTGCGGCAACTTTCTCACCGAACTTCCGCTCGCTGGAACTTTGCACTAGCAGAGAATGAAGGAGAGAGGGAGAGAAAGGGTAAGTAGAGGGTCGACTGAGGAGTGAAAAGAGGAGCGAGCCATAAGACAGTTATTTAGAATAGCCAAAGGCTTTTGTTACCGCCTTTGGAAAAACGACGTCCATATACCCATGCCGAGGAAACTGCGCTGCCATTATTGGCAAAATGTTCCTCGTACAGCCATTGACACGCGATGAAATTGCGTTATTCCATTAACCGTTAAATGCCACCCGAATCGCGGTTTTAGGGTTCCGAAGGCACTGGGCACCCTTAAGGGTGGTCACCATTGTGACGTGACGAAAAAAAAAATTCAGAATTTTTTTCGGCTACTAGATTATTTATTTGGTATTTGGAAAAAAGTATGTTAATAAGCATATGTTAAACTTATTTTGTGTAAATTTCTATTCAAAAAAAAAAAAAATTAACAACGCGATAGGCTTAATAGAGCCCCTGGATAGCAAATGTGGTCCAACGGCCGGATCGATACCTTGACAATGGTTGGTGTGAAGAATAAAAATGAAAATGTTTTATCATCTATATAAATGTAGTTCTCGTCGTACGTAGTCGTTTTCCGAAAATAAAATTCACAAAATAACGGGTGTAAAAAAAAGTGTAATTTAGGCGAATTTTTCACTGATATTCGCGGGCTCGAATAATACTAAATTTTAAAAAACGGCTTCGTACAACGATAGCTACTGCAATTACGGAAATTGTGGTTTGTTTTTATTGTAAATCGGCCAATCATAGCTAAAGTTGTGATTCAGACCAGGTCGAGAGAAGTCGTTGCGAGAAAAACGCGATTGAAATTTTTAGCATACGTGAATCGTCACTAAATCATCTGTTACTTGGTCAATTTTCGATATTATTACTGGATTTTTTTCTCACATATTCTTGAATATGTACACTTGAGAAAATGCAAAAAAATCGATTTTTTTACTCGTAACAGCGGTGTATCGCCTTAAGAGTATTTCGCCATGTCTGTCCGTCCGTCTGTAATAGCTTCGCAGCTCCTTGCCATGTTCACACTGCAACTTGGCAGCAGAACGATTCGAGTAGACGTGATCGCGTGTGTGGCGATATTAAAGTAAAAAAATACATTTCGATTTTTTTCGCATGTGTGAAAAATATTAATGAAAAAATATCGCCGACCCTGTCGAGTAGAGCATCGTTAAATAGTGCATTAAAATCCAACATATACTATGACATATGCTGTTTAGGAAAAAAAAGAAAACGTTTAATAATCCGGAAAAGTTCTATCTCTATATTTTCAACGATGATTGACAAATTCGACTGAATGTTGCAACTTTTTCTGGAATTTGGACAACAAAGTTAACAAAGCGCCCACATGCTTATCCTCACATGTGAAAGCTTACCATAGGTCGGTTTCTTTTTGTAGCTCGAAATGCGTTACGTCAATATCAGCTCAGGAGAGACGAAAAATTGCTAAACTGCGATGAAACACGAATAATCGTGACAAATTAGGAACTGAAATTGAAACGAAAAACTGCAGAAAACGTGCATCTGACATTGTGTCGTTCGCGATTTTTTTACCAGCAATTCCCGTCACGAGATATAAACATCGAGAATGTGGAAATTACGGTGAAAATAATGAATATTCGTCAACATTTACAAAATTTCATATGTATCTATATCCTTTACACGTATACACAAATACACTAAATAAACTTAATAAACGCTAAATAAATCGCTTTTTTTCATCGAAAATTAACAAGTGTCAAACTTGAATAGATATTTCCCACTGGGGGCTATATGGGGGAAAATGAGGCGTTTTAAAATAAAAACGCTTTCAAGAAAATCGTAATGAAAAGCAGTGTGATGGGATTAATATTATTTCGAAACACATTGCACGGGAAATAAAAAAGCCACAGAGAAGAAGTATAAGAGATCGAGGTGTTTTTTTTTCATTCTAGATCGAAAATATATTTTTTTTCTCACCGTTTGCTACTCGCTCCTATGCTTGCCTCGCCCTCAAAATACCAACGCATATACTGACCGTGCAATTTTTCCGTGACGGTGGGCTCTGAAAAATTTCGCGAATGTGAACGAGACAAGCAAGGATTTTCACCCGGGGCTTCGAGTTATGAGCAGAGGTGGATTATGGCTTGGGAGGATTTGTGCAATGGGCGCGCAAGAAGTGGATCGAGAGCTGGACCTTTCTTATACAACCGTACAGCAGAATATTTAAACCATATGCAGGGTGATCAATAATTCAACCTATTCCTTGAAAGGGTTATTTGCAACAAATTCACCCCTTCAGACTAGGGGTCGAACTTTTCCGCTTTATTTATTTTTTTACGAACCCGTGCTAAAGTCGATGACATTTGTACCTTTTTAATGAAATAAGGCACTTGTTTTCGTGATTTGTATACCAATTTTTTTTTCCAATAATTCTGGTCGATTTCTTTTTAATTTACAAAAAAAATTACAATTCCGGACCCTCAAGATCTTTCATTTTCGAGGTAATGGGAATTTTGGGCATGCATTTTTTCTAGTGATCATTCTTTTTAAAGCAATCAGAAAAGTATCAACTGAGTGCCCAGAGTGGAGTGGTTTTTTTTACAATCATTTGTTTTTGGTAAAAGTCGGAAAATTCGTGAAAATTTTTTAAACCACCATAACTTCTAAGCCACTCATTTTTTACCCCTATAAGTTGACAGCAATGAATTCGTTACAAATGACCTCTAGTATAACCCTCTTCAAGGAATAGGTTGAATTACCAGTCACCCTGTATATATGACCTATTTCGTACCAACCTAACAACCTAACAAAATCGATCCGATCAATTTTTCCGGTGTTTTTACCCGTCCATGCGTATTTTTCAAAAAGTCCATGATTTGATTAGCCCGTTTTCCAGATTGGAATTTCTGAAATTTGTCAAAATTGAAAAACAAAATGATTCCCACGTAACGAGGGTCATCATTATTTCGTCACAATCACACCATCCCAGCAAGCATTCGATCCGACCAATTTCTCCGGTTCCTTACCCGTCCATATTTTTCAAAAAGTTTTTGTGTCCACATTTCACAAAAAGTTCATGATTTTTTAATCCGTTTACCAAATTCGAATATCTGACATTTGTCGAAACAAAAAAAGATTCCCACGTAACAAGGGTGATCATTATTTCACCTCAATCATACCACCCCAGCAAGCATTCGATCATTTTTTCCATTTTTTTCACCCGTTCGTCCATATTTTTCAAAAAGTTCATGATTTTTTAATCCGTTTTCCAAATTCGAATATCTGACATTTGTCGAAAAAAAAAAAATCCACGTAACAAGGGTCATTATTATTTCGCCACAAGTGATAATATAGTCGAACCTCGATAAAAAAAATCTCTAGGTAAGTCCGTTACATCGAGATCATGTTCTTAAAAAAAATATATTAATACTATAAATATAGGGATATTTTTCAAAGAAAGAAAGGTTTATATTACAGTAATTTTCACAAGCAATTACCAATTAGAGCACACTGTATATTATTATGTAGTTGTATCAAAATTTCGGCTGTCTATCGGAATGGAATGAACAAATCTTCGTTATATCGAGGTTCGACTGTACCACAAAAAAACCTTTAAAAAATCGTAAACATCGTTTCAAACCTTTTGTTCATTCGAAAACTACCGAAGATTTTCCATAAAATAGAATCACCGGATTTCTTTCGATAATTATAAAAAATTCTGGACAAAATTGCATTGCGGGGAAACTTCCATCGCTGAAAGTAAACGTAGGTAAGACCAAGAGTACGATATGACAGCGATGACGTCATTGGAGTTCGCTATCCGTGTGGGGATATCATGAGAGGGATACGGCAGGGGCAGATACCGCAGCATCGCACCGCCCGAGAGCAGCATCCGTACAGCCAGGGTGAACAAGCCGATGGGAGAGCCACGGCTGTACCGGCGTGTGGTTCTCTCTCTCTCTCTCTCTCTCTCTCTCTCTCTCTCTCTGTTTTCCACATCGTCGGAAAATCAATATCCGAGGGTTGCAGCGCCTCTCGGGGGCTGCTCGCCAAAGACGAATCTCAGTGCCACGAAAATACGTGAAGCGAAAACCCCCCGTTGGCTACGAGCGACGACGCGAGCGCGATATCAAAAGATCCACGAGCTAGGAACGTGAGAGAGAGAGAGAGCGAGGTAGAGCGAGAGAGAGAGAGAGAGAAAGAAATAGACAGAGAAAAGCAGCGATAAAGAGACGCAGGCAGGGTAAAAGAAAGGGCGAGGGAGCGAGAGAGCGTGAGTCGCAGGGCGAAACTCGTCGTCGACACTCGTCGGAAAAATCGGGGGTGACTCTCGCCTTGCTTCTTTCGCTTTTTTATTTCATCCTCCTTTTTTTCCCCCTTATTTCTTGCTCTATTTTTCGTTTTCATTTCTGTTTGACTTCCCGTACACGAGTTCAATACGTCACGTGTGCCTCGTGTTTGTGTGTGCACGCCGATCTCTAGTATATACGGGAAGGACGGAGAAAAAGGTTTGAAGAGAGCGGGACGACGCTCCGCGGTACGGGGTGGTGTACCACCCTCTCCCAATCTCAAAGTCGTCTCTCCATTGGACCATTGTTATATATTATACGTACAGTAAGAATTCCACTACCATAAACCGATATGTTGTATTCAACTCTCGTTCGCCCACCATATACCTCCTTCTCAACCCTCGTGGAACGAGACGTGTCGCCATTTTGAAAGATCACCCTGACCTCTCGCGGAGGATATCTTGCCTGTCACGTGTTTCCTCCGCGCCGCCACCTTCGGGGACTCTCGGATAAAAGAATGGAACACTTTTGAATTTTTCATCCATCGGTATCGTGTTTTGGGATTTTTGCGCACGGGTTACTGGAATGGGGGTTGACCACCAAGGGAATTTGTTATTTTACGATACACTGCAGGGTGGTACGTGTGAGTGGAAAATTCCTGCGCTTGACGGAAAGTCGACGAAGTCAAAGAGTTTTTTTTATTGAGGCTCATGTGGCTCACCGAAAAGTCAAACTTCTTGGGATTTTTTTCTTGAGAATACGGAAAAAACAATCAATATGAGGTTTGGAGGGTTTATAGTGGACGTGGTGAGGTATATAAAGAAATACAATGTCCGCTCACAAGGACAGGTTGCTCGATCGCTCCGATTTCGATGAAGTTTGGCATGCTTGTAAAATGGGTAAAAATAGGCGACACGTATTTTTTTATATCTGCGGAACCCGATTTTTAAGGGGTGAAACGCACCCTCGAAAATAGGGGTGTTTTTCGTTTTTCGTCGATAACGTTATCGTTCTCATCTCCAATGTATACGGAGAAAATAAACATTGTCGCAATTTGATATTTTTTCATAACTCGTATCGTTAAAACGTTGTCGACGAAAAACGAAGAAAAACCCCAATTTTCGAGGGTGCGTTTCAAACATTAAAAATCGGGTTCCGCAGATGTAAAAAAAATACGTTTCGAATATTTTTACCCATTCTACAAGCATGCCAAATTTAATCGAAATCGGAGAGATCGACGTAGCAGCCTGTGCGTTTTAGTCGCAGCGACTGAAAGCGTTTTTTAGGGGCTCTGCGGGAGGAGGCAGAACTTTTATGCATTGGCAGCTAGAAGAGAAAACAAAATTTCCGTTATTTACATCAGTTCTGCTGGAGAAACACACACGGTTATTAAAAAAATACACTTTTTCGCAAAATGTCATCATTTTGAATAAAATTTGTTTTTTTTTTTGCTAAAAATTCGGTTTCAGTTTATTTATAAGAGCGAGAATTGTTGATCAATCGTAAAAATCGTGGGTACTTCTTTAGAGAATATATTCAAGAAGCTACAGTTGAAATTTCAAGTCAATGGCATGAAAGCTGGCCGAATTATCCGTTTTTTTTTCGATTTCAAAAACGTGGTTTCGAAAAAAATGTGGTTAAAATTTTAAAAGTGATTTAGGGGCTATCGTCCACACGACGGAATGAAAGCTCTCATTTGAATTCTGCGTGTACCTACGGAGGCACTTTGATCGTAGGTCTTCAGTTGTTAGGTCGTTGTTTATTTTTTGTAAACGACTCAAAATTGCCTACTTTCACCGTAAAGGCTGTTTCATGTGTTTCGGAAAATGAGGTTTAAGAATAAAAAGTAAACTAATTATTTATATATCATTCTCGTGATGTTTGCACAAAATTTAACTCCACGTTGACAGACTGGGTCATTTTAACCCGGATGAGTTTTTAGTAAAATGCTCCCTTTTTCAAAACTGAACATTTTGAATAATTTTTTTAAACGATTTAATTTGACATTTCCCGAATTTTAATTATGCCGACATATTGAGAAATGTTTAAAGTGTACCCCTGATTTTTTTTCAATAACAACCGACCAAAGGGTGCGTAATGGCAGGTGGATGAAGTACGATCTGGATCAAATTGACCCCGTGTCAAAAGCGTGACCAAACGTAAGTGTGTCAACGAAGGGTCGGGCATCACGGTAGCATTTTCGAAAAATCGTTTTTTTGGGAAAAAATTTGAAAACTCCTTTGAACCTTCAAAAATATGATACATATTCGTTTATAAAACGTTTATAAAATTTTTTGGGTAGAATTTTGAGGAAAAATTTGCTTCATTTTAGGGAAAATCTGTGAGGAAAAAATTACCGACTTATAATACTTTTATTTTCTACCAATAGGTGGCATTAGATCACGGGGGAAAAAATCATCACCTGTAGCGTCTAAAAAACACGTTTTTCTCGAAACCGTGTTTTTAAAAACGGCACGCAGTAGAACTCGAACAATTGTCGTCCAATTGATTGAAATTTTAACTGTAGCTTCTTAGATGGCTTAAACAGTCAAGTACGAGCGCTTTTTTCGATTAATTGGAAATTGTAAAAAATATATCACTTTATATATAAAAATTATTGTCGGAAGAACGAACTTTTTTCCAAACTCGTGTCTATTTTTTTTTTCATTATATTTTAATTTTCCCGATACGTGACTCTTAAAACTAACATGATTAACGAATATATTTCACTCTTAGTTCCAGCATTAAATTTACGACAGAGGATCGCCTGAAAACCAGTAGTAGCGACTCGTGCGCCCCCATTTTGTATTCTTTCGACAAACAATTTTTTTTTTCACATACTTCAAATATATGTCATAAAGCCTAAAAGTTCTTTTGACCATGTGTTTCATTCTTTTCTTTAAACAAAATTCAAAAGAAACCGATCGAAAATGGGCAATTGCAGTGTTGTCCTCCCTTAAGCCAGTAAAAAAAAATACAGTCAACATCTTTTTCTACTCAGATATAACGCTTTAATTTTTATGCACATGCTTTTTACGCACGGTATTCTTTTTCTACAATTAAAAAAAACGCAAAAGTTTTGCTCAATATAAATGAAACTAGCGGAATCTTCCATTATACGAAAAAGTTTCGGTTTCCACGATACACGTAGCGTAGTTTAAACATTGTCAGGTTATTTCCTTCCAGCTATAATTACTGTATAAGCTACCCCGAACTCGAGTTGCGTTTTCGACAGCAACGCAAAATTTTATTGGATATTCACGTGCAATTTGCGAGCCGGAATTGCAAAACGGGCTTTTCGGTATCGTGTTTAGTTTAATATCCGTAATTTCATTAGCCGGTGCAGGAATCAATGGCATCGGCAAACCACGAAATAATGATTCAATGCGGAGTGAAGAGCGGGACAATTTTCAGCGTTCATGCCAACCTCCTCGACTTAATCGGATGGAGGGTGGATTTGTACCGTTTGAAATTCGATACCTGTAATTTATGCCATCATAAATTCTGTTTCTGTACAGGGAATACTCCATTTGCTCTGCTCATCCCTTGAAAATGTGTACATTTTCGTACGAGGAATTCCATACCAAAGCGACCGAAATTCAACCCAAACCCTATCGAATTTGACTTCTGCCCATCATTCTACCGAATCTGGAGCGCTTACTTTTTCGACGCGTATTTATAGTTTGCGTGTGATAGGTAGGAAAATGTAATTCACCCAAAATTCGGACCTGACAGTTTTTTTTTTTTTTTCAAAAAATGATTTATAAGAAAAAGGACGAATATCATTTGCACAAGCTGGCAATTAAGGGGGGAAATACCTTCAGGCGAGACAAAAGTTGCTGATTTTCATGATTTTTGTTGGACTTATGAGGATTCAGGAGGTTTTAAATATGTTGACCAAGACACCTTTTTATTTAGTATAAAAGAGTGTTGCACATGACGGAAGATTATAGGGATGTAATATAAGAAAAAAGAAAAATATGTATATAGATAATAATAATAATGAAGGACTGCTCGACTCACGTTATCGTGGGGGAGCAGCACTTGTTGTGATGTCAATTGAATAGCAAAGGGCGCAAAGTTTAATGGAGGGAGTATTGTTTCCTAACAATTTTTTTTAAGGAAAGATTTCTTTGCCATTTTTGAGACTTAGGGGATATTATATTACTACCTTCGACTATTACATGGTATTTTTTTTCAATCTTCAAAAATTGCCGAGATATGTCACCGTCTTCTAAACGGATTGCGGCGGATGTTGTCCGTGTGACACGTAGCGTCGGCATGATTAATCTGATAAAACCCAATACAATTTTTTTCTTTCATTAACACTCATGCGCAGAATATGAACCAAGAAAAAGTGAAAAACGTTGAAAATCAATTAAATGGTGCGCCTTGAAACAAAAACATTGAAATTTCCAAAAAATTGCTTCATTTTGCAATAAAAAATACTTTTGTTTTTGTTTTAATTTTCAAGAATCGGTCGATTCGTTTTTTAGCCATACATGACGCCTGTTTTGAAAAAGCAGTTTAGAATACCGTTCCATACCTCCGCCATTTTCTCAAGATTAATAAAAAAAATACCATGCAACAGCCAAAAGTAGTAATAAAACATACCCTACGTCTCAAAATTGGTGAAGAAATCTGTTGTTTTAAAAAGAATCAATCTTTAATAGATATCTACAACTACCCCTCTCCCCCTTAATAACACAAAATGCTAAGAGTTTGAGGGTAAAAAAATCGAGAAATTAGCTGACCAAATGTGGCCAGATGACCAAAAGTTGGTCAAGTTTGCATGGAAGCCCTCGTCGACACGCGCTTTATGCCATATATCGCCATACAATTTAATTCCTCGCGACAATTGTGCGTTGTACGTATACAGCGTTGGATTCCCAGGTATGGATAGCTCAGCGAGAGGAAAAGCGGTTCGAGCGTATGTTAAATATTTGAACAATGAAAATTCCGATTTATGCAAATCCTGGGTATGCGAGGCTGCATCTCTTCACGTTAGCGCAAAAATCGCAGTATAATTGTGACGATCTTTCACCCCTACCAACCTCCTCTCTAGCCTCCAGTATTCATCATTTTGACAAAGAACGATATGTGCCCCACGGTGGCGAGGGCAATAAAAAAAAAGTGTAATAATAACGAGCCTGGACAATAATTATCCGTTGGGTTGAGAATTCGCGTTGGGTTTTGTTGTTTGCATCCGGAAAGTTTATTGTAGGCTTTACAAATGAAAATATATATATATATTTTTTTTGTACGAAATAAAAAAGATCTGGAACGCGTATACATCGAAACAAAAGGGAACACGCGAATGATAAACTTGCACGTTGCTTCCTCATTATTAATTCCCGCTCATAAAATTCTCTCTAACGAGCGGATGGATATTCTCTTTTCGACTTCCTCGTGTAAAAAAAATTGTGAGTGAGGTAAAATTCTGTGGGAAAAATGTACTATTTTCTTATTTCAATGTTTTTTCATCTTTTGTTTGAAAATTTTCGAACGTTGCTGAACAAAAAATGATACCTCTGGTTAGCGAGTCTTAAGGCGTTCCTTTCGCGGAGGGCTGTATTTTGTG
Source organism: Ophion slaviceki (assembly GCA_944452715.1). NCBI lineage: Eukaryota > Metazoa > Arthropoda > Insecta > Hymenoptera > Ichneumonidae > Ophion > Ophion slaviceki. Next base: position 13,552,303 of record OX101785.1, read on the forward strand.
GGGGGCGTAAGCAGGGCCCTTCAGAATTATCGGTACATTACGGTGGCAATTGATAAATAATAAGGCACAATCAATTATTACACCAAACGATAAAGGAGAATAAAAAATTGGCGCAAATTTAGTGGATTTAGGCATTTTTACATTTTCTCTGAAAAGTCGTGAACACGAAAATTCTTCTACTAGTCACATTTTTCCAAGTTTCATCATCAAGGGGGGAAATCCCTTTAGACGCCCGAAAATGAATTATTTTTCATAAATTTTTTCAAAGGTTATAAAATAATCGCATCATTTGAAAAATTTGACATTATCTTAGTACACGTTGTTTTACAATACTTTCACTTGAAAAACTGCTTATGTCGTAGCTCGAAAAGTTATTGATCGATCTGGCTGAAATTTTGGGAAGTTTCTCACTATAACATTATTGGAATGATATACCTACAAAAGTATTAAAAAGTATAAAAAAGTATAAAATTAAAAATGAAGTAGGCTTTGTAATCAAATTTTCATATTTTTGACCATTTTCTCGACCAATTTTACCCAAAAAAAGTAATTTCTTTACGCGATAACCTTGAAACTTTAGGTATATCCTTCCAATAATGTTATAGTGAGAAACCTTCCAAAATTCCAGCCAGATCGATCAATAACTTTTTGAGCTATAACACGAGCAGTTTTTCAAAAGACGCCTAAAGGAATACCTTATCCCGCCGCCATTATGTTTTGTTTAAAAAAGAAAAAAAAGCTTAACACTTGAAAGTTGTAATAAGATAATGTCAAAATTTAAAAATGATGCGAATATTTGATCTCTTTAAAAAACAAATTCATGACAAATGACTCATTTTCCGGCGTCTAAAGGGATTTCCCCCTTTAATATTTTCTTCAAACGTTCGGTGACCCCCTGGTTTTATCGTCGTTTCGGAATCTTTAGATTTTTTTACACGCTTGAGCATTTTATATCCAGCATCTAAATTTATTTAGTGTTTGAATTATTAGATAGAAATGTGGCCAGCATGTCGTCTCCATAAAGTGCCGTATAAATGAGACGATTTTTGGAGTCGTAATTTTTCATTTAAAGTTCGGTAGCTTGGCTTGAAATTTTACCAGTATACAGGGATCTATTTTTACTTCATTATAGATGAAAATCAGTTAATTGTTAAATATCCGGGCTCGTAAAAGGAACACCTTAAGCGTTGAACTTTTTTGGACTCATATGCTGAAAGCGACATCCCTTACAATTTCATCCCCAACATTTGCTCTTTCGCGAGAGAGAGGCACGGACTGGGGGGGGGGGGGGGGGTAGTATTTGACTAAAAGTATACACGTTCACGGAATAAAGTATAAAGCAGGAAATTAAAATCGAAAATGATACAACCCAATACAGATCGCATCTTTTGGTATGTATTTCTTTACCTATTTCCGGTGACCAAAAGCCACTACCATTGTCGCGACTGACTAGATGGAAGCAAGGAGTGGGCATGCGAAAGGGCAAAAAGCCGGAAAAAGGCACTAAATTACTGTGACACGTAAGATAAAAGTGTAGCCAAAACTGTGTAAATATATATCGGGAAAGCCGATCCTGAAGACTGAGATCCTGAAATTTGAGAGAATTTGTATAAAGGCCAATCAAACGATCGTCTTAACTTCACAACAAGTAACAGGCCTCAAAAATGTTCAGGACCATCCTCAAATTCAACAAATGTACTTATAACGACCAAAATAGTGGGTAAAAAAGTATTTGTACATCTCACACGAAACTGTTGTGAATTTGGCTTTATTCGTTTGTTCGTGGTTGCCCAAGATTTTTGTAAACAGACACCATGTATATTTACGATAAGCCATCGAACACAGAAACTTAATAAGGTATTTCATTTTTTTCGTAGGATAATTTGAAAAAGACGACGAGTAAAAATACTTTTTTACCCACTATATAGATATAACGAGCTTAGAATATCCTTTCCTTCATGATGGCCTCCACGTTCCTGTTACGGAAAACAAGGCTTGTCGGAATTCCTTTTCGAAAATCCTAATGACGGAATCAGAATGAGGTTTGGAGGATTTATTCTACATATCTGTAGGTTCTCTAATCAATTTTTTATTTCCAAAAAGAAAAACAAATGTCGGCCTAGTGGCCGGTGCAAAGAGAGCGCCTCTTTTTAGGCCCTCCACGGGCGTACTTTTTAGCGAGGCACATGAGCGTCTAGAATGAAAAGTAGTTTTTTTTCCCGTAATCTACATGAGTTTTGCTAGCGAAGTACGCAAAATTATTACAATATATTGATTTTTGCAAAATTTGCACCATTTTGGAAAAAAAAACGTCTCATTTCGGACTAAAAACGGCCTTCATCTGTTTATAAAACCGTAATTTATAATAATAAATATAATAAAGTTATATTTATTATTATATTTATTTATTATTATTATATTTTTATTATATTTATAATAATAAATATAATAAAATTAAAGATATAAAATCTGTCTAAGAAGCTACAGTTCACATTTGAAGTTAATCGGTTGAAAATTGTAGGAGCTTCCAGTCCGCCCGATTTTCAAAATATGATTTTAAGAAAAGCCGGGTAAAATTTTTTTTCAACATTTTTCTTCGGACCATATTATTTTTGGAATGTTAATATATAATTTAAGTCAATAAAAAAACGATACATTTTTAAAAGCTATATAAGGAGCCGTCCATAAATTACGTCATTTTAAAATAGAGGCGAGGTAAAATAGAGGTCTGGTCGTTGGATGACGGTAACGATAGTTAAATTATAACGATAGGGACGATAGGATTATTTCAGGGGGGAGGGGTCCAAATCAGCAAAAATCGATGACGTAATATATGGACGACCCTAAGGCCTCAATCTTAAGGGGTTTTTTCACTTTAGTCGCTAAAAAGCCTATTTTCTTTTTTTATTTGATATGTTTATATTATAGATATCGATATAAAAGTTGATAAACGTGATGATTAAATCTTCCACACCTCGATTAAATTCCTCGCTCGTTAATAATCGTTTATATTCACACTCATTGAGAAAGATATTGATATAAAAGTACACTTAATAAATACACTTTCGAAATAAATTTTGTTCAAAATGTATTTATTTAAGTCACTATTTATAGACGAAAAAATTAGTTAAAAAATGTCCTAAAAAAATTGTAGGTCTGCGCTGTTGATGAAATCTTTGAGATGGATCATCCGAAACAAGAAAATCAAACGGTTTTAGATTCAGTATGTTAATGGCTATAGCACATATCATACGATTTTTGATATATGCAAAAATAACAAAATGGGACCATTTTTCGAAAAAAAAAAACAAAATGTGTTTTTTCCGCCGTCTTTGGCAAAAAAAAGTAAATATCAAAATTTAAAAAATCCTTAATATGCGCTACAGCTATAGTTGTAAAGAACACGTGGTTAAAGTTTCATAAGTATCGGTCCAGTAGTTTCGAAGATTTTATCAACAAGCCGTCGAAAAACGTTGTTTCGAGAAAAACACGTTTAAAGTTTCTTTGGGTTACATAAATATATCAAAAAATGATTTTTATGTATTTCAAGAGTGTATTCATTAAGTGCAACAACTTTTATATCAATATCTATAATATAAACCTATCACAAAAATTCACAAAAATAGCCTTTTTCAGCGTCTAAAGTGCGAAGACTCCTTAAAGTACCCGTCGATTTTTTAAGCTGTCTTTCTCGTCATCATTTCTTCTTCGATTTAAACTCTCTGCACCGCCGAAGTCCGTCAATACCAATTTTTTTCAACTCATCATTGAGGTTCGACCCTCGTGACATTTTTTTTCGCACGTCTGTTGCGCCATCTCTGAAGAAAAAACTATCACGATGATTGGGTAGAAAGTTTGCGCTTGATGCACAATGGATGGCACGGGTCCTGTATTTCTGGTTATGCCTCATGTACAGGATGAAAGGAAACCGTCATGGCCGACAGAAATTTGTAATAGTTGTAACATTCGTGCGTCAGCCCTTGCGAACTGTAACAGAGTTGGAAAGCAGAATATACCTTTACAGAGATACACATGTTTCCGTGCCTTCTGGTACAGAATTTACCGTGAGGAAGTACCTTTGTACAGAGCAGAAATGAGAGAGGGACAGGAACTTTGAACGAGAGGAAGAGGCCAAAACGAAAAGAGAGAAACTGAACAAAGTCGAAGATAAAAACGTAAGAGATTCTACGTAGTACTTGAAGAGTTTCGAGAGACTTTTATGGAGGTGAAACCATCAGGTTGTCTGTTTACAGTCACGTGGTCTTTTCTACTACTGTCTTCGTTGCTAGTGATTACGGACTGTATGTATGACAGTCTGGTCATCCACTTTTCTTCTACAAAATCGGAAAATGCTTCAAGCCCTCAGGTATAGGTAGTCTTTTTTTAATACGTACAAGCAAACGAAGCAGTCTAGAACGATACGAATATTTTTTTAATTCACCGGAAAAAAAACACCCTGCACAAATATTGCAATCGAGGTAGTTTTGGAGTAAACCTTTTCTAGTGAAAACAATTGCCATGTTTTTTTTTCCATGTGGAGGAACGTAGCTTTGGGCTTTTGTAATTTTTTACAGCTAGTGGTAAATTCAAAAAGTGAATCAATATTGGTAACAAGAGTTGTTGCTGTATTGGCTTTGCTCGTTCAACGAATTGCTCACATACAACTTCAAATAAGCTTTACAGGCAGCACGATTCTCTGTTAGCTGAAAAAAAAATAGAAATTCTTCAATATTTGGCATTGACCTTCTGGTAGATTTCGAAGGTGTTCCGTTTAGGCAGAATTGCAAAATATGTGGGGGAAAAAGTTATTAAAAAAATGGCACAGTGAGTGTGGGAGTGGTAATTCATTGAGCAATCATTGCACTAACTGTTTTTTTAAGGTATTTCTGTCACGAACCCGAATATTTTACAATTAACTGCTTTTCATCGACAACGAAGTAAAAATACACCAAAGTATGCTGGTCAAATTTCAAGCCAAGTTACCGAACTTTCAACATAAAATAACCACTATAAAAAACGTCTAATTTACACGGCACTTTACGTAGATGACACGCTTGCTGCATTTCTATCTAATAATTTATACTCTTAATAACTCTAGATGCCTGATTTAAACTGCTATACGCGTGTAAAAAAATCGGAAGATTCCGAAATGACAATAAAAACAGGGGATTACCGAATGTTTAATGAAAATATTGATGATATAATGTGGAAAAATGTGACTGGCAGAAGAACTTTTGTAGCCTCGACTTTTCAGAAAAAAATGTCTAAATCTACTTAAGGGAACGATACCTTTAGTCGAGAAAAAATTGTTGATCTTCATGATAACTTCAACTTGGGGTATGGTAAAACATATTACAAGTTGAAGTTAAAAGTTTAAAATGCCATGTATATGTTAAATACCAGCAATAAATGACTGGCTGTTACATGGTATTTTGTTTATTAATATTCAAAAATGGCGGAACGAATGTTTTTCTTTCATTAACACTTATACGGAGAATATGAACCAAGAAAAAGTAATAAATGTTGAAAATCGATCAAATCGCACGCTTTGAAACAAATACGGTAAATTTTCCGAAAAAACAGCTACTTTTTGCAATAAAAAAATACTTTTTCGTTTTAAAAAACATTTAGGGCTATGGGTAAATATTCGGAAGTGTCAATCCTGTCAGAATCGAGCTGATTTTTTTTTCACCCAAACAAACCCAAACATTCCACTGTGAAATATAAACGGAATATTTTCGAAAATTTTCTCACCTAAGTCTCGATGTATGTTAGTGTGTTTACTTTTGTGTTACTCAGTATATTGGTGACCTATTCGCACATTGTACTTGCGTGTTTACATTTTACCGAGAAAAAAAAATGTTAACGCATTAAAAACATTATGCGCCATTATAACTCAATTCCGAATTTTTACCGGGTCACGTTTTAGACAATGAGGTTAGAAAGATTGACATCAAATTTTAGCTATACGTCACGCTAGTTTTGAAAATGCAGTTTAACCCTAGAACTACAAACCGGGGTAGATGTGTTGCCCAGGTTTTTGTTTGCCAAATTAAGTTTTGGTCGTTTTTTAGCACTTTCAGGTATTTAAATCGATTTTTCATCGACTAAACTTTAATGAAATTGAATTTGCTTTTCACCAATCTCTTCTGCATGGAAAAAAACGAAGAGATCCATGTACTTACGAGTCTAATTGCTGCTTTCATAACGATTTTACGAACAAGAAACGCGTGGGGTCGACATTCACGCCGGTTTGTAGTTTGAAGGTAGAAAAAATGGGTTTGTAGTTCTAGGGATAAAATACCGTGCCATACCTCCGCCCTTTTCAACGATTAATACACTTAAAAAATACGAATTAACAACCAAAATTATTTTTGGTTATATTTTATATTTTGGTTATTTGGTTATATTTTTTATATTTCAAAGTATGTTAAATATTTTCTAAGTAATAAAACATACCTTGATTCTCAAAAATGGTGAAGAAATCTTTCCTTAAAAAAAAAATCATGAAAATCAGCAAGTATTTTTCATTGCAGTTTACCGTTGGCTATAATAATTGATTGTAACTTTAAAAAAAAATTAAGCCCCACTATAATTTACCGATGATTCAGAAGGACCCTGCTTATGCCCCCACAAAATACAGCCCTTCGCGAAAGCAATTCCATGCTGCAAAAATATATCGTCCATTTATTGGATACCGTAAGATTGAATGTATACCTTTTTTTTTCTCTATCGTGAGGCTTCAGATGAAATGACCCAGACAAATGATGATATTATTTTACCGTTGATATATACAGCGAAATCAGTCTTGGATCATAGTCCAGACCTATTTACCGAAAGCGCAGACATTAACCGGTTAAGGCGTTACCCCCACTTGTAGCGCAAAAAAGGCCTTTATCATGAATTTTTTTAAAGAAAACTACAAAACTTTTTTAATCGATCAATATACCATCTTAAAGAACACATCTTGAACAACTTTCAGTAATTTTTTTATTGAAAAATATTACATTGTTTAGTGGCAAATGGCCGTTAATGAAATAATGTTTTTATACACACGGTTTGCGGTGACCAACATTGCGGCGAAGTGGATCATCTGAAAAAAAAAATGCGGATGGATTTAGTCAAATATAAGTATAAACTAGTCTTTAATCGAAGGATTTTAAAAAATATTCATTTTTCACAAAATGGCGGACAGTCAAAGTTAATGGTTCGATTTTAACGAAAAAAAACGGCCGTTTTTTGGCTATAAAACGGCCATTTTTTTCGAAAAAAAATCGAACGATCAAAGACTACATTTTTATGTATTAAATAAGCCTGCAAAATTTCAAGAGGATCGGTTCATTAGTGTTCGAGTAATCTTGGTCACCGACTTCAGAAATGCCATTTTGAGAAAAACGCGTTTAAAGTTTCAATTTCAGTTTACACGAAGAAAATATTTTTTTTTTGTAAACTTACATAGAGTCATCTATTCCGGGCCCATACAGAAGTATGGGCCCGGATACTTATACTTCAAAAAAATGTAATAAAAAAAATCGATTTTTTCAAAATCGCAAGTGGGGGTAACCCCTTAAATAAACAACCGCAAGATTTTCCATGTTGATAAACTGACGCAGCTGACGCCCTTCTGTTCACGAGTACTCAATGAGTGTGAATATAAACGATTATTAACGAGCGAGAAATTTAATCGAGGTGTGGAACGTTTAATCATCACGTTTATCTCGGATGAATGAGCTAAAATCCGACGATACAATGATATAATATAAACATCCGATTAATAGCGATAATAGGGGAAATCCGTCGACTTTTTTATTGCTCGAAAATCAATAACTGTACGTGTACGATTAAATCAGGCACTTCGAGTCGTCGTTTAGGACCCTACGGGATGAAAATTTAAAAGCGTCATGAATAATCGCAATTATTCATGATATTTTTCACGACCCAGAGTGCTAAAGTAAATTGCAATTCACTTCAGCCGCCTCCAGCGTGCAAACGAACGAGATTTTTATTACATGTTTTTTATGCAATTTAAAAAATAAACACACCGTTCGTCCGGACCAAACGGTGAATTTTCGCGAAATGTTCGTATTGAAAATACATCGCTTTATTGATTTGAATGCTCTGTTTGAGTTGGCAATACGAAGCAACGAAACTGCAAATTTCGGCGCTTTAAATTTTGTATCCTCTGGTTGTAGCGTGAATCAGTAGGAAAATGTCCTCAAATTTCTGTTTCATAAAAAATCTTTCATCTCTGTTATTTTGCAAATGGTCAAGAGAAATGTTACAATTTCAAATAACACACAAGGCTACCAGTTATTGGTCACAATCCCGTGGAAGGGTTATAGGACATGTTTTCCGCTATCAAAGAACCCAGTAGTGCTTTATGCAAAAGTAAACCATTTTTGAAATATTAATATTATTATTTTTCAAGTGAGGGTAGGCAACATAAAAAAAGAAATAAAAAAAACTGTTGTACGGAATCAAACTTTTTAATTATTTATAGTTTGACGACACAGTAACAAAGAATTATCAACAATAAAATGAGGATAATTATTAGATTTGCAGAGTTTTGGACCTCCAATTAAAAAACGTTCGCAGATTATTCTTATTTCATTGTTGACAATTCTTTGTTACTGTGTTCTCAAACTACAAATAGTAAAAAACGTTTGAATTCATACAACAGTTATTGACAAATTATTTTTATAAGTGGTCACTCACTTTAACCTTTCGTAGTCGCCCGGGGTCAAAATGACCCCAAGCGCAACTTTGAGTAAAATGGATATAAGTTGTTGGAGGCCAAGGCGACTGGCCTTCCTTCTAACGGTGCTTTGGGGTAACGCCGTGTAAGTACAGACTAGGGTCAGACGTGGTGCTATTTTTTCCCCTAAACTATTTCCCACTATGGAGATATTCCTTCCCTTGACCTATCATATCCCAAGAGTATCACCTTAAAATTTTACGAAAAAATATTTAAAATTGCACGTGTTATGATTTTTTTAAGTAAAAAAGGGCTTTTTTACGCATTGACCTCTTGCTGATTTTGGTAATTCTTTAGATGAGTGACTTTTCCGAAAAATAAGCCTAAAATTTGTTTTGCTATTTTTTCATTTATTGGGTTATAAATGATGATATTCAGTCGAGGGAAGCTGAAATCCCCCCCCCCCCCCCCATAGAAGCTTATGGGGTTTTAAAGTTCGCGAAAACACGTAATAAAATAGGGAATTTTTGAACACATCGACGCCGATTCTGGGTTTCTTTGGGTTTTTGATAAATTCGAGATTATTCGGAAAACTCGTTATTCAAAGAATTACCCTAATTTTTTTCCGCCATTTTTAAATTCGACGAAAATATAATACCGAGAATGCCACATTCTAGGATGTTCAAACGAATGTCCCTAATTTTTGTGAGTCATTCGAAACGATACGCCCAACGCGGTATCGTTTGAAACATGACTGGGGTCATTGCGACCCCCGTGGCCAGCGTTTTATAGCCAAAACGTGTGACCGCAAAGGGCTAAAAAAAGAATAAAAACACTAATATCGCGAAAACGGTTCACTTTTGCATAAAGCATTACTGGGTCATTTGATAGCGGAAAACATTTCCTACAATCCTTTCACGAAATCGTGACCAATAATCGGTAGCCCTGTACATTTCGCGATACCGAGCTTGAACATTTTGTCACAAAAATCTTTTTCCCTACCTCGATTCAGCTGGATATTCCTATAAGCCAGCCTCGTAATTCGACGATTTTTGCCATCGAACGACCGAATTGTCGTCCCGTTGAATTTAAGGGGCTATACCAGTGTGAACGCTGAAAATTTTCGTGATTTTCGGGAATTATTTGGAAGAAAAGTACTCAATTAAATGTTTCGGAAAATTGAGAATATATTTGGCTATATTTTACCTATATTACATATTTTTTTCATAGAAAAATATTGAGATCCAAGCGACTTATGCGCTGTCTTCGGAGGCGCAAAAAAAAGTTCCTCCACTGCTGACATGATTCCGGCCGATTGAGTAGCTGAAACCGAACAAGGAAAAAATGTCGTTAAACTGGAAGGCATTTCCTGTACAATAACGTAGGATTTTCGAAAAATATCAAAATCTAACAAAATGGCGTGGGTATGAAAAAAGTCTGTTTTCTTGCCTATAAAATGGTCGTTTTTTTCAATGCCAAATCGTCAATTTTCATCCAATCAAAAATATCCTACGTCATTGTAGAGTAAATATATTCAAGACTACTCAGTTCAAATTTCAAGTCAATCGGATGATTGCTCTTCGAGTTACAATGTCAGCAAATTTGAAAAATCTCATTTCGAGAAAAACGCGTTTAAAGATTTAACTATCAATTTTTGCAACATAAAATGATATAAATGATTATGATATTATTCAAAGTATAAACTGTCGAAAAAGGCAAAAAAATCGATTTTTTTAAAGTGTCACACTGGTAAAGCCCCTTAAAAGCGCGTGTGTCTTCACCCGAGCAATTTCGAAGACATCATTCGATGTGGAGCGACGTTCGAAAAAATGCAGCTGGGCGGGGGTGCGATGAAATTGCCGGTTCGAAGCGCACACGCGTTTCGTTTGAGCTTGAGGAACTCACGCGAACGCCGACGACATTTATAATCGCGGGTGATTCCAGTGCGACGATCTTATCGCTCTCTCGCTCGGAGTTTTTCCTTCATCTCGCTTGGAGAGTAAAAAAAATGCGACGCTGAAATAATCAACGATATTTCCTCTCGCGACTGTGGGACGAAAATTAAGGAAAAACACGCGAAGGCTCCTTGCTTCTGCTCGCCATTATTGCACGTATTATACACTCCGCACGTTGCAGCCGATGTTGGAGGAGGAGAGGACGATTTATCGTGACGCGAGTGTGGCGAAAAAAAAGGAAAAAGAAAAAAAAACCCACCGTACGGAAAATATTGTGTGTGGGAAAGCGGAGATTGAGATTGTACTTCATCCCTTTGCGAGCGCGGAAAACCGTACCCAGTCACGCGAGACGTTCGAAACGTCGTCGTGTCTCGAGGACTAACCTGCAGCTGCATTGAATTAATTACACGATCGTTCAACCCCTATCTCAAGTCCGCTTTGTCGAAGAAGGAAAAAAAACGAGACAATATCTCTACTCGCATGTGGAATTTTTTTGCGATACGTCGTGGAAAACGTGAGAGCTTCAACAGAGACTGAAGCGTCGAAATTATTGAAGAGCTGTACTTTTTCTGTCCCATTGAAATGAGGCCAATCTCTTTGCAATGCGTGGCATAATTATTTAAGGAGAGAATATGAAAATTGCCAGTTTAATACATTCTGAAAATTGATGAAATTATCGGATTTCAATTGTAATCTTATTCTCATCAGATTTCTTAAGTGTCGAGGCTCGTTGGATTCGCGTCTCATAAATGGACACGAGGGTAATCAACTTAAAGGAGGACCACACGGTTACGAGCCGAAAAAAGTTCGATTTTTTTGCTACTTGATTATTTATTTGGGTTTCGGAATATAGGTATGTTATTAAGCATACATTAATCTTATTTCGAGAAAATTTTTATTTAAAAACATTAAAAATTAAGCACCACATTGAGGTATGATAGTGCCTCTGTATGAAAAATGTGGTCCTACAATCGGATCTTAACTCAACAATTTTTGGCCTGGCAATAAAAATAAAACAGTTTCATGATCTATATGTTTGTCGTTCTCGTTGTAGGTAGCCGTTTAAAAAAAAAAACAAAAAAAAACACGAAACGACGGGTGTTGAAAGAGTCTAATTTTGGCGAAATGTCTACTTATATTCGGGGGCTTAAGGGGTCTTCTGACTTTAGACATTGAAAAAGGCTACTTTCATGAATTATTTTGATAGGTTCATATTATAGATATTGATATAAAAGTTGTTACACTTAATAAATACACTTTCGAAATACATTAAAACATTTTTTCAATGTATTTATGTAACCCAAACGAACTTTAAACGCGTTTTTATCGGAACAACGTTTTTCGACGGCTTGTTGATAAAATCTTCGAAACCACTGAACCGATCCTTATGAACTTTTAACCACATATTCTTTACAACTATAGCTATAGCGCTTATCAAGGAATTTTTTAAATTTTGATATTTACTTTTTTTGCCAAAAACCGTGAAAAAACACGTTTTTTTCTCGAAAAATGTCCGCCATTTTGTTATTTTTGTATATATTAAAAACCGTTTGATTTTTATGTTTCGGACGATCCATCTCCGAGATTTCATCAACAGCGCAGGCCTACAATTTTGATAGGATATTTCTTCAACTACCATTTTCATCTATAAAGAGTGACTTCAATAAATAATTTTTTTTAAATGTATTTCGAAAGTGTATTTATTAAATGTAACGACTTTTTTTATCAATATCTATAATATAAATCTATCAAAAAAAAAATCATGAAAACAGCCTTTTTTAGCGTCTAAAGTGAGAAGATCCCCTAAAAAAGTACTAAAATTTTAAAGAAGACTACGCACAACTATAGCTACTGCAATTATTCAAATTTGGGTTTCTTAAATTGAAAATCGGACAATCATGTTGCGATTCCGATAAGGTTGAGAAGAACGCCATTGAAAGTTTCAGTAAATGTAAATCGTTGCGATACCTGCTCCTACTAAATCGTCCATAACGTGGCCAATGTTCAATATTTTACCTTGCCATTTTTTCACATATTTTTGACTATGCATACTTTGAAAAAGTGCAAAAAAGACACTGATTTCTTTTACCCGTCACAGTGGTGTCCCTTAATGAAGACTGCCAGTGTAGAGTCCGGAAAAAATGGTGAAATTCGACAATTGTTTACGATACCCAGTTGATAGAATGAAAATTCTATTCGGTGGCCTTTATTCCACACAACTTCGAGTATTTTTACAAATTTTTCCACAAGACATTGTAACAAAATGGCGGCGCTGAAGTTGGTAAAGCAAGTCAGCTTTGTCCGATAGTGTCCTGCGGCCGGGCAGAAAAGTGACATTTCTGGCACGATAGGTCACGTTTAATTAAAGTCGGTTGCGAGATTCCATCAGATATAAATACTCCACGAATACAATATACGGATTCAACGAGATTGTGAACGAAAAAGATCCTCGCCAATATACTTAACGTTTCCGTTGTATTCATCTTTTTGATATCGTTCATTTTTTTTCTCAAAACAAAGTTTTGATAAATTTAGTGTCATTTTAGAGGCATTCACTCTGGAAGACTCATCAGAGCCAGCCGCTATTATTCTGTCGAAAGTATTATTTCAACTTTTTCGTAGACAACATTCCCGTCTATTCTTGAACAAATCCCACAAAAAATATAAATATAAAAAAGAAGAAAAAAACGTACGAGGATAAGAGTCCCAACCGTTTGCTTTGGAATACAACGTGCATCTCTTTGTGCATACGTGATATTAAGGGGGAAAATTGTGACGACAAATGTTGGGTGATCACGGTAGTCTGTAGCTTCGCCGAAGAGAAAATAGCCGGCGAATTATTGCTCTAAACATGGAGATGAAAAATTCAGCCACTTTGGCTCCCTCTTTTCGTCACGTGTCCTTGTTTTCTCCGGCCTTTTCTCTTTTTGCCATTCTCCCTGCGGAATTGTGCTGATAGTGTACATACATGGCTCCCCCATTTTCACACGTCTGACCTAACGCGCAGACGAATCACTGTCTCACGAAACAAACGAGCTCAACATTATTTTCCAACAGGTCATGGGTACGCAAATCGTTGAAACAAGAATGGCAGGATGAAAGCACGAGAAAGAGCGAGGGGAAGGGAGGGAGGGAGAAAGGGATGAAAGATGGTATGAGACAAAAGAAGAAAATAACAAGCACGCGTATTTCCCCGCGGAGTAACGCACATCCTCAAACTACCAAACCACGTAGACGGATTCACGTGTGCACATACACGAAGATATCTGTCCTAGAAACGGCACGTTTATTTCCTCGTCACGGATTCAGGACCAACTTGTTATCGTGGAGAAATTTTAAACGATTCATCTCGAGACGCTCGTATTTTTTCACCGCGTACGATAAAATATGAATTGTTTTTCTTCGCTGCATTCATGAGAGTATTCTGAATAAGTTTTGTTTTTATTTACACGAATTTTCAATAATTTACCGGAATTCACACGTCTTTGTTCATTTATTTGATTTTAGTTCAAAATCAAATTAATTTATTACTTTACAGGAATGTTACTTAATTTTAATTTTTGTTAACTTAATTAACTCAACTAAGTTAATTTTTATTTTATTAATTTACCCGTCTTTCTTTTGTCAAATCCGAGAGACCATGAACAAAGTACATAAGTATATATATATATATATACTTATGTACTTATATATAACGTCACAATTGGCATAAGCATCGCCCACAAAGTGGACGTCAGCAAATATGCGAAGAAATTCTAGGACAAAAATAAAATAAAGAAATCCACACCCGAACTCGCCGAACTTTCTTTTCAAATACATATACACGTAATCACAAACTCGTACTTGGTGATTTATTTTTTTTGGGTTTGTTTGGGAATTCGCTACGCCGTTAACATTATATTGTCGCAATCCATATAGTTAAGGAAACCTGTCCTTTAATCAGAAAATGAAATAAAAAAAAACTTGGTAGGTTAGGTCAGAAATCATCGTAAAATCAACAGAAGAATAATTTCACAAAGGCCATTTCAAGTACCCCTCTGAAAAGGATCAGAGCTGTTGATATTGAACGTTACATAGGTATAGCAGGTTCGAAACATCACGAAAAGCGAAAGTTATGGAATGGAACAGCCGCTCGAGTAGAAACGCTCCGACGTAAATCTTCGTTGAGTTAGGCCGGAAGTTGCTGGCAGTGCTTGAACCTATTAACTCGGTTGGTTCTCGTCTCTCTTGCTCTCTTCCACTCTGTCAGCCCGTTGAACAGCAGCGATGTGCAGCCCATCAAGAGCCCGAGCAACGTACAAGCTGCACGCGTGTTACTCCGATTAGCATAGATAATACGGAACGGAACTTGAGTCGGGCGCGAGCTACAAGAGCCCGCACTAAATAGTGTTTGACCTGTATCCACGCGGGTGCCGTTGAGGATCCACCCACTGGATGGCCAACAGTAGTGAGAAAGAGGAAGAAAGCTCTAGCGAGTAAGCGAGATTGCAGAGGGACAAGGAGAGATCCGCAGGACAGCCTGCAGATAAGTGAAACGAACACTGATGTGTCAGACCCGATAAGTCCTCAGCGAATGTCCGTTGTGACGAACCTTCGCAGTGAAGCTGACTGATTTCGTTCTCCCACTGGTGGAAAATAGATTTAGCCAGGCAGCTTAAAAATTGGAAGAGCCACGTGGATAATCATGTGGCCAACCTCCAATGTCCGTTGTACAACCGTAACCCATTACTTCGAACCACTGCCATGGACAGTGAGAGAGACAAGTTGTCAAGGCGGTATAGCACCGGTGACCTGCCAGGGTTGGTAAAGCAGAAACGGTCATAGAGTCGAGTTTGTTCAGCAGCACGAGGCAGATATGACCGAGCTTGGTGGATAACTACCAAATGAGGGAGACGGAATGGGCAGAAAGAGGCAGAGAAACGGGACATAGCAGGATCGGTAAAAGGATAGCTGCTAACGGCAGAGTCGCAGGTAGAAACGATTCGACCTCTCTGTCTCTCTTTCCCTCTGCCTTCGTCTTTGTCTTTCTCTCCGTACGAGCTGCAACGCAGCCCTTAATTCCCTGACAACTTGTTGAGGTCAAACGGGCCGCCATGTCATTACCTCGTCTCACTGCGTTGAATTGTACGATGGGAACTTTGGCACAGGCTTGAACAGAGACATTTCTCTCAAACCCACTTTCCGCGGAGTTTCTGGCTCATATGGGAACGTGGAACAGTTATCGTTGGTCTTTGTACAGATCAGATTTGATTCTAATTCAAAGCTCTTCTTCTGCCTCATTTCACTGCTTTCAAGCTTTAGGCTACCGGCCCGATGTTCTTTCGACTCAGCATTGCGCGAAACTTTGGTCCATGAGGGTGGCAGCTGCAGAATTTGACTTCCTCAAAATATGCGGTATTTATTTTTTGATGATATTCGCTTTACCGAGGCATCAATTTGACAGGTATTTGGGAAAGTAGAACGAAACGCTTATTAATATGTATTTCGTCGGAGTATGTGTGAAAATAAATGCAATGAAAGTTGATTGGCCGGGATGTGGGTTTCGTCTCAAAATGAGGCCATTACCAAACCAATCGATTCATCTGGATAAAAGACAATTGAATTGTGAAATCAATGTGAAGTCGAGTTCGATCCATAAATTGAAATGAAGATTTTGATTACCTGCTTATCGAGTTACAATACCAGAATTGGGACATTTTGGAAAATCAAATTATACTCCGAATGGAAAGATAATAATTACGCCGATGATTTGAAGCTCTATGGAGTTTTAACGTAAAGTAATTGCATCTTCTCGACCTCTCGTATATGAATAAATAGAACTTGCAATTTCGTGGGATTTTTGCGCTACGAAAGTTAAGCACGGGCAATGTTTTTCACGTAAAAGATACATAAGCCGTATAACTCTTGTTACCAGACGAAGACTTAAACCAATTGTACGTGACATTACAGCGTTTGATGTTGAGAGAACTTTCGTAGCCATGCGGGGCGACGATTATCCAGGACTCGGTTGAAATAGGGGACAAGCCAAGAAGTCGTTGAAACAATAATTAACGTCATTCTTCCCTCTTTCACGGGGATTATACACTCGTAATCGACTTTATGACAATGGCCGTCTTGAAAGATTGGCCCTCGCGTTCCCTTCACCTTCTACGTCCGGAACTTCCGTACTTCCACTCGTAGATGCGGAAAGACTCGGTACACCGTTCGACTCATGCACATTGCAGGAGCGTCAGAGATGGTCGTTTGATATAGTCTTAATTGCGCAATTCAAACGAACTCCTTATGATCCATCCGAAAATGCATTTGTTCTTCTTCTTAATTCCATTAACGAAGCTCGTTACATTTTTCTCTCCGCCTCACTTTCATATTCTCTCGCGAGAATACCTCTTTTTCTATTCCTCTTGCGACTAATGAACTCCACTCCGGGACACTCTTCTTCCGATTATGGACGACGAGGATAAGTCCTCGAGTGACGATGGATCGAGCGCGGCGATTGCAAATAATAGAGCGAGTCTTTTTCTCAAATGCATCTCTTTCTTGAACTGCCTGGAGAAACAAGCACTCAGTCTATTTTCCGAGCATTCCGGCTCTTGATGAATCAGTCGTCACCATTAAGGCGGGAGCCTGAATTAAAAGGTCCGAAAAATCGTTTTTTTATTATTGCTTGAATCGATAGATAAATTATCCAAGAATATATTTACAAAGTTACAGAGGCCAATTGTAAATATTTTCGAGGATACAAGGCCAAAAGCAGAGAAGCGATTAATATTTGATATTGATTTCCTCCTATTGAAAACATTGAAGCACGTTTTCTCGTTTTTATTTTCACGATTCATCCAAATTGGCGGGCGTGATAGGAAAAAACTAAACGACCTGTTGAATAGAACCAAAGTTTATTTTCTGCAGATGAAAATCTCTTTAAAGTGAATTGAAAAAGTTGTTGAAAAAGTCTTTTAAAATAATTTTTATAGCACATTGAAGGGTTTTTTACACATTTTTTTTGAAACTTGAGAAAAGTTATAATTTCACGATTTTTCAGATTTTTCTTAATTCACCCAGAAGAAAAATATATGACAATTGAAAATGTTATTGGTTTATTTGGCTCAGTTAAGAATCACGAGCTGCATCTTTCCCGCCTATTGGGGACTGCAGTGGCAAGACGCACATGGAATAGGCTGATATATCTGCAGTCATTTATTGTTTCATGTTGACATTTGTTTTTATACATTCCAAATATACATGAAAAGATACCTCAATGTTTACTGAGCTCACTTGTTTTTTTCCCTTCTAAAAAAAATCCCGAAAAAACGCTTTTGGACCTTCTAATTCAGGCTCCTGCCTGAAAAAAGGAATATTATTAAGCGTACATTCAACTTATTTCGTTTAAATTTTCATCTAAAAAATAAAAAATTAATAACGTTATTCAGGTACATTAATAGTACATTTATATGTACTATTATCCCTGAAAATGGTATAATAGTACATATAAATGTAGTTCTCGTTGTACGTGGCTGTTTTTCGGAAAAAAATTCACAAAATGGTGGGGGTCAAAAGAAAAGTGTAACTTTGGCGAAATTCTTATATTCGGGGACTTAGAAAATACTAAATTTAAAATAAAGGCTACGTGCAACGATAGCTACTGCTTCAATGGAAATTTCGTTTTCTTCATATTGAAAATCAGACAATTATACCTAGATCGTAATTTGGTCAATTTTCAATATTTTAAAGTGAACATTTTTTCACATATTCTTGAATATGTATACTTTGACAAAATACAAAAAAGTCGATTTTTTTCTATCCGTTACAATCATGTCCCGTCTTAATTGTAAGATGTAACCATTGATAGTGACGAAGATGATTGAATCTGTTACTCTCCACGTCCCTGGCATTACACCAGCATGAAGTCTCCAAGCAATTGATAGTCTCTTCTCCAGATAATTTCTGACAAATATAGTTTCCACGAATATTCGCATGTGAACAAATAAAAACGATTGAATTGATTATCGAATACCGCATCCACCGTACAAACGACACCTGAATACAGCCGTATGCAATGGAAAAAATCATAATCCCAAAAAAGTTTTTCTGCATCGGTGTTTTTATTTTTACTGAAATACTGTGCATTGAAGTTTACAATAAACCGAGCCATGTAAATATTATCCTTTTTTTCACGATTGCTACCACCCTACATATTTTTATTTCATCTTTTGAGTACACTTATCGGTGCTCTCATGGTTGATATATTCCACTGCTATTATCAATGTAAAAAAATGGTTTTTTTTCTTTCGGCACGCGTGTTATTGAAGCGTGAGTTGTGGTTTTCGCTGGATGATAGGCGGGTGAAAATGAAAAGGGTACGAGAAAAAGGAGTGAGGGTGAAGACTGGTCAGAATGGAGAGATACCCCGCATAGAATGGTAGGACGAGAGAGAGAGAGACAGTGACGAAGGGAGAGAATGGACGTCCTGGTGGCAGAGGCGATTGTCGGTGGTCTGTGAAGCATTGAATAAAATCGATATCCCCCGCGCCTTGATGCCCTTTCATGCATTTTCGGGTTGAACAATATGTGATTCCAGCCTGTATATGTACAGGTAGGGAATCGTATGAGAGCAGAAAGAGAAAGAGGGGGTGGGTGGGTCCGGCACAAGAAGGAGTTTGCAGCCGGTCATCGAGAACGGGCGATTGCGCGTTTTCACGATCGGGATCGTTCATCATCCACACGCCTGACAGGCGGGACTCTGCGAGCACATTGGCAGCATTTTCGCGCAAATTCTCTCTCTCACTCTCTCTCTCTCTCACTCTCTCTCTCTCTCTCTCTCTCTCTCTCTCTCTCTCTCTCTCTCTCTCTCTCTCTCTCTCTCTCTCTCTCTCTCTCTCTCTCTCTCTCTCTTCGTGTTTTCATTTTTTATTGTTTATTTTTGAATATTTTGGTTTCCCGATTCCCAACGTGCAAAGAACGATCACAATGTAATTGGCGAAGTTCAACATCATCCGTACGATTTTCGTAAAAAAAAATAGACAATGCAATGATAAAGTGTAGAAAAAAGTAACCTCGAGAATGATATGAAATGGAGTTCTATACGAACGGTTCAAGTCTTTACTGAAAACGATTTGGAGTATCTTTCTGCCTTTTCTATTTTATTATTATTCATTCGAATTCATTTTGGCTGAATTCTGTTTCTTTTTCTGGGAAACGGTTGGTGAAAAAGAAACGCATTTTTTTTAACACAAAGGTACATATATTGAAGGCCTTTCAAAAAATCACCCAACAATACAGAAAAACAAGAAAAACCATGGCAGATGCGGAAATTTTTTTGGCAACGTTTGGCGGTGGACACTCTCCAGCTTAAACGGTCTATCTGAAATCTAAAAACCAAACGGGTTATTCAAGTTGATGATAAATACGAGCTACTGACGATTGTCGATTTTTTAAATTATTTTTTTCAACAAAGTGGCGACGAATTGAAACTCCAGCATACAAAGTCTGTGAGAAAGTCGTCATTCTTACGTAATTATTAAAAAATGAAGATCGATTTAGAAAAAGTGAGATCGTCAACGACCTTTAAATACTTCTGATAATATCTCCTGTAAATTTGGTGACAATCCATCGAGTGGTTCTCGAGATATCGTGTCCACTGTTTTTGAAAACAGTTTTTCAAGAAAAACGCGTTTAAAGTTTAAAGTGTGGTGCTGCTATACAGCGCCCGGCCGCCTCTCAGAAGCTGTAGCTCATTCAATTTTAACCATATTTCAATTAAATGTTCAGGGAATATAGCTAAAGGGTGATACCATCGATATTTTTCGAATAATATCGGAAAATGGTGATACTATAAAATATTTTTGAAAAATGCAATTTTTTTACCCACCTAGGTAGATGCAGCCCCTTGAAAGCTCACGGCCACAGTATGGATTATCGCGCGTTAAGTCGTTTCCAAACTTTGTCTTTTTTACGAAATGTCTCGACGGGAAAACAAAAAATGCAAATTGCAAAGAAACAACCTCACACGAAAAATTTCCACGCGATGGAGATGTCCGTGTTGGTGAGAGCAAAAACTTTCCTTTGTCGATAACTCTTCTCCTCTGTCTGTGATCCTTGATCATCACGTAACGAGTATAACAACGCACGGTAAAGGATGAAAGATGTATTTATGCCGCACAAATTGCGGCCTCCTTTTCCGCGGGAAACACCATCTCGATGTGTTTTCTCATACACGTAGCTACGCACGTAGCGTTGCACACATTTGGCGATGATAAGCAAAACACACGCTTTGTATTCACGCGATTACCATTTTAATCCCCTGTTTGTCTTCTGTGGCGATCGTCGGATCTATCTGACGGTAATTTCAGTACAACTGAGAAAAAATTTCAAATACGATATGCAAACGCGAAAGAGATTATTCATCTCATTATTCTGTGAAGGCACGAAACAATTTCAGGATTATAGATAAAAAATCTACAGATATTACACAGAGTGCAACTACTTCATGGCATTGAAAATGTAATCAGACTTTTAGGGTAATAAAAAAACAGGTACATGTAAATAATCGCAGTTGGTTTATTATTTTTCAAAAAATATTAATACCTTAAGGTATGTAATTGGGATTGTTGGGATTTATTTGGGTTTGTTTCTATAATAATTGTTGTATAATTTTTGTAATATATTTGTAATATTAGTTGAAATATATTTTTTTAAGTTAATAACAAGATTAGAATTGGGTGGGCATTTTCAAACCAATCACAGGCATTCAGCATGTCGCAGCTCCCCCCACTCTACTACAATACAGTGGCAGTGGAGTGGGGGTAGCGTTAGTGTCGTGTGACATCCAGCTAATTCCGACCCCTATACCCAGCCTACTTCAACGAACATATACAGTTTTAAAAGCATTTTCAATGCTAAAACGGGATTACTTTTTATGCTAAATTACTTTTACTTTAATTTACTAAAGTCACTTAAATTTACTTGAATTGCTTAAAATTACTTAAATTACTTTCTATGCTAAATTACTTCCAATGCTAAAACGGGATTAACAAACGGAAAACAAAGAAAAAGGTGGACAAATTCTAATGGAACGTCACTGGTGGATGGGCGATCAGGGGTACTTCGAGTTAAGGGGTTTCGGGACAGTTAACGATACGTTACCATTTGATTCAAATTTATACAGTACATTCTTTGTCACACACTGAATGCACCCTCCAAATTTTGAATCGATCGTCTACTCCGTTTCTATAAAATGTACAATTAAAGAAACACTTCAATAGAGACGCTCACGCTCATAGCTGAATGGCAGTTTTACGCTCAAAATAGTGCGAAAAAATGTTCAAAATGTTATGAAAAACGGTGAAATCACTCAGCACATTATGACACTGATGACGAAATTGTGACAATGACAAGAAAAGGTTGCGAGATCGATCTCTCCGATTTCGATGAAATTTAGCATGCTTGTATAATGGGTAAAAATAGGCGACACGTATTTTTTTTATATCTGCGAAACCCGATCTTCAAGGGACATTGGGGTGTTTTTGGTTTTTCGTCGATGACGTTTTAACGTTACGAGATATGACAAAAATCAAATTGCAACAATGTTTATTTTTTCGTGTATTGTACATTAAAGATGAGAACGATAACGTTATCGACGGAAAACGAAAAACACCCCTATTGTTCAATTGGGGAGGGTAATACGTAAAACCCCGCAGGCATATGCGCTGGAACTCGGGAAAAAAAGAAACAACTCTGATCGACGAATTCTGTCTGTTTTCGAGATCGCCAATGTTTTTTTCGAATTGTCCAACTCACGATGAATTTTGTTCAGCGTGTTTTGTGAGCCGGAAATTCTATTGTTTATTTAAAAAAAACCAATTTAACGAGCTCGTCTCTTCAATGAAGATGCATTATTCCATTTTCACTTACCCTTGCCCTGTCTGTCGACGTAAGACCCTGTGGAAGAAACCTAGTTAAAGTCGTACCTCGTGTATAGTCATGGCGTTGCTGTCATACTTATATATACACACGCCCACACACTTATCTACTTATACACACACCTATATATATATATATATATTGGGATGTATGAAGCTCCATTACCGGTATGTACAAGTTTCCCTCTACCCTGCACTTTCCAATAATGCTTCAGCACTATTACAGACATATATGAGTATACCCGACAAGCTGTACATATACCTAGGCGGCTCGGTTCAAAGCTTACGTCTAATGAAACTAATTTGATACGTCTTGGCGGATGGTCCCGCGAGGTACTTGCGCGATACAGCCCCAGACGCGCTTCAACTCCTTGTACACTTTAGTCATTCTCACGGTCGATCTCGTGTCGAATCCCACAGGGCTCTTTAAACCTTCGTTGCTGGTAAACTTTTGTTTCCCTGATTCTTATATGATATAACGTCCGCAATTGATATAAACTGCTAAACTGATATAAATGCGTGGTACCTGCATACCAATCCAATGGAAATCGTGTGGAAATTGCTTGATGGATATAGAAACCTGGTGAAACCTGAAATTATAATATGATCAACGCACAAGGAACCTTTTTCTAAATGACTCGTTTTAAAAATCTTTCGGCAAAATTCCCTTTACGAAATTCACCTATTATGTATATGCGAGGTTCGGTGGTCTTTTTTTAATTTCAATGCGTATTTCATAAGCGTAAAAACTATATTCAGAATATTGATTGCCTTAAGGGAGGACACGACTCTGACGAGCCGAAAAATGGTCGTTTTTTCCGAATTTTTCTTCCCTACTAGATTATTTATGAAACGAGGTATGTTATTAAGCATACATTGAACTTACTTCGTGTGAATTTTTATGGAAAAATTAACAATTAACGTTTTTGAGGTAGGTAGCCTCTGTATAAAAAATGGGGTCTAACGGCCGGATCGATAGCTCGACGGTGGTTGGTCTAAAAAAAGTTAATAAGTTTTATGATATATATAAATATATCTCTCGTTCTACGTAGCCGTTTTTCGAGAAAAATTCACAAAATGGTAGGTGTTAAAAAAAGTGTAATTCTGTCGAAATTTTTACTTATATTCAGGGGCTTAAAATTATAAAATAAAAAACGGCTACGTACAAGATAGCTACTGCAATTACGGAAATTTTAGTCTTTTAAACGTTGCGCTACCTGCTGTCACTAAATCGTCTCCAACTTGGTCAATTTTTATTATTTTAAGTTGACCATTACTTCACATATTCTTGAATATGTATACTTTGAGAAAATGCCAAAAGATCGATGTTTTTACCCGTCACAGTGGTGCCACAACCCACTTAACGGGTTACCCCCACTTGTGGCGCAAAAAGGCCTTTTTCATTAATTTTTTTAAAGAAAACTACAAAACTTTTTTAATTGATCAATATACCATCTTAAAGAACACATCTTGAAGAACTTTCAGTAATTTTTTTATTGAAAAATATTACATTGTTTAGTGGCAAATGGCCGTCAATGAAATAATGTTTTTATATACACGGTTTGCGGTGACCAACATTGCGGCGAAGTGGATCATCTGAAAAAAAAAAATGCGGATGGATTTAGTCAAATATAAGTATAAACTAGTCTTTAATCGAAGGATTTTAAAAAATATTCATTTTTCACAAAATGGCGGACAGTCAAAGTTAATGGTTCGATTTTAACGAAAAAAATCTAACGATTAAAGACTACATTTTTATGTATTAAATAAGCCTGCAAAATTTCAAGAAGATCGGTTCATTAGTGTTCGAGTAATCTTGGCCACCGACTTCAGAAATGCCATTTTGAGAAAAACGCGTTTAAAGTTTCAATTTCAGTTTACACGAAGAAAATATTTTTTTTTGTAAACTTACATAGAGTCATCTATTCCGGGCATCAAAAAAAACTGCACTTCAAATTGCACTTCAAAAAAATGCAATAAAAAAAATCGATTTTTTCAAACTCGCAAGTGGGGTTAACCCCTTAATATGTTGGGTTTATTTTTTTTACGGAACATCGAGAAGTGCCCCTCGTTATTCGTTGTCGAGAGATTGTTATTGTCGGTCTAGAATGGGCCTCGCGACGAGTTATCACGGTACTTAAATTAATCCGAGATTAGAGAATGTGCACCGAGACACTCGAAGTTTCGCGTGGTTCAAGTTGGCTAGTTCATGCGACGGTGCTTGCCCGGATCTAATTATATTTATGAATGCCTATGGATACATCGCATGAGTAATCCGGTGAGGATATTTATGAAAATAATAACGCCAATGCTCAACTATTCAATTTAATGATAATCTCATTCAACTTAACACGATGTTTCGATGTTGCCCTCATCTTCGTAATCCCCGTAAACGAAGTTCCGATAAAAGTTATTTTTCCGTCACATATTACACATTTACGCTGGCCATCAATATCGAATTTGTCTTAGCCAATTAAACGGTCCACAATGCCGCAGGCGAGTTCGCTTAATTATCGATTTTCAATTAAACTGCTTTACCATTCCCGGCACGCTCGGACGGAATGTTTCTCGTGTCCCACGTTTTGACTCACACGGATGCACAGACACGGAACGCGGGAACAGTAGACGGCGTAACTTTGTTGAAGTATAAGATAACATATACGGATGCGCGAAAAAAAACAAATATGTACGAAAACGAGAAAACACGAGCGCAAAAATAGAACTGCAGCGTACGAGGGATACGGTAACGAGTAACGCGTGCAGGGGGTGGCGAGTAATAAATTATCCGAATGCCGGGTGTCCAACATTACGGTAGCTTGGCGCACAATCAGAGGACGAGAAAAATTCCAAAATTGTTTATTAATTACGAATATCGCATTTCGCTTTTTCAACAGCGGACACGAGTTTCCCAAGCGATGCATCCACGTATGCTTTTAAATCATAACCACGAGAGTTTTCGAACGTTTTGTACCGATTTCTGGTGTACAACGGTCTTTTGATACATTGCGATTATTCCCGATATTCCCTGGTATTCATTTTGTATAACAAAAAGATCCAAAATTCCGAAAAACAAAAAGTTGTGTAACAAATCCGAATCCAAAATTCCGCAAAACAAAAAGTTGTATAACAAATCCGAATTCGAAATTCCGAAAAACGAAAAGTTGTTTAACAAATCCGAATTCAAAATTCGGCCAAACAAAAAGTTGTATAACAAAACCGAATCCGAAATTCCGAAAAACAAAAAGTTGTATAACAAATCCGAATCCAAAATTCCGCAAAACAAAAAGTTGTATAACAAATCCGAATCCGAAAGTCCGAAAAACAAAAAGTTGTATAACAAAAAGATCCAAAATCCAAAAAAATATTCATTTTGTATAACAAAAAGATCCAAAAGGCTTTCGAAATTCATGTACAAAATAGAAGCTTTTGTTTCCACGCAGTTTTCAACCCTTGAATAACGAGAGAGGGTTGTTTTCCGTTTTGGTCAAAGGTGAATGTGATCACTAATATATTTGACCCAGACGTGCGAGAAAACGATCACGTGAAGAATCGTCGCTTTCGAAGGAAGCAGGAGAGATTTTTTTTAACAAAGCCTAAATTTGCAGACGTCAGTGAAATTTTAATTTTCTCATTTCTGTGATTTCGTCGTGATTTGGCGAAGATAAATACTGGCGTTCAAATTAAACGAATCACGAAAAATCATAAACGTCCAAAGGAGTCGGAAAATCGAAATAACCTGGTGGTAAAGTGGATCGCGCAAAAAATTATTACAATTACAAATTACAAAAAAAATATTTCGATATGCAAAATGCGTGTATGCTGAAAAGTATAAATATGACCTTAAGGCGCTACATCTACCTAGATGCCTGAAAAAGATGGGCAAATTCCGAAAAAAAATGTCTGCGAAACATTTAAGTTTCTTTGGGTGAAAAAGAAACGCATTTTTTTACATAAAGGTACATATATTGAGAGCCTTTAAAAAAATCGCCAAAATATACAGAAAAATAACAAAAACATGGCCGCCGGTGAATGATGAAATTTTCTTCGCGACGTTTGGTGGTGAACTCTTTCCAGCTTAAACGGTCGATCGAAAATCTAAAAACCAAACGATAATACGAGTCGTTGACAGTCGTCGATATCTTAAATCTTTTTTTTCGACAACGTGGCGACGAATCGAAATTCAAGCATACCAAATCCATGAAAAAGTCGTCATTTTTACGTAACTTTGAAAAAATTAAGATCAATTTTCAAAAAGTGGGATCTTCAACAACCGTTAAATGTTTCTCATCGTATCTCCTGTAAATTTGGTAACAATAGATTATCGACTCCGAAAACAGTGTTTCGAGAAAAACGCGTTAAAAATTCGAAGTATCCCAGGTAGGAATTGACGATGAAAAAAGGGCTCGCCAAGCTCTGAAACAAGGCTCACATTTTTTAATTCAGGCTGAGCACCAGCCTGATTTCAGGCCTAGCTGAACCTCTGAATGATAACGCGGTTTCAGGCTCTTGCACACAGGCTTGACCAAAGGCTGGTAGAAAAGCCTGTACTAAGCCTGAAACGACGAAACAACAAGGCTCAAAACGAGCCTTAATGAAGCCTTCACGAGCATTTATGACCAGGCTTTTCCCAAACTCTTCCCGAGGCTACATGAGGCCTGTTTTTAGTTTTCTATATTCTACATTGGGGTAAATTTAATAAATCTGTAAACAATTCATTTGATTTATTATATATATTTATTATTTGTTATATTATTTGTTACAAAATATATATAAAAAATATTTTAAAAAACAATACTTTATTTTATTGCGTACTTTTATTTTCGTATACACTTTTTTGTGTACCTCATAAATATCGATGAGAGAATATGTTTAAATGTTCTGAGCTGCCTCCTTCGCTTTCGTTTTTCGTGCCTTCGCACCCGACAAATTTATTGCTAAATTCTTTTTTCATAAAAGTACAGAAAAAATATTATTTTAAACTTATTTTATTTTATCACAACCTGAAACAAGCCTGCATCCAGCCTTGATTTTTCAGCCTCAAAATTCACCGGCTGAATAAAGCTTGAAATAACCCTGAGTTTAGGCTAAGCAGCCAGTCTTGGTTCCAGGCTGCTCCAAACGATGCAATGAAACCTGGGCCAGGTCTGTCTCACTCAGGCTCGGTGAAACAAGGCTCGCACAAGCTTGTTTCCATCGTCAGCCTTTTAATTTCCTACCTGGGATGGTGCTGCTACCGCGCGCCCGGCCGACTGCTAGAAGCTGTAGCTCATTCAATTTCAGGAAGATTTCAATGAAATTTTCAGGCAACATTGGTAAATGGTGATTCTATCGAATAAAAATATTTTCGGAAAATGGCCTTTTTAACCTCACCTAGGTAGATCTAGCCCGTAAAGATTCAATCAATTCCGGTTAAGATTCTCAAATAAAAAAATTTCAAAAGACGTCAATCAGTAAATAGCACGGTACCCACTTGGATTCGAATGCGGCGTCCCTGGCAAATCACCATAACCACGAGGGAGCCCCGACAAGTTTCTACACGCGTACTAACATAAAAATTCGTTTCCTGTTATTATTGTTATATTTCTATTACCCTATACAGTCTCAAGAGACCAAAGTACTCAAATGCAAATCATAAAAAAACGCAGCCTGGTCGATTTTCCACGTAGAAAGCCCGAGGGATGTTTCCGTCAGATATCCAACGGGATCGTTTCTCGCTAACGTACGGTATGTCTGTAGCCCTGGTGGAACGTTGCCCGCCACTTAATGGTTACGTCCAACCGCTAATCTACCTTACCGCTGGCTTCAACCCCTCGAGGGTGGTTAAACCCCCCCTCCCTGCCCTAACCCCTCGGGCCACTGGCTCGACAACTACTAATTATTCTTTCGCTTGACCTCGGCTGTTCATGCCACCTACGCACACACACACGCACACACACACCTGTATATTCGAGACTCCAAGCCATATGTGCATCAGCGACAGTTCGCATGCTTCAATTTTTTAATCAACCTTTCTTACGGTGAACCCTTCACCGAAATCTCAAAAAAAGCTTTCCCGAAAGTAACCGGTGAATAAGGAATGCACAAATCGAGGGGCACGTGGTCACTCGAATAATTTTATTTTTATCGAGCAACAAATTTATCGTGAGCTTTCAGTCATAATTATTTTGTTCCTATGCAGTTTTTGATGGTTTTCATCTCCAATACAAGGAAAATTGAGTGGTTGATTAAAATATGCTATAGGAAGCTTTTTCTGCATAAATATATATTGTGCATATAGCGATTTTATACAGAGGTATATAATATTTCAGTATAATGTGTTAAAATTCTAATGGAATTAGGATTATTTATATTTTTGAGTCTAACTAGGGAGGTCAGGGTATAAAAAAATGGATGTTCGAAAATGTACGAGCTGAAAGGTCGACAGCAGCGCTAATTTTCGAAGGCTGATGACAGATTTTTAATTAATTTATTTTTAATTTATTTATTTATTTTTATCGAGCAACAAATTTATCGTAAGCTTTCAGTCATAATTATTTTGTTCCCATGCAGTTTTTGATAGTTTTCATCTCCAATACAAGGAAAATTGAGTGGTTGATTAAAATACGCTACGACACCTGCTATTCAATGTCCAATTTTTTTACTCTCCGAGACGGGTAACGATAATGATAGGAATAATAAAATTTGCGAAACATGTGATGGAATAAGCTCGGATGCCAAGTGTGTATCATATGTATTAGTGAATGTTACGGGCGGATGATTGGGAGTTCAATTTTTTTATTTCTACGTCAATAACTGACAATCTAGACAGATATGTAAAAGGAAATTACGCTTGGAATTGACGTCGAAGTGATGAATGTCTATTTTATAAGGAACATCACTTGAGTGTCCGCCTCCGATTTTGTTGAAACTCATATTTGCGAAGAAGCATTGAAAATTATTAGACACGTTTTTTTGATTGGGGGAAAATAGTTTTAAGGTGGGAAACCACCCCTCGTAGAAAGGTGTCTCATCCCTTAATTTAGCTTCTTTTCAATATTTCTATAGTGGATTTTCATCGCTTTACATTAGAAGAATTTTGGTTTTTGTTTCAATCAAATCGGTGGACTGCTTGTGAAATTGCAGAACCACCTCTCGACGCGCCTTTCTTCCAGGGGTGGTTTTCGCCCTCAAAACCGTTTTTTTTCTGCCGATAAAAAAATACGTGTCTGATAGTTTTCAGTGCTCTGTCGCATATGAGTTTCAACCAAATCCAAGGCACTCAAGTGACGTTCCCCGTCAGTGATGAATTTATAAGCCCCGCATGGAAATACCGTAAAGACAAAGCAATGAATATCTCGCTGAAATCAGAATACAAATAAATGACAACGAACGTTCTGAAGAAAACGCTCGATCGTTAGAATTTTATCGTGTGTGACTTTTATCATCGAAACTCGCCAACTGAAATCTTGATTAATTTTCGGTATTTTCCGCAGTTCTGTCGATAACTTTTATACGAAACTAAAGAAAATGTTCGCTCTGCTGGCCCTTACTGCGACTCTGTCCGTGTCACAGGGATGCTACGTTTTCCCAAAAGGTACCTACGATTAACTGTAGCTCTACGTAGAATAACGGTAAGGTAAATGTCGTTATTCACCTTCAAATGACCTCCGTTTAGAAACGATTCCTTCTTATTTTCATCAACATTGAGAGCAAATAAAACGAGTGAGTTTCGATTAAATTCGATAAACCGTAAAATCGAGTAGCTCGAAATAACGAAAGTTCGAGGGGTTGGAGGTGGAAACTGATTTTGTAGATTAACTTGAAGAAAAAAAAGAGCAAAGTTGCGATGACAGACTCAGCTTCCTCCCACGTTTCGACATGAAGCGTTGACGAAGCGTGTAATTCAAAAAGTTTTCGAGCCCGGAACGATTAAAAATGTTTTTGCACCCCTTTTTGATTACAGAGCTCAAGGACCCGTGCAACAAACTAAACTGCTCTCAGGGGTCGCAATGCGTCAGAAGCAGTGACGGAACCGAGGCAAAGTGCGAGTGTCTCGAGAGCTGTCCGAGCCTCGGGGATCACGAGGGATCAGGACCAGTCTGTGGCACCGACGGAATCGATTATGGCACCGTCTGCGACTTGAACAGGTCCGCTTGTATACGTGAGGTCAACGTCAGCGTCGCTTTTCGCGGAAAATGCGGTAAGCCATAGAAGCCTCGTCTTGAGATATTTTTATCTTCATCATTTATCGAATTCCATTCGATTAATTCGATTAAAGAACCATTCCAGTATGACTGGCTTGAAAATTGCTTATTAATGATTTTTAATGTTTTTTAAATAAAATTCGATAATCAGTCCGATTTTTTTTTCGTTTATTCAAATTACTTATGTTGTACATATACATATTTTGTTCTGTTCTAGTTTTATTTTTTATATCATTTTTTGGCCATTGCAAAAATGATGCCTAAAAAAGGGCCTGACGGTAGAAAGTTCTACGCCTCAAAAAATTGTTTGAAAGGAACAAACCAAAAACATTGTTAATCGGTATGAAAAACTGTAGGGGCGTACGGAGGATTTTGTTCGATGAAAATTAACAAAATTGTGGTCATTTGAACATTGAGTGTCAAATTAGGCCTTTTTCGACAGTTTTTTGGTCGTAGAAAATGTGAAATTTTCAACAAAAAAATGCTTCTGTACGACGTTAGGGAATGACGTGAAGATGCGGCAAAATTTGAGACGGATAGCTTGAAAACTCTTCGTTTAAAATCTTCCGGAATCCCTTTTTCTAAGAGAGGTTGTTGCGACCGGAACAATTCGAATTTCGCGACCAAAATTCAACAGCATGTTTATAAAAGTCCATATTTTTGGATCATGCAAAAAAACGGTTTTCAAACAATTTTACACTGGAATGGTCCCTTAAGGGGCTGTACCAGTGTGAACGCTGAAAATTTGGGTGATTTTCGGGATTTTTTTAAAATAAAAGTACGCAATCAAATGTTTCAGAAAATTAAGAATATATTTGGCTATATTTGAGCTATATTACATAATTTTTTCATAGAAAAATATTGAGATCCAAGCGACTTATGCGCTGCCTTCGGAGGCGCCAAGAAAAAAGTTCCTCCACTGCTGACATGATTCCGGCTGATTGAGTAGCTGAAATCGAAAAAGGAAAAAATGTCGTTAAACTGAAAGGTATTTCCTGTACAATGACGTAGGATTTTCGAAAAATATCAAAATCTAACAGAATGGCGTAGTTATGAAAAAAAGTCTGTTTTCTTGCCTATAAAATGGTCGTTTTTTTCAATGCCAAATCGTCTATTTTCATCCAACCAAAAATATCCTACGTCATTATAAAGTAAATATATTCAAGAGTACTCAGTTCAAATTTCAAGTCAATCAGATAATTGCTCTTTGAGTTACAATATCAGCAAATTTGAAAAATCTCATTTCGAGAAAAACGCGTTTAAAGATTTAACTATCGATTTTTACAAAAAAAATGACATTGATATAAATGATAATGACATTCTTTAAAGTATAAACTGTCGAAAAAGGCAACAAAAACATCGATTTTTTGAAAGTGTCACTCTGGTATAACTCCTCAATACGTTTTCTAGTATATATTCCTATAAATTTGAACTTTTGTTATGTGTTTCGATGAATTACGAGAAAATACCACTCCGTAAGCAATAACAGCAACGATTCATTGGCGGATCGATATATAGGGGGATTGGAGAAACGTTCGGTGGAATTACTCTTTATCGACGAGTACAATGCCGCGTACGCAATTTTTCCAGGACTCATTCATACGGAAATGAAGAGATTTTTCCAGGTTTCAAGGATATGAAAAAAGTTAAACTTATTTTATATTCTCCACGAAAATTAATTAACCGAGTAAATGAGTATTCGAAAGCAATTTTCCCCGAAGCAATTTGTTCGCTGATGTCTGGGCAATGGAATTATTTGTTAAATGGAAAGAACGCACGATTGTCGGACGATGGGCCGGTCCAACAATGGCACATAGTGAAAATTTCATCCATTGTTATGGAAATTCTCGGAAAAAGCTCACTGACAGGTAAATGGAAATGGTGGTCGATAATATCAGGGTGCAGTTTCACAGTTTCACGACAGAGTGAGAAAACTTTCATAATTTCACAAGAACAATTCCAGTTTTTGCGATCATCGCATCGTAATTCAGCATTTGACAATGAAAAAAAAACTGTTCAAGCACGTATTTACGGGACCCCCATATCTGTCAATTTTAAATGGCAAAAAACATAATTTATAAACACACCTTACACAGAACATCACTTGAGTTAAGGAAATGTAAAAATGTCTGAATCTACTAAATTTTCGCGAATTTTTTTATTCCATTTTATTGTCGGGCATAATAATTGACTCTAACGTATTTTTGATTAAGCGCCACTGTAATTTACCGATGATTCAAAAGGGGCCTGCTTATGCTCCCACGAAATACTGCCCTCCGCGAAAGGAACACCTTAATTGTCCGCCTTCGATTTTGTCGAAATTCATATATGTGACAGATCATTGAAAACTATTAGAAACGTATTTTTTTTTGTCGGCGAAAAAACGGTTTTCGGGGGAGAAACCACCCCTCAATGGAAGGCGTGTCAAGGGGTGATTTTGCATTTCACTCACAAGCAATCCACTGACAGGAATGAAATAAAAACCAAAATTCTTGTGATGGAAAACGATAAATAATCCAGTATAGAAGGATTGAAAGAAAAATAAAGGGGTGAGACGCCTTTCTTGGAAGGATGGTTCCCCACTTTAAAACCATTTTTCCACCGATAAAAAAATACGTGTCTAACAGTTTCCAATGCTTTATCGGATATATGAGTTTCAAGAAAATCGAAGGCGGACTCGTTCCTTGTTAAAAATGTTCGATCGATATTTTTTTATCGTTATCATTAAATAAATTCTTGTTTCTCGAATTGAAAAATCAAGAATTTTATTCTCATCCAACCATTTGTTTTTTTTTAGTACACAATTAGCACTAGTGTCATTTTAGTACGATTAAACAGCGAGGAAAAAAACTTTACGATGTCGATAAATGGCAATAATAAAAATACAAACGTCAAAATAAATTGCAATTCGAGATAAATCACCCATTCAGTAATCGTGAAAAATTCGCAATACGAACGGCATGAAAGTCTTGAATTGCTTTCGTGTCGTTCATTTTCACGTAAAAAACGGCTTAATTATCCCCCGTTATTCTACCCGCGATAAAACGAACATACGTGAAATCTTGTGTGGTTTGGCAGGTATTTGACGTGCTATCTCATTGGTAGCTTTTTCGTATACCGAGATGCGTCCACCGGACTCACTCGGATTCAAATTAACGAGCACTCGCTATCCGTCAAAGCCGATTCGTGTCAGTTGCCACAATACGGGTTTTTGAAACAGACAAGACCACGAAAAAAAGACAAATACGGGATATTGCGTTCCGAATCGAAAAGCTTTTTTTCCTATTTGTTGTACGACTCAATATGTGGAAAAAGGAACAACGAACTGAGGTGATAATAATATTGCATAAAATTGCGTGGAAAAGTACAATACATGAGAAAACTATATGATTGATGGGAGGTTGGCTGCGAAGAAAATAAATACCTACGTAATTTTATTTGAAACCATGTAGGTTCCAATGGACTGTAGAATGTAAATATTGTCGAAAGAAATTTTTCAATCGTTATAGCTGAAAAAAGTCATAATTCTAGTAGTAGAAAAAAAATATTCGAAGTAATTGCAACAAATAATATTGAAGGAATTGATAAATAAGTATCGAAATGACTTACTCGCCAGTGAATGGTGAAAATTACCAGCAAACGGACTGTCTACCGCTAGTAAATGGCCGTGTAGTGTGAATCATAACGAATTATTTTTTATTTTGGTTAAATGCTAGATTTGGAGATCACTGTGTTGCATAAAAATTATAATATTGTTATAAAAATGAGTATTATATTCGTTATAACGATCTCGTGGAAAATACACAAAGATTTTTTGCACCGTGACATTCTCAAAAAACTACCAGATTTGAGACAGAAATATGAAAATTAAATTTTGTAAAAATTTAAAAACCCATGAAATGGTATTATGAGAAGTTTTTAAAAAAGGTACATTGCCATCTCTTAACAGTAATTACTTTTGCAATTTTCAGAAGATGAGCCAAATTTTTTATTGTGCTTTGAAAATTATCAGAACAGAGCCCATATGCCCATTCGCTCGCAAGAGGTTAAAATGAAGCAAATGTAAATAAAAATGTCTATTTTTAAACTATTATTGCGAATTTATTGCAATATTTTGCAAAAAATTACATATCAATTCTATCTTAATTGACAAAAGTAACACTTACCCACAGAACTGATGAAAACTTTTGTTTTCGCCTAGAAAGCCTACTGTGCCCAGCCGTATCGTAATTAAGTTGCGCGGTGGACAAGTACCACAAACTATAAAAAGTCCGTGTGGAGTCAAACTTCGATATTGAACTGAGAAATCGGTTTTAAGGGAGCACACTACTGCGACGAGCCGAAAAGGTCGTTTTCCGATCTTTTTCATCTCCCGGTTTATTTGTATGGGATTTGGGGAAAATGTATTTTGTTAAGCATACATTGAACTCATTTCGTATAAATTTTAATTAAAATCAACTAAATATTAACAACGTTATTGAGGTATAATAGAGGCTCCGTATAAAAAATCTGATCCAACTGCCGGATCGATATCTTAACAATCTTTGGTATGAACGACAAAAATAAAAAAGTTTCATAATCTATGAAGTTCTGGCTGTAGGTAGCTGTTTTTCGAAGAAAAATTCACAAAATGGTGGGCGTTAAGAAAAATGTAACTTTGGCAAAATTTTTAATAAAAATTCACACAATGGCAGGTGTTAAAAAAAGTGTAATTTTGGCCACAAAAATACTGAATTAAAAAAAAACAGTTACGTACAACGACAGCTACTGCGCTTGCGGAAATGTTGATTTTTGTAAACTGAAAATTGGACAATTATGGCTAGAGTTATTCTGGTCAGGTCGAGAAAACTTTCAACCGCGTTTTCTCAAAACGACTTTTCTCGACCTACCCGGAATCATAATTCTAGCATAATAGTCCGATTTTCAAAATAAAAAAAACCAAAATTTCCGTAATTACAGTAGCTATCGTTCTACGTAACCCTTTTTTCAAATTTAGTACTTCGTTGTGCTACTGCTCTCACTAAATCGTTTGTAACTTAAGGCGTTACCC
The DNA here is from genome assembly GCA_944452715.1 of Ophion slaviceki. NCBI lineage: Eukaryota > Metazoa > Arthropoda > Insecta > Hymenoptera > Ichneumonidae > Ophion > Ophion slaviceki. The sequence goes on from OX101785.1 coordinate 13,588,101, forward strand.
CCACTTGTAGGGCAAAAAAAGGCCTTTTTCATGAATTTTTTAAAAGAAAACTACAAAACTTTTTTAATCGATCAATATACCATCTTAAAGAACACATCTTGAAGAACTTTCAGTAATTTTTTTATTGAAAAATATTACATTATTTAGTGGCAAATGGCCGTCAATGAAATAATGTTTTTATATACTCGGTTTGCGGTGCGCAACATTGCGGCGAAGTGGATCATCTGAAAAAAAAATGCGGATGGATTTAGTCAAATATAAGTATAAACTAGTCTTTAATTGAAGGATTTTAAAAAATATTCATTTTCCACAAAATGGCGGACAGTCAAAGTTAATGGTTCGATTTTAACGAAAAGAAACGGCCGTTTTTTGGCTATAAAACGGCCATTTTTTTCGAAAAATAAAATCGAAAGATCAAAGACTACATTTTTATGTATTAAATAAGCCTGCAAAATTTCAAGAAGATCGGTTCATTAGTGTTCGAGTAATCTTGGTCACCGACTTCAAAAATGCCATTTTGAGAAAAACGCGTTTAAAGTTTCAATTTCAGTTTACACGAAGAAAATATTTTTTTTGTAAACTTACATAGAATCATCTATTCCGGGCCCATACAGAAGTATGGGCCCGGATACTTATACTTCAAAAAAGTGCAATAAAAAAAATCGATTTTTTCAAAATCGCAAGTGGGGGTAACCCCTTAATCAAATTTCAGAATTTTAACTTGAACATTTTTCCACACATGCTTAAACATGTTTACTTTATGAAAATACAAAAAAAAACGATTTTCACCGGTCACATTGGACACAAAAAAACTGGTGGTTAGCAATCCCTGTGATTTTTTTGCCAATTCATAGTGATTCGAGTTTTCATCGACAATTCCCATTCTTTACTTATTTTGAATATGTCAGCTTTCGTCCATTGACTGTTCGGTTTACCCTACATACACATATTAGTTGGCCTCGACCGAGGGGAGAAACCAACGGCAACTTATTATCTAATATATACAACAAACATTGTATGACCCTAGTAGCTCACTCGTGACGTTCAATCTCAATGGTAGTCGAATTGCAAGAGCCGTCACGCGATTGCGGAGATGAAAAGCTCCGATAAAGTGCGAAAAAACGGAGTAAAAATGCAATGCAGCTAACGAAGAAGGTAGCACGAATAAAATTGCATTATACCGTCGAGATAAAAAAGAAAGCTAAAAATCAGTGCAGCATGTCGATTTATCATAGAAATTGACGCCACGACTATTCTGGGCTGTTATTTCAATTTGATTAGGCCCCTCATTATATGCCATAGAAAAATAAACTCTCGAGCCGAGCGCAGGCGATATTATGGTATACGGTCGCACGTACAGTCCATTAGTTGATTAAAATTTTTATCATCGCACCGTCAGGTATTTTTGCCTATATTATTATGGCACTGTGTACACGAGGAGAGCGCCCTCTGCATGAAAATCGATACGTAAGATGCCCTACTGTGGTAACGAAAGCGTTTAATCGTGTACTTTATTGGGACGCTAGGCTATACAGGTATCGATATATTTATGTTCTCTTACCTATTTGCTAGAATTTAATGCCAACAATTTTGCCGCCTTCTAGGCCAGATAGGCGAGAGGCAAGCCTCAATTCATGGTGCCTTTGCCAGTTTTATACATTTATAACAAAGGCTCTGAGGCCCGAGACCACCGTACGTCATTTGCTGTTTAGCAACAATTAAGTATCGTGTGTAGGAGAATAATGAAAAATGGTTCGGGTAAGCCGGAACATTTTTCCCACCTTCAAGCATCCCAAAAGAGGGCTTAAGAGGTTAAGCCACTCTAGAGGCGGAAAAAATCGGCTTTTTGGGAATTTTTTCAGAAAAACTACAAAATAAATCTAGATTACAAAAAAGGTGTTTATCATACATATCAGTGACTGTATACAATAATTTTTTGAAGCGATTAATTCTAAAATGGCGGCTGTGCAGCGATTATCTCAAAACTGCATTTTTTAAGTTGGCCGGAAACATAACTCAGACAATTTTCAACCGATTCTCTTGAAATGTTGAATATTTCTTGAAAAATACATTGTCTATGGAAGTACGTAGGATTTTTTTTTATATTGCATAGTTCATTTGTTAGGCGACGATTTTTGAGGCAATTTTTTTACTTTCCAAAAATTTGCCTAAAAAATCGTCAGATAATTGTTAACAACAAGTGAACTATGCAATATAAAAAAATCCTACGTACTTCCATAGACAATGTATTTTTCAAGATATATTCAACATTTAATGAGAATTGGTTGAAAATTGTCTGAGTTATCTTTCCGGCCACTTAAAAAATGCAGTTTTGAGATAAACGCTGCGCATTTTGAAATTCAACGCTTCAAACAAATCAAATAAACAAATTATTATATACAGTCACTGATATGTATGATAAAGACCCTTTTTTGTTATCTCGATTTATTTTGTAGTTTTTCTGAAAAAAAATTGTCAAAAAGCCTATTTTTCGGCCTCTAGAGTGGCCTAAGGCCTTAATGATAACTTTCAATGGAAACGTATATTCAATTTACGGTCCTTGAATTTACAGTGGGTAAAAAAGTATTTGTACACGCCGTCTTTTTCAAATTATCGTTCGAAAAAAATAAAATGCTTTATTAAGTTTCTGTGTTCTATAAGTTATTTTAAATATACAAGGTGTCGGTTTAAATTTTTTTGGGAAAACGCGAACAATAAAATAAAGCCAAATTAACATCAGTTTCATGTGAGATGTACAAATACTTTTTTTACCCAATGTATGTATTTTTAAAAACAAGAAGCTCAGTCTCATGCTCCTTTTTCCTTTTTCCTTTTTCACTGCAAAAATGATATTTTCAATTCTGAAAAGGTATTTTAATAGTCATCACAATAACAGACCTTTAAAATTGCAATTCTGAAAGTAATTGGCTAATAACTTTATTCAGTCAACATTTTTTTCGTTTTTCGTCATGGTTGAAAAGAAACGTCATTTGCGCAATAGAAAAAAATACGTTGAGAGAATGAGCAAAGAATTTTCCAATTGATGGCGTGTTCCCATGTCCTGCAGAGCTATCTGGTAATGTGCAAATGTCGAACGATAATTTTCGAAATTAATATCACCACACGAATCATTCGAAAAATGTGATTTCCTGTGAATGTTGCACCGTTGACACCAATAAGCGAAACAATAATATTATATATGTAGCAGTTGCGTTAGGGACATTACTGTGAAGAACCGAAAAAGGTCGTTTTTTCCGTTTTTTTTGTCCGCTGAATTATTTATTGAGGATTTGGAAAAAAGCGATGTTATTGAGCATGCATTGAACTTATATCGTGTAAATTTTGATTAAAAAAAAAAATTTTTAATTAACCACGTTATTGAGGTGTAATAGAGCCTCTGTATAAAAAATGTGGTCCAACGGCTGGATCGATAACTTGACAGTAGTTTGTCTGAAAAGTAAAAATGGAAAAGTTTTATAACATATATAAAGGTTCACTTTTCAGGTAGCCATTTATAAATTTAAAAATTACAAAATGGCGGGTGTTCAAAAAAGAAGTGCAGTTTTATCGAAATTTTTATTTATATTCGGGAGCTTAAAATGACTAAATATCCAAAAAAGGCTACGTACAACGACAGCTACTGGAATTACGAAAATGTTGGTTTTGTTAATATAAAAATTGGACAATTATAGCTAGCGTTATGGTTCCAGCCTGAACATTTTTTCTCATATTCTCAAATATGCATACTTTGATAAAATGCAAAAAAAAATCGATTTTCCAACCCGACACCGTGGTGTCCTTTAACGCGATCCTCTAGTTTTTCGGCTGTTTTTTACGGCTTTTTCAATAATTTTTTACGGGCAAAGCATCGAAATAATCAATCTCATTGTTTTTGCATAATCTTTATTAACATTTGAATAAGCTTTACAAATTTTTGGAAGTCAAAATATATAATAGAATAAAAGTTATAGTGGCCGACAGGAAGACATCAAGTAAAAGAGGTGCTTGACGGTGACCAAGATTGCGGCTGTTCTGCTTATCTGAAATCAAAAAACCAAACGGCATTTTAATCTTCATATTTATGACTAGCGATTGAAGTAGAGTGAATTCTAAATGACAAAAATTGACTTTTTTATACACTTTTGAAAATTACATTCTATTTTTTACTCATTTTTTCTTAAGTTTTTCGCTCGTACAAAAAAAAACTATCAAAGCAATCATGATAATCCTAGTTCAATCGCTGGCTTATAACATATTAAAGATGCTGTATAAATTTGACCAAGATCGGTGCAGTAGTTTCTGAAATATCGTGGTCACCGTTTCGAAAAATGGTGTTTCGAGAAAAACGCGTTTGAAAGTATACCTGCTCCGTTCCAGGGCCGTAACTTGTGATCCACTTCGAATATCGAAAAATCCTTTGGCACACATTTTCTACACATGTTGTAGATGTGATTTATGAAAAAAAATCGATTTTTTCGACCCGAGAAACTAGAGGACTGCCTTAAGGAATCATCACAGTGTGACCGCCCGAAACATAGCCGATTTTCGCGATTTTTTAAGTGGTTGGGATAAATTAATCGGTCTATTTTTTGTACAAATTAAAGCACCGATGAAGAATACAAAATTATTTTTTGCCAATTCCTTCATTTATTATTTAACATTGTTCTTATTTGCGGAAAATTGCGTGGAAAAAAATGGTGTCCCATGGTGGCCAGAACGGCGGCCGCAAATTTTATCTGAAACAAAAATTTCAAAATGATTATTAATCTGTAGGAAAACCGCTATGATCCTATGGAGGTTTTTTCTAGTGAAATTTGAAAAAATGGCAGCGATTTGCACAAAGAGTATCAAATTTAGCCTTTTTCGACAGTATTTCGTTAAAAAAATATGAAGATTAAAAAAGAAGCTTCCATAGCAACATAAAGAATGACGTGAAGAATGTCTGTTAAAATTTCAAACGGACAGCTTGAAACTCTTCCTGTGAGAGTGACCACCGTTCAAAAAACGCCATTCTGAGAAAAACGCGTTAAACATTCTAAGAAAGCTTATCAGTTCTAAGAAAAGCTGTAGCGACCGAAATAAATCGGATTTCGATCTAAAAATTGGACACAACGTTTATAACCGTGTATACTATCGGAAAATGCAAAAAAACATCGTTTTTTGAAAATTTTACACTCCGGTGATTCCTTGAGCAGAAAACGTTAAGAATGTTATCCTTCTGGCAGCACGCATCGAAAGTGAACCGATCTATTTGTTTCTGGAACGTTCAAGATCACATGCTTCCCTGCCATACTTTAAACCGAAAATAATAACGATACCAATTGACAAAGCATGGTTTCGTTGAGAGGAACGAAAAATATCGTGCATTTTGCCGGAGGCGCATGGAAAAATGCAGGAATCTCGTTTCGTTGTGGAATCCAGTTTAAAGCCGTGGACGGAACAACGAGGGACGATAACACGTCGAAATCGGCGATAGCGTGTCCCACGCTCCTCCCTTCGTTCGCATATAGGCGGACAATGATAAATTAGCGGTACGAATAGCGTGGCTTGGTCTGAGGGAACAGGGGTATTAGATAGAGGGTACCAGAGAGTTAGTGCAGCATGGTGTAGTAGTACTTTCGTATTAGTCGTGGACCCAGACGTAGACCACCAACACGCTCGTGTATACCGGAGCACAGGTTCGCCCAGACTTGTATTATACATTCAATACCCGTATATATACGTATATAGAGGTACAGCGTGAATAAGTGGAGTTTCGTTGGTGCTCGGAGATGTTAGAACACGATCGGAACTATAATTAAATAAAAATATAGGTATATCGCGGGCACTAAGATCGATTCGCTAATTATACAGGGATTCGTTTGGCGACCGTACCACAAGCACCTGACCGGCGTCTGACTACAGACTGCCTCATACTACTTAAGCCTGGATCGACTTTTCGGGCCACCGGTGACTCTCCCTTTCCTACCGAAACGAAATTTTCACGGTATCTCGGTATTTTGAGTTTGGGGTTTCTTCGTTGCCTTCTATTCGTAGAAAAGAAATACCTGGTTTTCGAGCTTAAACATGCTTGTGCTTTCAATTGATCTCCATTTGATCAGCTCATCGCGGATCAAGCCACAGCGATGCTGGAAAAAATGATATTGGATTTGTCAATCGGACTTCCGGTAGTTCTACTTTTTGCATTGAGGCGGGAGCCTGAAGGTCCAAAAAAGCGGTTTATCGGGAATTTTTCTAGAATGGAACAAAAAACAAGTGAGCCCAGTAAACATTGAGGTATATATCATGTATATTTGAAATGTATCAAAAAAATGTCAACATGAAACAACAAATGGCTGCAGATTTATCAGCCTATTCCATGTGCGTCTTGCCACTGCAGTCCGCAATCGACGGAAAAGATGCAGCTCGTAATTCTTGACTGCACCAAATTGACCTTCTAATTCAGGCTCCGCCTTAACATCGCAAAATCAGTATTTTTCACTGAGTGGCATCTACTTTAAAGTTTTCCGGCTCTATCTTTAAAATACTTATCAATTTGACTCAAGCTCTCGAAGATTCGTCGGAGCAGTTTTTATACCAAATAAAAACGTCAAACGCAAGATCTGTTTTGGTATGACTTGGGTCTATTGTAACGCGGGCATGTACCAACTCCATGGCAAACTCATTTGTCGAAGCGTTTTAGCAAGCAATCATATCGTATTTTGATTAATCTTGATGTCTATACCGAACCACCGCAAGCCTGCCTCAGATTGACGCATTTATAGTTCACCGACTGCAACAATAGCCCAGATCCATGTCCATAAATGACACCCACTCGGTAAACAATGAACGACGAGGCCAGGCGAGCGAAACAGATTACCAGAGACATCAAAACGTCACAGCGGCCTTGGACGACTCGAGCGAGGAAGGTAGAACGATGCGGATAGTTGGTAGAAGCCCTCTGGCTACGAATATTATGAAAGTTCCGTGCTACGGATGAGAAACAGACCTCGGAATGGGGAATAACTACACACGCAAGTCCCTACTCCGCTTTGCCGTATAGGCCGCTGTAGGATTCAACGTCTGATTCTCGGAGTGCATCTTTCTCTGACGCCGGAAGTGGGATGCAAGAAGCCCAGCTACCTCATCATCGTTGCTCCACGTCTGAATCACCGCAGTCCTCGCCTTCGCTCCCGCTAGGTCTCTCTTTCTCTGCGAGCCAACGTTCATTCGTTTGCACAGGCTCTGATGGCGCTTTCGCAAAAGGACGGTAGGAGCAGGAGGAGGCGCACTTCGTCTGCGAACGCAGTACAAGCTCGTGAGGTGTTTAATCAACCGAGCAGTAAAGACAAATGTTTGATCAGAGACAGGCGACGTTGGATGGGATAGAAGGTTGGTATCTGGCGAAGGGAGAGAGCCGTTTATTTAGGATTAGGCAAGTCCTGGGTACGAGGGAGAAAGAGGAGGTTAGAGAAAGAGGGACGAAGAGGACGAGCACAAGCATCACCGGGGCCATAATCGTAATCTTAAGTGACGATCAAAAATAGTCGATTGACTGGTTATACCTAGTTGTAACAATGCAAACAGATCATTTTTGGGATTTTTAAGTAACGGGTATAAAATCATGTGCGAATTTAACAATTTTTTTTCGTATGGAAAAGTGATTTACTCATAAAATTAATTACACATCTATTAAGTATGAATACCAAGCTGTTGGAATGTTTTTTTCGATGTACAAAATGGCCGACTACTAATATTTTCTTTTGTTATCTTTTTTTTGGGCGCTCCGCGGCGTGACATTTAGCATCCACAATGTTTTACTTAGAACAAAAAGACAAAAATTCTCGGCAATCTACATTAGAATATCTAGAGCAATACGTACGGAATTTAAAAAATATTGTTTTATTCAAAAGTTGTAGGTGTTTGAACTTAAAAAATGAATTTTCAGTGAAAATTTTCGTTATAACTGCTCATAAACTGCTCATGAAATGAAAAGTTTTCGATTAATCAGAAATTCCGTACGTACTTCTCTGCGAAATGCAATTAGGAACATAACTTTTAAATTTGAAGTAAACCGAGTGAAAATTGTTGAAGTTATTTGTCACGCCAATTGGAAAAAAGCTGTTTCGAGAAGTTTCGAGTAGTGGGCCATTTTGTACATCGGAAAGAAAAATTCTAACACCTTGATATTCATACTAAATAGATGTGTAATTAATTTTATGAGTGAATCACTTTTTCATACGAAAACAATTGTTAAATTCGCACATGATTTTATACCCGTTACTGTGACCTAAGGTCTTAAATAGAAAATCGTGATGATAAGTTTCTACAAAAGTTGGGTATGTGAAAAAGTATCATCTGGAGAACACTCTGTAATTTTTTGTGGACATTTTTTTAATTCTAATCGATTTACTGCCGATGTCCAGGAAGCACCTCTCGAAAACGTCTTTTGCTGTGAGCAAAAGACCCTGCATTCTGAACCAGGTTATCTAAAGTAAAAAAATCAAACAGAGTTCGTTGATAGGTTAGTTTAACCTATGATTAATCGAAGGAATTCCCGAAATGTCAAATTAAAACACAACGACGTGAATTCAAAACTCTTGATTTTTGCTAACAAAAATTGACATTTTCGTACATCAAATCGAAAGTATCTATCGGAAAAAAAGTATTTTTTCAGATATTTTTCTCAACGACTTTGACAACGTACGTACTGTCGAGAAAAAAAGGTTTTAAGTTTCGAACGACGCTCCGAGAGTTCCGACGGGCGTCAACATGACAGCCTATAAATCTGTCAATTTTGATCGGATCACCTTGAAATTTTCAGGTAACACTTATAACACGATATACTGTCACAATACGGGGTATCGTGTTATGAATGGATAATCCTGCAACTTTGGATAGGGCAGATCATGCCCTACTATATGCTGGAATTTCAGTTTAGTAAAAGTCCCACGACTTTCGAGATAAAAATCATCTGCTTGTGGTTTTGCGCATGCCATTTCTGAAAATGATAACCTTTTTGATCCGGTTTTTTTCTAAATAGAGGAAGTAAGAAGAGGAAAACAATACATATATGAGTCAGTCAACTATAATGAATTTTTAAAACCGTGGGGCTAAACTGAATTTACAGCATATAGTAGGACATGATCTGATCTATCGACAGTTGCAGGATTATCCATTCATAACAGGACACCCTGTATATAGGTTTTTAAAGAAGTGATTTTTCGACCTTACAATTAGACATGACCCCTCAAACGTGTCGATCCAGAATATGCGATCTCGTACTTCCAACCTCGTGCTTTAAAGAAAAACGCGATATCAAATGGTCTTTACAACTGACTGTATCCTCAATCAAAACTATGAACAGACGTTTGCCAATTAAATTGCGACGTTACATTGAAAAAAAAACAATGTAATAGGTTTAATTTTCACTGGAAGTTTTTACGAGCCCCTATTCGGCCATCATTTCAGTCACTACAGTACCTTAACCTCGCGCTCTCCAACTACTTTAATCTTGTAGCAGCCATCGTCATAAAGCAGGCTATTGATCGTTCACCGTTGTCCTAATAAAGTCCACGCTACAAGGGAGTCATAGAATTCACATTAACAGACGACCAGGCAGTTTGCCGTTGGACTTTTTCATCATGAAGTGACGACCAAAATGACGACTTTTTTTTCAAGAAAGCGTTCTTGCCATTTCGCATCAAACGGCTTGCCTCTTTTTCGCAGCGCCTTGGGAATTTCAATAGCAGAGTCTTTTTTCGCCGTCGTATATGGCTACCACAATTCCTTCGTGAAAACACAGAAACGGTCGTGTATCTTCTGATCTCTTTTCTTTCATTTGTCTCTTCAAATCTACTGCCCTTACACTTGGAGCAATAAAATATGAAATTCGAGGTAGGAGACCATTTCGCTTCGGGCACCATGAAACGCGTTCAGTTATTGCAGATATTTGCCAGCATCAGAAAAGAACTTGAATAAGTTCTTTAGTTCTTTAAGGGCTCTGTCTACTTTGGATGCATGAAAAAAGCGCGATTTTTTTTATTTTTTTAAAGAGTACTGTTATATTTATTGATATAAAACTAATGTTAATTTATATGCAAAAATTACAAAATGGCGGACAAAAAAATTAAAAACGTGTTTTTCTGCATGTTTTTTGCCAAAAAATATAGTCAAAATTAAAATTTTGCAATAGTTCTGATACGGGATATAGCGATAAGTGTACAGAATGTGTGGTTAAAATTTCATAAGGATCAGTTCAGTAGTTTCTGAGATTTTTTCAACAAGCCGTCCGAAAACGTTGTTACGAGAAAAACGCGTTTAAAGTTTTAATTTATAAAAAATCGTAAAAAAATCTGTCTGACACTTAATCAGCAATGCCTGGACCATACATAATTCCTTCTGCCTCTTCCTGTAACTCTAACAACCTGACAAAAGTTGTACGGCGTGAAGGGGGCCATCAAATGCGACCATTGTTTTTTATTTCGGTGGAGGCGCTGACTCACAGTGAAGGTCACCTCCACTTTTTAAAATAGAATGGTACATTTTTTCTGATATCTTGTGGAGCACCTCAAACCGCAGAAAAACCATTAGGGGGTCAAAGGCGTTCAAGGTCATTCAAGGTCAGTATTGATTATACAGATCCAAATATCTCGGATCACTATCAAATATTTGGTAGTGATCCGAGATATTTAAATTTTTATTGCATTTTAATAGGTGACCTTGAATGACCGTGAATGGCTTTGACCCCCTAATGTTTTTATGCGGCTTGAGATGCTCCACAAGATGGTTGAAAAAAATGTACCATTTCATTTTTAAAAGTGGAGGTGACCTTCACTGTGCGTCAGCGCCTCCACCGAAATAAAAAGAAATTGGTCGCATTTGATGGTCCCCTTCACACCGTACAACTTTTGTCTGGAACATTTTTTTGTGACGTCGATAATTACCGAGTTATTTCGGGTGGCGGAGATAAGAGAGACACCCTGTATACAAATTACGCTTATGGCAAGAATCCGCTGTCCAGTTCCGGAACAGAAAAGTTCAGTCACGTCTTTTCATGCTTGACTTCCGTCGCAATTTATTAACGATAATTACGTTTATTAAAGACCAACGAAAATTTCGAAAAATGATCTTTCTTCTCGATATCTGCTTCTCTCTCTCGCTGTTTGTCGCACTCTGTTTCTAATATTGTCAGTGGCGCCAACAAAGTAACTGACCTGATCTAAATTTCACACTGCGTTCCCTGCATACAACAAGTGCTAACCATACAATTTGAAAGAACAAAAGAGCAGTAGTAGATTTCAATACAGTATTCTTACCGGTATGATCGAAAATTCAGACAAGGTTTTATTTTTGCTTAACGGGTTATGTCTGAGGTTCATTTTTTAAGTTTTTGTTTATAATATCGTAATGATAAATTTCTACAAAAATGAGGTATTTAGAAAAGTATAACCTGAAAAACACTCTGTAATTTTTCGCGTAGTTTTTTAAAATTATGTTGTCTTAAATTGCATTGCCCTTCTGAACTAGGTTATCTAATATAAAGACATAAAACGAATTTCGTTTATAAATTAGTTTATCTTATATTTAATCGAAGGAATTTCCGAAATATCAAATTAAAAAAAAAAGTGGCGCGTATTCGAAGTGAAGGTCTTGATTGTTGCGAAAAAAAGCATTTTTCGTTCATCAAATCGAAAGTATACATCGGGAAAAAACATCCTCAGATCAAATACCTTATCTTTACATTTAGAAAAAGCCCTCCACATTTTGGAAAAATCGATGCAGTAGTTTTCGAGATATTTTGCTCACCGACTTTGAAAATGTACTTTCGAGAAAAAAGCATTTAAAGTTTCAAACGATGCTCCGAACATTCCAATGGGCGTCAACCTTACAGCCTACAAATCTGTCAATTTAGAACCGATCGCCTTGAAACTTTTGGAGGACGTTCGTAAGATTTTAAAATGCATTTCTATTGAAAAAAACACTGTTGACTGTCAAAATACATTGCTATTAAAAAAAAGTGATTTTTCGTTTACGAAAAATCGATTTGGTCGAATGTCGATTTGGTTTACAACCAGGCCTTAAGCACAGCATAATTTTTCGATCATTATTTCACAAAGTACTTTTGCCACCAGTTTTGAGTGATACCAATCTCGTTTCATCGTTACATCATTTGTTTTTCTCTTCATTTCATTATTTTTCGTGCATCTATCGTGTTTTGTTTTTGCTGGATAACAAAGAAACCCGCATTTTTGTTCCTTCATTATTTTTTCGCTCGTCTTCTCGCACATCTTACACTCCCATTCGTCAAAGCACTACTCCCAATCCTAAGTGAGATTGTGTGCTGAGAAAAATGGGCTCGCGCATACTATGAACGAGAGCCAAACCCGCCGACGTTGAGGTCTTGCTTCACGCTCGAGCATTTTAAAATAAGGGTCGGAGGCTTGTAAAAAAATATGAATATAAAGGGTGTCTCAAAATTACGTGAAATTTTTATTTATTGATAAAACGTATTATTCATGCGAAAATTACGAATATATCTTCATTATAATATAAGGTAATATAATAAAAAAAAGGAGGTTATACGTGGAACACAATACCCGATAAATGGCATAAACGGCATGGACTTGGACGGCAGATTTTTTCAACAAGATGGCGCCGCCTGCCACACTGCTGGCGAAACAATGCAGTTATTGCAGATATAGTTTCATGGTCGTGTTATCTCGCGCCGCGGCGATGTGAGTTGGCCACCAAGATCGTACGATTTGACGCCATTGGACTTCTTTCTTTGGAGTTTTCTGAAGGGAAAAGTGTATGCCAAGGATCCACAGACCATTCCGGAGCTCAAGGAAGCAATTGGACACACCATTAAGGGGTATTCTTACTATAGACGCTAAACAAAAGACTATTTTCATGAATTTTTTGATAGGTTTATATTATAGATATTCATATAAAAGTTGTTACACTTAATAAATACACTTCCAAAATGCATTTTTAAAAAAATATTTATTTAAGTCACTACTCATAGACGAAAATGGTAGTTAAAAAAATGTCGTAAAAAAATTGTAGGTCTGCGCTGTGAATTCTCGGAGATCGATCATCCGAAACAAAAAAATCAAACGGTTTTAGATTCAGTGTGTTGATGGCTATAGTGCATATCATACGATTTTTGATATATGCAAAAATAACAAAATGGAGATTTTTCGAAAAAACAAACAAATCGTGTTTTTTCACCGTTTTTGGCAAAAACTAATAAATATCAAAATTAAAAAGAACCCTTGATATGTGCTATAGCTATAGTTGCAAAGAATATGTGGTTAAAATTTTATAAGAATCGGTTCAGTAGTTTCGAACATTTTATCAACAAGCCGTCGAAAAACATTTTTTCGAGAAAAACGCGTTTAAAGTTTGTTGGGTTACATAAATACATACAGATTTTCGAATGTATTTCGAAAGTGTATTTATTAAATGTAACAACTTTTATATCGATATCTATAATATAAAAGTATCAAAAAAATTCATGAAAATAGCCTTTTTAGCGTTTAAAGTGAGAAGACCCCTCAACGAAATTAGTCCGCAATTATGCCAAAATGTTATTGACAATTTCGTCAAAAGAGTTTGCAAACAGGAACGAGGCGGCCATTCATCGGATATTGTGTTCCACACATAACCTCCATGTTGGTATCTTATATTAAACTAAGAATATTCGTACTTTTCAAATAATACATTTTATTAATAAATTAAACTTTCAGGTGATTTTTAAGTAACCTTTATTATTGACAATGGAACCGTTCTCGCTCTTTTTTGCCCTCAAGCCAATATAGAGATTTAGAGTAACCTCGTTTGCTTGGGCATTTTTTGCAGACACGATTGACATTACGAGTAAGTTTAAAACGTCGCGCCTGACACCAAACAATTTTCCAATGCACGATATTGCGTGTTCTAGCTCGAATTAAAACTGCGTCTGAAAAAAGTTGTTTATAATTTTCACCCCTCGTCGGGAGGAAAAATGTCAATAATATTCGTAAGCCGAGTACTCTCGACAGACTTTGCGCTTAAAAGTACGAGTTGTATTTTAGCATAAGAGAAGCGCAAAATAAAATTGCCCGGCGGCATTTAACGGAAGAGCGCTCTCCAAGAATACATGGCATTGCATCCTTCCCTTTTCATAAGTTACCAAGGGAAATATTAAATCGTCTTTCCCAAACCCCTTCTGACTGAAACTCATCGAAAATGTACAGCATACATTTGTGTATGCAATACTAAGTTCACGGGAGTTCAAGTATTTCGAGGGCATAACTTTTAAACGAGAGATAGTTTCAAGTATTCCCAGTGGCCAAGGTTCGGAAACACGGGAAAGATTATACGAAATCCTCTCCTCTGGCACACGATGTAATAATTGTACAAAATTTAGGAAGAAACTTCCTCTTACCCCACGATTCAAGTTTCTCTCCACCCTATCGTTATTTTTCTTGTAAAGACAGCGAAGCCGACGAAATTAACTTCCTTTCATATTTAACACGTTGAAATTAAAGCCAGATTTGCTCTGCTCTTTGGCGACTTAACATTCGGAGTCCACATCCACTTTGAAGTATGACCATTGAGATGGAGTTAAAAAATATAAAAATTACGCTTATTGCAAACAACAGTTGTCATAACCATTTGCACAAAGGCGTAAAAAGAGAATACGTGGTAGAGAAAAAACGATTAAGAAAAATCGACCTTTTAATTAATTGATTGAATTGATGGATAAAGAATTTTTATTCGTAAAGACTCCTGTTTGGTTTGAAGGCAATGCAGTATTGTCCTGGGCTCAAAATACTCTAGCTCCGGGAGTAAAACATTCGATTATGCTTAGGGCGGAATTTCTTATAAGACGTACATTTTTTTATATCATGTGTCACTATAATTTCACGACTTAAGGGAGAACACCACTGCGACGGGCCGAAAAAAGGTAGTTTTTTCCGATTTTTTTGGTCTACTAGATTATTTATTTAGTATTTGGAAAAAAGGTATGTTATTAAGAACACGATGAACTTATGTCGTATAAATTTTTATTTAAAATAATTAAATATTAACGTTGTTGTAGAGCCCCTGTATAAAAAATGTGGTCCAACGGCTGGATCGATAACTCAACAATGGTTGGTCTGAAGAATAAAAATAAAACAAGTTTTATAACCTATATAAATGTAGTTCTCGTTGTACGTAACCATTTTTTCGAAAAGAATCATCAAATGGCGTGTGTTCAACGAAAAAAGTGTAATTTTGGCGAAACATTTACTTCTATTCGGGGGCTTAAAAAAATACTAAATTAAAAAAAACAGTTACGTGCAACACTACCTACACCAGTAATGAAAATTTTGGTTTTTTAAAATTGAAAATCGAACAATTACAGCAAGATTGCGGCCAGGTCGAAATAAACGTGATTGAAACCTTTAGTATAGGTAAATCGTTGCGCTAGCTGTTCTCACTAAATCGCCTGTAACATGGTCAACTTTCAATATATCATCTCGAACATTTTTTCACATTTTCTTGGATATGTATACTTTGAGAAAATGCAAAAAAGATCCATCTTTTCACCCGTCACAGTGGTGCCTCAAAGCTACACATTTTTAGGAAGTTCGATATTTCTTTAAAAAAAACAAGACCTTTAAAACGCTCGAAGAAAACACCAAACAATATTGACAAATATACTCTGTAGCAGGGGTACTTTCAAATTTCATAATATGAAATGTCATCACCTTAATTTGTGTTTTGTAAAACTCGCTCGATCAATTTTCAAGGAAACGCTGTATTGCGAGTTACAAATAACGCGATTCCAGCCAATTAATTGTTCGTGTTATTCATTTTGGAAGCTCGTTGAGTATGAATTGTTTATTACTGTAACATATATATTTTTATTAGTATTGCAATTCACCCTCTCGCCCGGAAGCAATACACCAGAGTGACTATAGAAATGCATAGATAGAGCGAGAGGAGAGAGGGAGAGAGAGAGAGAGAGAGAGAGAGAGAGAGAGAGAGAGAGAGAGAGAGAGAGAGCGAGAGAGAGAAGGTAGATTGAACGGATGTAGGTTAGTGCAAGCATACTTTACCCGGAAACACCCGAGCTCCTGTTGACATCAAACCAGTCACTCCTGTAACCGGTTACGTTCCTTATCCATCTATATATGCTACATCTAGCATACATGCACTCATCCATGCTCCTGTAGACACACAGATGGCAAACAGGAAGCTAACTCTGTCTTCTACATGTTCCGTTCCCTCTCTCTCTCTCTCTCTCTCTCTCTCTCTCTCTCTCTCTCTCTCTTTCTCTCTCTCTCTTCCTTTTACCCATGCTCCCCCTTTGCATGTATACCTCAGAATACCTTTCCAATCTGTATTTTCCAAGATTGGTGACATGTCTCGCCGAAACGGAAGTGGAAATCTCCCCTTGAGAAACAACCGGATGCATTACTCTCTTGATTCGAATTTTGTGCTGTCTGGTGACTCTCACGTGTTCTCGCCGCTTCATCCCCAAGCATAACGTCTTTCCGGAATTCCTCAGAGCTTGGCAGACACTCACACGTAATCGTACATCGTGACGAAATTGCTTTTCCCGTTAGAACAGCCAGTTGAATGAGTATCCCCGAGGGCTTTAAACAGCCTCAAAAAATGTTCCCTGAACCCGGAAAAATGAACATTTCATTCGATCGGTCGAATAAAAATCGCAGGTTCGATATTTATGTGAATTTTGTTTTTTAGGTTCTTATTTTTTGTTCGATTTGCACGTGACAGATGGACGACAAATAGAGAATGATGACAATCGCTTTTAGAAAGTTCGTTCATACGTTTGGGTGTGTGCATGTCCGATATTCAGCCACATCATGGCTGTTGTACGCTTCCGGTGATGTTTCACAACCGTTTTTGCACCCTGACTTTTTTCGAAGCCTGCTCACTCGCGGATGGCTCGTATCAGCGATACTGTGGGCAATGCGAGAGGAAAAAGTTTCACGTTAGGGTAATGTCGTGCGAAACTATTGCACGAGTAAACGGCTGTTGCTTTCATTCGCCTCTTCTCGAGCTTCTGCAGTCAGTTTGCCATTTTTTGGCTCCTTTCTGCAGAAGACTGTTTGCATCTCAAGCAGTGAGAAGCAGTTGGAAGAAAGCCATTACGACATTTTTCGTTCCTTTTTTTGCAGAGGCTTCATGTTTCTTCGAACATTCGCTAGCGGTTATTGTATTCAAATTGCAAAGATGCATTTTAACAGAAAATGTGGCGTTTCCGATTTCATTCCTAATCATTGAAAAGTAGATCTGATGACACTTCGGGGTGTCATCAGATCTCGTATGAACTGTGAAGAGAAGATCTACAGACTCTACTGTAAAGAGAAAACCAGGTGTACATACTCAGCTCCGTGGATAGCGCTGAGTATCAATACATGAACGAACGGTTGGATTTTCTACACAGGGAACTGACTAGCAAAGAACATCACTTTGGTGTCCTCCTCCGATTTTGTTGAAACTTTCTTATGTAGAAGGGTGTCAAAAACTAAGAGACACGTATTTTTTTTTATCGGCGGAAAAACGGTTTTAAGGGGTGAAACGCACCCTCAAAAATGGGGATGTTTTTCGTTTTTCATCGATAACGTTTTAACTGTACGAGAAATTAAAAAATTTCAAATTGCAACAATGTTTATTTTTTGTGTACTATACATTGGAGATGAGAATGATAACGTTATCCACGAAAAACGATAAACACCCCTATTTTTCGAGGGTGTTTTTCACCCCTTAAAACCGTTTTTCCGCCGATAAAAAAAGGGGTCTCTTAGTTTTTGATACTCTTCCACATAAAAAAGTTTCAACACAATCGGAGGAGGACACCAAAGGGATGTTCCTTGTAAGCTCATATTATGTTCAAGTCTCTCGGGCTGAACATAAGACCAAAAATGTCAGCGTTCTGCAGATAATAAGGGCGCAGGACTATTCGTTTCCCATTTTTGTATAACTTGACATCAAATGTTTGTATAACTTGTATAACTTGACATTTTTGTATAACTTGACATCAAATCTTCTCTCCCGCATAATCGTAGTCATTGCAGAGGGCGCCGATGATAAATGATACTGTAAAAAAAATTTGCCATCCTACACACATATTCAAATGTCTCCAACGTGCCCCGAAGTTCCGGTACGAGATTGGCGCACGGTTTCCCCAGGGCTAGTTAACATTGAGGACGTACGAAGGTGGATTGAAGATGTTCTGAAGTAACTAAGAAGAAAAACATTCTTTTGAGTCTAAAGAAATGTTTTTTGTCAACATCGCCTCCCTTCGACCTAGTATACTTGGTTCAGCGTTCCTCGTGACCCTCAGTCCCCTTTAGACCCCCTTTCGAAAGGAGGACCTTTGCCGCGATACTTCAATTCATTAGTTGTTCACGAAGCTTTTGACGGCTGCCTGCTAATCCTAGAAAGGTCCTACAATCCCGCTCTTTTTGTTCCCTTCATTGCTATTGGAAAAGTATTGATATTCGGCTAAATCTTGCTCCTTCTCCGCAAGGTCGAACAATTTCGATCCACCCTCGTAGCCGATTCCAGAAACGGCGGAAGCCTGCGCTACCGTCGATGAGAGAATTACGCCGCTCCACTGGACTGTAACTTTAGCTAACCCGACGAACCTCGCGGGCATCACCTCCGACACAAGTGCGAGAAAACTACACTGCCTGCAACTGTGATAGGGATACTACGGAAGGCAACGGAAGATGTATTTTGTCCAGGAAGTTGCCTCGTCAGCCAAGCGAACCACGGCAAACCCTATCGCAAAGTACACAACTCTTTTGCGGCCTCTACGAACGGATAATGAAATACAACTTCCTTCCTCTCGTCCTGCCCAAAATTAATCCCGCTCCACTGATACTTCCGGGACAATCTTCGCAATCTCGTGTACAACACACCCACGTGCCAATCTCAAACCCTCGCACAGGAACAAAAATTATTTCGTTCATTTTCTCTTTCCTGTTGGGATATAAATAGATCATTGCCGATTTGATCGAACCGACGGTCATGGAGGACTACCGCTAAGTATTCTCTAGGTCTGGGTCTCTTTCCACGTAGCGCGATTAGATTTAATTACTTCAGGTGAAATCTTCGATTGAAGTTTACCATCACGGAAACCACAGTCAACAGATTCTGTGCATATTCTGTCCTATCGTTAAGATAATGACCGAATCACGTGATTCTTGGTGTTGACATCGGGGAAATTATTCTACTGTGGATGATAACGAACAAGACAAAACTAGCCGGGGTGTAATTTCCATTACGTGTGTCAAGGCACAAGCAGTCAACTTTCTTTATGTACATCTGCAGTTTTTTCTACTGAATTTTTAGCCGATGATCTGTTTTTGCTCGATCATCAACGGTTATCGCCGATGTTGTCGCATATCGCCACTTGCCAGGTAGATTGATTTCAACAATCCCAAACACTAGCACAGAAATGGCAAGCCGCAGGTATCCAACGACGTCGCTTTTTTGGTTTATCGGCTGGCCAGACCAGTATAAGTGTAATAGAATATTATTCACGGATGACCAACGCTCCAATGATGTATGACATCACTGGTAGAATATACTCCTACTTTCGACTCATCAACGACCAAAAAAAATGTTTATTCGGAACCTCTGTTGATTTTCAAATGACTTCGAGGAATGTTAATTTCGTTGAACGTTCATAAATCAAAATATATATCGGTGAATGTTTTAAGGCGGGATGTACATTTACAATGATAAAAAAATCGATTTCTTTTTTTTTTCTTCAAACGATAGAGCTATATATGTCGAATATTTTCCCAAAATTTCAAAACGGAATTCGAAAAACTTCAAACGTTATAGCCCGTCAACGCTGTGCCTCACCGCTCGAATTCGGAGCGCGCGTGAACTTCAAGCGCGTTTTTCTCAAAACCGCATTATGGAAATTGGCGAGCAGGTTTAGGCGTAAATGCTGTAACACTCTGCCACAGCTTCGCCATTTCGATGATGAATGAATTAAAAAAATTGTTTTGTATACTTAAATATACTATTCAAGTATACCTAAAGTGTTAAAATTGTAGAATAATTATTTCTCAGTTCAAAAAATCCCTCAATATTGCTTATCTTTTTCCTGTCTAAGTGTATATCCCGCCTTGAGGCAAATTGCAATGAACATTTACCGTTGGCATTCAATGACGTTTTCAGCGGATATTTTATCGTATACATATCCAAAGTGCCAGAGACACACTTTCATTGGTATTAAACGCGATGCTTCGCTTTGGTCACTTGATGTTTGCAGATCCTTGCGGCAGCGTCGAGTGCTCAGAGCCGGAAGTTTGCCAGCTGGACTCGTCTCGACAGCCTGGCTGTCGCTGTGGCGAACAGTGCGGCCTTGAGTTTTCTCCGGTTTGCGGCAGCGACGGTAAAACTTATTCGAACGAGTGTAGCCTCCGGCAGGAAGCGTGCAGATCACGATTGCCTCTCAGGAAAATTTACTCCGGTGCATGCAGCTCAGGTGAGTTATTTCCCGAACTAATTTCACTTTTGTTTCTTTAATCTCAACCGGTCTTCATCTTGATCCAAATACAATTTGCGACAACGAAGAACGTATTACTCGTGTGGAAGCGGTTTTTTTTTATCTCGCTTCTGACACAATGAGATGAAATATCGAGAAACATTGCGGAAGATTACGTGAGTTCACTGTGACGAATAGTAAATGAAAAAGTCTCGGTGAAACTTTTAACGACTTTCGTGCGTTTGGTTGCACTGAACAAATAACGAGAAATATTCTTCGGCTCGCACGACTCACCTGCAATGGGTTTTGATATATTTAATCATTGCTTCATCCTCATTCCATAAAGGTATCTATCGATATTCACAATGGTACGCGCACGCATATGAACAAACTGTAGTTCTGCAAACTCGAATATCTTGAGGGAAACTACCAGGCTAGAACGCAAAAAAGGTGGATCTCAACAATTGTTTATCGATTCCCTGTTAAGGCGTTACCCCCACTTATAGCGCAAAAAAAGGCCTTTTTCATGAATTTTTTTAAAGAAAACTACAAAACTTTCTTAATCGATCAATATACCATCTTAAAGAACACGTCTTGAAGAACTTTCAGTAATTTTTTTATTGAAAAATATTACATTGTTTAGTGGCAAATGGCCGTCAATGAAATAATGTTTTTATATACACGGTTTGCGGTGACCAACATTGCGGCGAAGTGGATCATCTGAAAAAAAAATGCGGATGGATTTAGTCAAATATAAGTATAAACTAGTCTTTAATCGAAGCATTTTAAAAAATATTCATTTTTCACAAAATGGCGGACAGTCAAAGTTAATGGTTCGATTTTAACGAAAAAAAAACGGCCGTTTTTTGGCTATAAAACGGCCATTTTTTTTCGAAAAAAAAATCGAACGATTAAAGACTACATTTTTATGTATTAAATAAGCCTGCAAAATTTCAAGAAGATCGGTTCATTAGTGTTCGAGTAATCTTGGTCACCGACTTCAGAAATGCCATTTTGAGAAAAACGCGTTTAAAGTTTCAATTTCAGTTTACACGAAGAAAATATTTTTTTTTGTAAACTTACATAGAGTCATCTATTCCGGGCATAAAAAAACTGCACTTCAAATTGCACTTCAAAAAAATGCAATAAAAAAATCGATTTTTTCAAAATCGCAAGTGGGGGTAAGCCCTTAATGGAATGGAAATTCTGCTCTATGGCCTTAATTCTACATATCGTCGAGTGTCTTTCAGAATTTTGACACAGGATTTTATAACATAATGGCGGCGTTAGAGCTGGATGAAGCGAGTCCCCGGCCGGCTAGAGTCCTTCCAATTTTTGACCTGCAACGAAAAATTAAAATAATTTTACTTTTAGATAAGATTTGCATACGCAGTGGGTAGGGAAATCGAAAAACATCTATTATTGATAAAGCGGTGCATGTTAAAAAGAAAATTTATCGGTAAAAACAAATTGCCGAAAATAACTTTTTTCGAACAAAGTTTCCAACATATCGACAATCCGTATATATAATCCTCAATATAATCCTTATATATAATCCTTAATATTGTACATACTTCGATGTAAAATATTGTTATGAGGCTTAACAAAAATTCAAGCAAATCGATGCCGTATTGATGATGTGATGTTGCCGGCCACAGGACACTATCAGAAAAAGATGACTCGCTTCATAATCCTCAGCGCCGCGGTTAGGTTAGAAACTTTTGTCAAAAAAATTACAAAGATGGATGTAATGTAGAACAAAGGCCACTGAACAGAATTTTTATACTATTAACGGACAAGGAACATCACTCAAGTATCCGCCGTCGATTTAGTCGAAACTCGTATATGTGATGAAGCATTGAAAACTATTAGATATGTATTTTTTTTAATCTGCGGAAAAACGGTTTTAAGGGTGCAAACCACCCTTCGAAGAAAGGCGTGTCGGGGGTGGTTTTGCAATTTCACCCACAAGCAGTCCACCGATCTGAATAAAACAAAAACCAATATTCTTCTAATGTAAAACAATGATAAATCCACTATAGAATAATTGAAAAAAAAACAATAATTGAGGGGTAAAATACCTTTCTTTGAGAGATCGTTACTCTCCTTAAAAACGTTTTTCTGCAGATAAAAAAAAAATACGTGTCTAACAAGGAACATGACTTTGGTGTCCTCCTCCAATTCTGTTGAAACTTTTTTATGTGGAAGAGTGTCAAAAACTAAGAGACACGTATTTCTTTTTTGTCGGCGGAAAACCGGTTTAAAGGGGTGAAACGCACCCGCAAAAATGGGGATGTTTTTCGTTTTTCTTCGATAGCGTTTTAAGGCGTTACCCCCACTTGTAGCGCAAAAAAGGCCTTTTTCATGAATTTTTTTAAAGAAAACTACAAAACTTTTTTAATCAATCAATATACCATCTTAAAGAACACATCTTGAAGAACTTTCAGTAATTTTTTTATTGAAAAATATTACATTGTTTAGTGGCAAATGGCCGTCAATGAAATAATGTTTTTATATACACGGTTTGCGGTGACCAACATTGCGGCGAAGTGGATCATCTGAAAAAAAATGCGGATGTATTTAGTCAAATATAAGTATAAACTAGTCTTTAATCGAAGGATTTTAAAAAATATTCATTTTTCACAAAACGGCGGACAGTCAAAGTTAATGGTTCGATTTTAACGAAAAAAAAACGACCGTTTTTTGGCTATAAAACGGCCATTTTTTCGAAAAAAAATCGAAACATTAAAGACTACATTTTTATGTATTAAATAAGCCTGCAAAATTTCAAGAAGATCGGTTCATTAGTGTTCGAGTAATCTTGGTCACCGACTTCAGAAATGCCATTTTGAGAAAAACGCGTTTAAAGTTTCAATTTCACAACGGATTCTTCTCTTTCAGCGCTCATATCTCAGTCAATTTTGTTCGGATCGACTTGAAATTTTCAGGACATATTCTCAGATACTTATACTTCAAAAAAATGCAATAAAAAAAATCGATTTTTTCAAAATCGCAAATGGGGGTAACCCCTTAACGGTACGAGATATTGCAAAATTTCAAATTGCAAAAATATTTATTTTTTTGTGTAATATACATTGGAGATGAGAACGACGACGTTATCGACGGAGACGAAAAACGCCCTTTTTTCGAGGGTGCGTTTCACCCCTTTAAACCGTTTTTCCGCCGATAAAAAAGACACGTGTCTCTTAGATGTTGATACTCTTCCACATAAAAAAGTTTCAACAAAATCGGATTAGGACAACAAAGTGATGTTCCTTGTAAGAGTCTTCAATGCTTTATCACATATATGAGTTTCCAGGATATCGAAGGCGGACATTTAAGTGATGTTCCTTGTGAGTGGCCGTAAAAAATTGTCAAAATTCACCTCTTTTCCTGGGCTCCAGACTTGTAGTCTCCCTCAGCAAAGTTGCAATGCATTATTTCACAAAAGTATGAGGATTCGAGGTGAGAAAGCGTTTCTACGGTATTTTCGACCGCAACAGGTACGAATCCTTGCGACGGTGCACAGTGCAGTGCGGTCCAGCAGTGCGCCATAGATCGTTACGGAATTGCAAAATGCGAGTGCGGTGCTGAGTGCGAGCCCGTCATGAGGCCGGTGTGCGCAAAAGGCGGAAAGACGTATCCCTCGCTTTGCGATCTTAAGAGAGAAGCCTGCATGACCAAAACCACGATCGAGCTTGCGTACACCGGAAATTGCGGATCGAGAGGACCATGCTCTGAAAAGGTGAGCCGAACAATTATGGAGAAGTAGGTCACCTGACAACCAGTGTGGCCCTTTTCATTCAATGTATCGTCATCGTGGAGGCCTTCGCGTAATCCATTCTTGGATATAAGCCTCTTTTCCTCGTCTTCACTTCTCTCGGTCTCCTGTCAGTATTGGGCCCAGAGCTTTTAATTTAAGGGATCTTCTCACTTTAGACGCTAACAAAAGGCTATCTTCGTGCATTTTTTTGGATAGGGTTATATTATAGATGGTGATATAAAAGTTGTTACACTCAATAAATACACTTTCGAAATACATTTAAGGCGTTACCCCCACTTGTAGCGCAAAAAAGGCCTTTTTCATGAATTTTTTAAAAGAAAACTACAAAACTTTTTTCATCGATCAATATACCATCTTAAAGAACACATCTTGAAGAACTTTCAGTAATTTTTTTATTGAAAAATATTACATTGTTTAGTGGCAAATGGCCGTCAATGAAATAATGTTTTTATATACACGGTTTGCGGTGACCAACATTGCGGCGAAGTGGATCATCTGAATAAAAATGCGGATGGATTTAGTCAAATATAAGTATAAACTAGTCTTTAATCGAAGGATTTTTAAAAATATTCATTTTTCACAAAATGGCGGACAGTCAAAGTTAATGGTTCGATCTTAACGAAAAAAAAACGGCCGTTTTTTGGCTATAAAACGGCCATTTTTTTCGAAAAAAAAAATCGAACGATTAAAGACTACATTTTTATGTATTAAATAAGCCTGCAAAATTTCAAGAAGATCGGTTCATTAGTGTTCGAGTAATCTTGGTCACCGACTTCAGAAATGCCATTTTGAGAAAACCGCGTTTAAAGTTTCAATTTCAGTTTACACGAAGAAAATATTTTTTTTTGTAAACTTACATACAGTCATCTATTCCGGGCATCAAAAAAAAACTACACTTCAAATTGCACTCCAAAAAAATGCAATAAAAAAAATCGCAAGTGGGGGTAACCCCTTAATAAAATTATTTTATGTATTTATGTAACCCAAACAAACTTTAAACGCGTTTTTCTCGAAATAACGTTTTTCGACGGCATGTTGATAAAATCTTCGAAACTACTTAACCGATCCTTATGAAATATTAACCACATATTCTTTACAACTATAGCTATAGCGCATATCAAGGATTTATTAAATTTTAATATTTACTTTTTTGCCGAAAACGGTGAAAAAACACGTTTTTTTGTTTTTTTCGAAAAATGTCCGCCATTTCGTTATCATTGCATATATAAAAAATCGTATGTTATGCGCTATAGCTATAAACATACTGACTCTAAAACCGTTTGATTTTTTTGTTTCGGATGATCCATCTTCGACATTTCATCAACAGCGCAGACCTACAATTTTTTTAGGACATTTTTCTAACAGCCACTTTCGTCTAGAAATAGTGACTTGAATAATACATTTTTTTAAATGTATCTCGAAAGTGTATTTATAAAGTGTAGGAACTTTTATATCAATATCTTATAATATGAAGGTATCGAAAAAATTCATGAAAATAGCCTTTTTAGCGTCTAAGGTGGGAAGACCCCTTAATTAACACACATCAGTATATACACGGTTCGAATGAGCAACCTAAACTGGTATACATTATTCTTGAAATTGTGGTTGACGCTTCCATAAAATTATTGAAAAGAAATTGCCGCCCGTAACTTTTTTGACCTATTAATGCCTATCGATGATAACTCTTGAGATGGTAACTCTTGATGAATAAAGATAATTCTTGAGCTCCGAGTATGTCTGACAAAAAACGCGCGGGCCAATTTTCCGTTCAATTGTTATTGTTTAAAAAATTCAGAAGCTAGGCTCCGTTTTCGCGACAAGTGCTGCGAGTGTTTTTTATGTAAAACGTTTTTTCTATTTCAAGTGTTCTCCAAATTTATCGTTTTTTGCTAGCCAAAAGATCATTCAAAAATAACGTTCCAAATAGAAAAAAGTGAAGTATTTTGGAGGTAGAATGACGTTTTGGCTTTCGGCTGAATTGTCACAATCTCTCGGATTTTTATGAACTGTTCTTCTAATAGAAGGATCGAAGATGTCACTTTCTTAGCCGTTCAGACCGAAGAAGACTTCGAAAATCACATTCAATTGCCACATGAAAATGTGGCGATTTAACATGATTTTTTTATGTTTTTTTAACACTTGCATATATGCATATTCAATAAAATCGATACGTACCGGATGCTCCGACGTGCGGTCGAATAGGTATGGGCTTTGGCGAGCGACGTTACGACCCGTGTCATTATTAATTGGATTCCAATCCTTGACATCGGATATCGTGCTGCTGACGAAGTGAAACTAGACCCTCTTCTCTCTGCATGAATTAAATAACGATAAATATGAATATTCGATTTTTTTATCGTTACATTTTATCGTACTACATTAATCCGCGATCTGGAAAACTCTCGAGTTGCGCATAGCACAGCAGAATAATGAGAATCGCGATGCGTTAATGGTCACATCAATACCAAATGATCCGCAGGGGTCGAAGAGCTAAGTCGATTATTTCTCAAAAACTTTAGACTGAAGTGAGCCTTGTTTATGCGACAACTGAGCCCTACAAATTTCAAGAAAATGCAAGCGATTATCATTCTCGGCATTGGCCACGACGTTGATAATTTTTTCGCTGCACAATTGACATACTGCCATTTTTCCTAGAGCGTGATTGATAGTAGTCGCATGTTTTGGTACGGTTTTTCAAAATCCAACGCTCAATTCGAACGTAAATTTTCAAATTTCAGATAAGATGAATTTTTCGAAACTATTTTCTCTGAAATTATCGCACTATCAAATAATTTCGAAACTGGACGAGCCTTGCAATGACAAGGCGAAATACAAGGGCGTTCACGTGAGATCACAGAATAAAAGCAATTTTTCGGCGTCGTTTTTGCAGCAACGACATATCTATTCGAATTTAACTGATCGAAGTTCTTGTATCTATATCGAATCCCACGAGTAGCATCAAGCGGACGAAAAGGAGTATTTTTTTCGCTCGCTTCGTCTTGTTCTTCGACAACCGGATACCACTTCTGCCAAATTTGTCCTCTCCATTTCCGTTTCCCTGCAGACTTCCCTTCTTTATACTTGCCTCTCATTTTATAACGACGAGACCGTTTTACTCCCGGAAGCCGACTTTGCCTTTCTCTTCCCACTTCGTCTATTCTGACCCCGCCAGCTGCTTCATTGTCGAAGCTCCTCTCCACAAAAGATGGGTAAAATAATGAGGATTAGATACAGTAGTCAAGGAAAACTTGAACACGAACACACAATCAGATATACTTGCACCAGTCGTTCTGGAAATCTTAATATAATATGTAATAAAAGGTGTCTCGAAATGGCCTGACATTTTACATTGCGCGCAATTTTTTGTGGCGGACATTGTTGTGGTATTTGACATAAAAATTAAATCTAGTGTAGTTAAAGTATACCCATAACAGGTATAATTATACTTATATATATATATATATATATATATATATATATATATATATATATATTTATATATATATACAAGCGAAGAAAGATTAATAATTTGAAACGAAATTTCGTAAGAATTCTCCGCATTTATCATCTGGAATTTCATGAATTCCAAAGTTGGCGAATACTACGGTTTTCAGCCCTTCCTGTACGATCGTTTTCGTACCCCGTTAGCACGTTCCGGTTAAGCTGCAAGTTTCAGTCGAACCCAGGACCCACGGTCTCAAAGCTCTAAAGACATTCGTGTCCGATCTTGGTGTTCTTCGCAGATCTGCCAATGGGGAGCAATTTGCGCTGAGAACGGGGACACAGCTACCTGCGAGTGTCCTACGTGCTCTGTGGAGTTTCATCCGGTTTGCGGTGACGACGGTATCAGTTACGGAAACGAGTGCAAGCTCATGCTCGAGGCTTGTCAGCATCATCGCGAGATACGGGTTCTGTATCAAGGGCTTTGCAGTGAGTATTTCAATTGAAAAATCCTATCGAATTTTTGGAAGGAGATGAAAAACGATATTGAACGAAAACTCAACAATGTTTATTTATAAATTAAACGCCTCGTAATAATGATGCACGAATCATCATTCGCCTTCCACCAAAATAGCATGTACCTGGAACGTGTGCAAACTGCCTCAGCTGAACGGTAGTACCAACTGATTGGCTACACGTATGACGTAGAAATGTCACAACGCATCACCTGTACTTTTTGCATCCCAATGTTCCTTCTCTCTCTCTCGCTCTCTCATTATCTCTTTACCGCACTGTCATTCATCAACGTTTCGTTTTCGTCCGCGACAATTTCCATAACGGAATTTCAATTGGGCAAAGCCTCCCGTTCGTGCGACATCCACACACAGCCGTGAGTGCATTGCTCGAGAATATCAATGTGCATGTATATACGCGGACACAAGGGGAAAGAGGCAAACGAGCTGTATAAATATCAGGTCAAACGGAAGAGTCGAGAGTATTTGGGATACAAACCGCACACATAGGAGCTCAGGTACGGTGAAGGACCGTGTTATGGGTGCAACGTTGAACGTTAAGAGGGGGATTTGCACTTCTGTGCCAAGTCCTCGCTCGCGGTCGTTAACGAGCAGCTTTACACGTGAAAAGAGTGTTTTTCTTTCATTCGCGATGCAATTATTGGCACACTAGGAAATGCGAGAGCGAAAAACTCGGTATGACGTGCATTGAGGGCTTTGGAGTTTCACGAATGCATGGTGGAGCCTTTGCACGTGACTTTGCCTTGTCAATGATACAAAAAGTGAAGAATGGCGATAAATAACCTGCCAATCACTGGGCAAGTGGATTGGGCCTGTTGTGATAAGGTTAACAACTTGCTGAGCTAGATTATCCAACTTCCGCGTGGTAAATTGTGTTCCCGACCAGATTTCTCGTTAGACCCCTCAATATTCCACCCCTCCACTTCTGCCGTTTAAAAATCCATTTCAAAAAGTGGCAGTTTACTTGTATGGTCGGAAGAATCGTCTGCCAGGAAATAACCACTTTGCAGGATGTTTTACATTTCATTTCCAACGCAAATGTACAGGATGCACGAGGTAGATCCAGGCGTAAGATCAACAACGAGGGGTAACGGCCAGGCCTTGCGCTGTAAAGGGCTGTGATTGCGTTAGTGAACGGGACAGGGGCCTAAGTGAAAATATACAAGAAAAATAAGCCATTGGTCGTTATTGATGGCGCTATAAAGAAACGCCACATCAGGTGTTGTGATAAATTTGTAAATACACTTACTAATGTTCTTTTCGCATCGATGAACAATGTTTATATAACAAACAAGTTGGCTCAACGTCAATTTCCGGCGTTATAGATATTTTCGCGTAATTCCTAGCATGGCGATCATCACAAGCCCAAATGTATATAGTCTCGTACAACCCCACGAACAGCACAAACCACATCCGGAACATCATAGAGAACAGGGAAATAGACCGAGATATCCTGTTGGGTTCATACGATCCCTCCATGTCGGAAGTCATCCGCGCAAGCTTTTAAACGATTAGCACAGCGGGATAGAAGCTGCTTGGCATTATGACGAACAACCAGCGCGGACTTAATATCTGACCAGAGAATAATTTTACGATTCACGAAGATCCTGTACTATAGCCGGGCTTATAAAATACCGTGGACAGATAGCTATTTTGGTATGAAAACGGATTGCGCCTGGAAGGCACCTTCGTAAAGTGCAGCGACTACTAAGCGGAGTATTCAGCATTATTATGTGTACTCAACAATGCCAAGCCATCGGTGTCGTCACATCACGAATGCCGTCACATTGAGACGGATTCGTCGACCTGTGCCGCAGAACTCTTTCCGTTTGGCAAAGGCCGGAAACAATCGAATTTTTTTATCGATCACGATAAGCCGGCACGAGAAAAAAGAAAGAGAGAAAGCGAGAGGCACAGAGTTCTGTCTCCATTAATCTCTTCCACCGTACTCGATGTCCATCGCAATGGATACCGCATTATCGGGTGATCCAAAACGAATCGTTGACATCCTTTCCCAGACTGCACCGATAGGCTTCTCCGACTGAGAGAATCGATCACTTTTTTTCCACCCCAATCGTAAATGCAAACAATTTCATGATCGAGTGCCGATGCCATCGTGATATCGCGATTACTCTGCAGATTAAAACGTGCTTTCATGCATATTACGAAGTACGGGAGACTTTCTCTCGTTCGTTCGGTCGCACCGACGGCAGCGAGCTGGGCTTTTCTCAAACCCGGGCGTGCCTTCAGCCGCTGCTATGAGTTGTTACCCCAAGGCATGCACGCTGCATATGCATGCGGTGCGGACCACACTACGGGCTCACCAGCCCTGGAGCAGAGCGTTGGAACGGAGCTCGACTACATACACCCACGAAATGCAGTAGCTGCAGCATGAGTGCACCACCCTTGTGCCTCGACACCCCCACGGCAACTGTACAACCACCCCCTGTGCTTTTAGGAATCGCACAACCAGGCTATACTTGTGGGTGTGTGTGTCTGTCTGCATACCAACACCCACCTCACGACGTGCACCCTCCGGAGATTCGCGTCGGATTTCAATGAATTCTAAAGATAACTTCTCGACTTCCATTCCGACTGTCTACCACCCGCTCTTGCTGTCTCGTTCTAGTTTCAAATCTTCGCGTTTCTCTGTCGCTCTCGAACGTTTCATGCCTTACGCTCACGTACCTTTGCGTTGTCAGTTATTTCCTAGTGCTTACTGCATTTTCACCCTCCTATGCACTCTCTTATCAACAGTTCTATCTTTCCATCCTCTCTCTCTCTCTCTCTCTCTCTCTCTCTCTCTCTCTCTCTCTCTCTCTCTCTCTCTCTCTCTCTCTCTCTTTTATTTTTATTTTTATTTTTATTTTCATTTTAATTTTTAATTTTTCTTTGCGTTTTTATTTTATTTTATTTTATTTTTATTATTTTTATTATATTTATTTATTTATATTTATTTTTATTATTTTTATTATTTTATTTTATTTCTGGCCACATCCTTCCGAGAGAGGAATATGTTGAAACCAAAATTGTAAGAAATGTATTCAAAATTTGCCTCAAAGTATATGTTATACTAAGGCATAATAAAATCTATCTATCTCTCTCTCTCTCTCTCTCTCTCTCTCTCTCTCTCTCTCTCTCTCTCCTCCGATTTACTTTTGCAGAGCGAAAGTACGATAATGTTATTGTTTTAGGTTCGCTGGACGCCGGGAACTCTTCACACGTGGGTTAACTACCCCACACACGTATTTAAGTTATGCAAAGTCCAAGGGGAGAAGAACCCAATACTTTTCTTCACAGTTGATAACGAATAATCGCGCAATTTGTTTTTATCTTGCCAAAATGTTCGGTTTCTTTTATTTTTTTCGTTAACCTTTGATATTTTTGTGACTTTTCAGACGGTTGCGAGAACAAGAAATGCGAGCACTATGGTAAGTGCGAGAACGACAGTAGCGGCGAAGCAAAATGCGTCTGTCCGAGCAAGTGCGACGAGCCGGTGAGTTTTCCCGTACCTCTTCTGAGTTCTTTGTGCGATAACCACGGGCACGTATACACATGTACGTGTGTATGCATCAAAATGTTATTTCGAAACAACAATGCCTCGTTACCATACGCATCTACTACGTCGAAATTGCTGTGGACGTAGGACCATGCAAATTTCAAAGTTTCGAAAATGTTGGCTGTTTCGCAACTCATTTACATATTGCGAATAGCAACCGCGCGTTTTGACCAACGAGACAATCATTATTTCACCTACCCACCGCGATACGCAATTTTTTTCAACATGTTGTGGCGAGCATGGAGAACTTTTAATATCGCAATCAATGTGTCTAGGAAAGTTGTTTATTTGTTTCGATAAAAAAAAAAACGAAACGGACGTGTAATCAATTTTCGTTCGTTCTTCATACTCGAGCAATGGGATGAACTTTCTAGAGGTGTAGCATGTATACTTTTCAAGCTATCCATCGACAGGGAGGATTTTTTTCCTTTTCGCGTTTACGGGTTCTCGAGTCGTTTAAAATTCCTCAAACGTACCGAAGGAAGACGTATACGTGGGCAAAGCGAGATTGAGAGACGGGTCAACTGCGCGCATGTGTGTCTGGAGCTTTGCACTGAAAAAAGAGCCGAATCGGATCGGAAGAGTCGCCAACTCAGCCGAGAGAGAGAGAGAGGGAGCGCGACGTTTGCGGAATGCCGCAATCCAGATATCTGTCCTCTCAGATCGTACATTTTTCTGGATATAAATACGGACAAGGAACATTACTTTGGTGTCCTCCTCCGATTTTGTTGAAAGTTTTTTATGTGGACGAGTATGAAAAACTAAGAGACACGTATTTTTTTTATCGGCGGAAAAACGGTTTTAAGGGGTGAAGCGCACCCTAAAAAATGGGGATGTTTCTTGTTTTTCGTTAATAACGTTTTAACGGTACGAGATATTGAAAAATTTCAAATTGCAACAATGTTTATTTTTTTTGCGCACTATACATCGGAAAGGAGAACGATAACGTTATCGGCGAAAAACGAAAAACACCCTTATTTATATATTTTCGAGGGTGCGTTTCACGCTCGTCAAAGTGATATTCCTTGTGAGTCTCATCGTCTCAGAATTCAGAATATATACAGGGTGTCCCATTTTAATCTTACACCTGAATTTTCTCGAAAAATATTGCTCGGACGAAATATTGTGTGGAACAAAACTTCTAGGGTTTGAAGGGGGACGTTTGAAAAAAATTAATTTGAGGAGCCAAAATTCAAAATGGCGGCGTTACAAAGGCTGACATGTTTTTTTCAAACGGAAACATAACTTTTTTTATTGCCAAAAAATTTGTCAGCTGAAAACTAAAAACTTTTGTTGAAAAAATTTTTTGATAAAGTTCATAGTTTTCAAGTGAGAACATCATTTTCAATTATTTCAGATGTATCCAGGATTTGTGTGTGTGTGTGTGTGTGTGTGTGTGTGTGTGTGTGTGTGTGTGTGGGTGTGTGTGTGTGTGTGTGTGTGTGTGTGTGTGTGTGTGTGTGTGTGTGTGTTTTTCTACCCATCGTGATCAAAGTTCGTCAAGGATTTAAAGAAACACGTTTTTGGGCCTGAAAATGGCACAAATAAATTTTTTTCAAACGTCCCCCTTCAATCCCCAGAAGTTTTGTTCCACGCAATAGTTCGTCCGAGCAATATTTTTCGAGAAAATTCAGGTGTAAGATTAAAATGGGACACCCTGTATATATATATATATAAGTTTATTCGACCAGTTGAAATTAATATTCTCAACGATTTCTCCAAGATGGCTCCAGCTGTAGGCGTTTGTTTGGGTCGAATTGTGTCAAAACTACGATTGCGATATTTTTCCACTAACTGGGCTATCAACAACGGATCCTTACGTAAATGAAGAACTTAAGAAGCAAATATGTTGTACTCTATTCGTGAACGCTGTTGCCTTTTTTGTGTTTATAAAGCCTATCGCTATGTAATTCTTAAAGGGCGGACTCCACCCGGTGGGCCGGAAAATGTCGTTTTTACGATTTTTTTTCGTCTACTCCATTATTTATTTGCAATTTGGAAAAAACGGTATGTTATTAAGCATACATTAAACTTATATCGTGTAAATTTTTTTTTTAATTAATTAAATATTAACAACGTTTACTTAGGTATAATAGAGCCTCCGTATAAAAAAAAATGTGGTTCAACGGCTGGATCGATAACTCGACGATAATTGGTCTGAAGAATAAAAATAAAAAAGTATTATAATCTATGTAAATCCCGTTGTACGTTGCCGTATTTCGAACTGAAAAAATGTCACAACCTGGCGGGCGTTCAAAATAAGAAGTGCAATTTTGGCGAAATTTTTACATATACTCGAGGACCTAAGAAAAAGTCAATAAGAAAAAAAACAACGGCCACGTACAACGAAGGCCACTACGGAAATTTTGGTATTTTAAAATTGAAAATCGAAAAAAGTCTATTCGAGGAAAACGCGATTAAAAGTTTTAGTAAACGTAAATCGTTGCGCTACCTGCTCTCATTAAATCGTCTGTAACTTGGTCAATTTTCGATATTTTAATTTGACACTTTTTTCACATATTCTCGAATATGTATACTTTGAGAAAATGCAAAAAAAATTGACTTTCTTACCCGTCACCGTGGTGTCCCGCCTTAACTCACTTTCGAAAATAAAATCCCTGTTCAATTTTTGTATTTTGGCTATATGATGTTATATCTTCATGTGTTTTCTGAAATTCGTGTTTATTATTTCAGTTATATGTGAATAGATAGGTATGCATGCTTCATAGGTTTTGTATATTGTTCTTCGGGAGATGAATATTGTGTTATGCCAACGGTTCACGAGCAATTTTTATGGAAGCATCGCAATTGAAAAACCCTTTATTTATATATGTTATATATATATATATATATATATATATATATATATATATATATATATATATATATATATATATATATATATTACACACATACAGACAGGCAGACACACACACACACAGTTGTGTGTGTTCCGTAACTCTCCCCAAACCGTGCGTGCACAGCTGAGCCGGCTAACCCACGATGAATGTTTATCGAGTGGAAAATAGTGGAAATAAAAGTGCTAGGAATTTTTCCCGGAGCTTTGGAAGCAGCCTCGATCTACTGTAAATATTGCATCGATTGCTTATCCGTAATCGAGGATGGCATAAATCCAGACTTTCCATCATGCCTGAACGTACCGTGAAAAAATAAATGAAAAATTCATCCTTCATTTTATGATCATTGCGTGCGGCAATAAATTCAGACTCCACAGCATACTGTTGGATAGAAAACCAACTACTCGTTTTCTATACGGTATGGCTCTTTAAAATATACGGTAGAAAATGTATCACGGAAAAATCTTTGCTCAATAACTTCCACGAGCATTTTTTGTCGAGAGGAAAAACAGCGAGGAAAGCAGCAGCGAACTAGATATTTCGCTCGGTGAATTTGCTGATCCTTACAGATTTTCAATACCGTAAACGATATTCGTGCCGTTGTCAGCAATTTTTATCGAATTCCTTCGACATTGTTGAGAGGAGAAAACGTTGTTTGATCTCTCTTCTCTGATCCCCCAACAGGGCGTTACGGTGTAGAACTACCATAACCCGGTATCTTTGCAAAATGTGCAGCAAAGGAACGACGAGCCAAGCATCCGGGCGAACAAAGAACGTTTCCTGCGGGTTCCTTCCCTTCAACTCCGATATTAATTGATATTAGCCTACTCGGGTGAGAGGGACCGCGAAGAAATAGATATGGGATGGAAGACTTTCTTTGCGAGGAATTTCAAGACTAGGCGGTGCTTTTTTGAAGCGACCGTTTATGGACTTCCATTAAGGCGTTACCCCCACTTGTAGCGCAAAAAAAGGCCTTTTTCATGAATTTTTTTAAAGAAAACTACAAAACTTTTTTAATCGATCAATATACCATCTTAAAGAACACATCTTGAAGAACTTTGAGTAATTTTTTTATTGAAAAATATTACATTGTTTAGTGGCAAATGGCCGTCAATGAAATAATGTTTTTATATACACGGTTTGCGGTGACCAACATTGCGGCGAAGTGGATCATCTGAAAAAAATGCGGATGGATTTAGTCAAATATAAGTATAAACTAGACTTTAATCGAAGGATTTTAAAAAATATTCATTTTTCACAAAATGGCGGACAGTCAAAGTTAATGGTTCGATTTTAACGAAAAAATCGAACGATTAAAGACTACATTTTTATGTATTAAATAAGCCTGCAAAATTTCAAGAAGATCGGTTCATTAGTGTTCGAGTAAAGTTTCAATTTCAGTTTACACGAAGAAAATATTTTTTTTTGTAAACTTACATAGAGTCATCTATTCCGGGCCCATACAGAAGTATGGGCCCGGATACTTATACTTCAAAAAAATGCAATAAAAAAAATCGATTTTTTCAAAACCGCAAGTGGGGGTAACCTTTTAATTAATGTTTTACTCCAAAGCAGAAATAGTGTAGTGTCAACTGGTCTGCCCACGTCGGACAGCCGCTGTACATTATCCAATTACAAGACCTCCGATACTTTTGTGTCTAACATTCGCTATATGAAAATTCTCAAGGGGTTAGGCCACAGTAACGCTTATAAAATCATGTGCGAATTTAACAATTTTTTTCGTTCGAAAAAGTGATTCACTCATAAAATTAATTACACATCTATTTACTATGAATTTCAAGCTGTTAGAATTTTTTTTTCGATGTACAAAATGACCGACTGCTAATACTTTCTTTTGTTATCTTTTTTTAGGCGCTCCGCGGCGTGATATTTAGCATCCACAATTTTTTACCTAGAACAAAAAACAAAAATTCTCGTCAATCTACATTACAATACCTAGAGAAGTACGTACGGAATTAAAAAAAATTGTTTTATTCAAAAGTTGCAGGTATTTGAACTTAAGAAATGAAGTTTCAGTGAAAAATTTCGTTATAACTGCTCATAAACTGCTCACAAAATGAAAAGTTTTCGATTAATCAGAAATTCCGTACGTACTTCTCTGCGAAATGCAATTAGGAAAATAACTTTTAAATTTGAAGTTAATCGAGCGAAAATTGTTGAAGTTATTTGTCACGCCAATTGGAAAAAAGCTGTTTCGAAAAGTTTCGGATAGTCGGCCATTTTGTACATCGAAAAAAATATACATATATTTTCTACCCGCTTGATATTCGTACTAAATAAATGTGTAATTAATTTGATGAGTGAATCACTTTTTCATACGAAAAAAAATTGTTGAATTCGCACCTGATTTTATACCCGTTACTGTGGCCTAACGCCTTAAATCAATTAGACACAAGTCGAATTCTTCGAGCAGCAATGTTCGAACAGCTTGCCAGTAACTTTTACAAACCCACGATAACTGCAATTCAACGTTGAGTGAACGATGAATAATTTGTGTAATGCGTCCAATGTCCCAAATAGCCAGAACGCAGTCTCGAATTCCAATTAGAACTAATGGAGCCCTGCTTGACAAGAACGAGCTGGAAACTCGCCGATACGACACGCGAATGGCGAATTCTCTTGGAGCTTCGTCTGCATTCAGCTATGGATAAAAAAAAATTATCCGGTCCCCGGTGTATCGGAAAACCGAAACGTTGCACGATAATTGCACTTCGCGTGAAACCACTTATTTATTCGCGTGTATACTTGGCTTTAGGAAGATATCACTATTTCCATTGTCTGATGTGACGATTGGAAATATCGAATCAAGGGGTTATGCCTAGTTGTAAAAGTCGAAAAATCGCTTTTTATTAATCCAACATATTTTGACAACATGCCATCTTATAAATGTAAAATGCCAACATGAATGAAACTACGTTTAACATCTCGATGGACCCGTACCTAGCCATCTTCGGTTTTCTAGGCTTTCTGCTACATGGATGCTGATCCCTCGTGAATTTTCTAGCTCGTGGATTTGTGACACCAAACTTTAAATTTCTTTTTATTTAGCTTGTTATGTTTTAAAGTAACGATTATTACGGCCATACTGTGATTACCAAGTACATTCGGATAATTAAGCGGTTATGACTAGTTGTAAAATTCGAAAAATCGCATTTTTTTAAATCACTATATTTCGGCAGTATATCATCTTATAAATGTTTCCTGAAAATTTCGATGTACACTTTCGATTCGATCAACGAAAAATGCCCATTTTCGCAAAAATCACAACTCTCACTCTGAACACGCGCCATCTTGTTTTAATTTGATATTTCGGAAATTCCTTCGATTAATCATGGGATAAACTAATATACAAACAAAATTTGTTTCATTTTTGTTATATTAGATAGCCTGGTTTCTCGAACATCAGCTGTAAATCGATCATAATTAAATATTTTTACACAAAAAAATTACAGAGTATTCTTCACATGATACTTTTTCGAATACCTTTTTTTTGTAGATTTTTATCATCGCGATTTTCTATTTAAGGCGTAACCCCCACTTGTAGCGCAAAAAAGGCCTTTTTCATGAATTTTTTTAAAGAAAACTGCAAAACTTTTTTAATCGATCAATATACCATCTTAAAGAACACATCTTGAAGAACTTTCAGTAATTTTTTTATTGAAAAATATTACATTGTTTAGTGGCAAATGGCCGTCAATGAAATAATGTTTTTATATACACGGTTTGCGGTGACCAACATTGCGGCGAAGTGGATCATCTGAAAAAAAAATGCGGATGGATTTAGTCAAATATAAGTATAAACTAGTCTTTAATCGAAGGATTTTAAAAAATATTCATTTTTCACAAAATGGCGGACAGTCAAAGTTAATGGTTCGATCTTAACGAAAAAAAACGGCCGTTTTTTGGCTATAAAACGGCCATTTTTTTCGAAAAAAAATCGAACGACTAAAGACTACAT
This sequence comes from Ophion slaviceki, assembly GCA_944452715.1. Taxonomy (NCBI): domain Eukaryota; kingdom Metazoa; phylum Arthropoda; class Insecta; order Hymenoptera; family Ichneumonidae; genus Ophion; species Ophion slaviceki. The sequence continues at coordinate 13,626,743 of OX101785.1, forward strand.
TTTTATGTATTAAATAAGCCTGCAAAATTTCAAGAAGATCGGTTCATTAGTGTTCGAGTAATCTTGGTCACCGACTTCAGAAATGCCATTTTGAGAAAAACGCGTTTAAAGTTTCAATTTCACAACGGATTCTTCTCTTTCAACGCTCATATCTCAGTCAATTTTGTTCGGATCGACTTGAAATTTTCAGGACATATTCTCCGATACTTATACTTCAAAAAAATGCAATAAAAAAAAACGATTTTTTCAAAATCGCAAGTGGGGGTAACCCCTTAAAAATAAAGAAAAAATGACCTGTTTTCGACTGTTACAACGAGGCATAACCCGTTAAGTCATAACGTCTGGACCATGTTCCGTGCATTGTCTTCAACCGTGATTGCCTCCTTTCAGACGAAGGACAACGAAGCGGACACGAAAGTATGCGGTACCGACGGTGTCACTTACATCAGCGAGTGTGCCATGAAAAAAGCTTCTTGCGCCGCTCAAACTCACATCGCCGTTAATTACCGAGGTGACTGTGGTAAGTCGATCTTCAAAAGAGTTCTCAGCAAGCGAAACATATTTATCCACCTGATCTCCATGGTGATAATACTCGGTGAACCATGTTCGAGGCAAAAATGTGTCCGATGGGAATTACGATGCGTCGGGCGAGTGTTACTTGATACATTTTACCTCCGGCAGAATTGTGCTCGAACGTTGAATGCGAGAACGGTGCACGTTGCGTAGCAGGCAACTGTGTATGCCCGGAGAGTTGTCCGGATTCTGCAACGGAGATGGCTTGCGGAAGTGACGCGAAAACTTATCGATCCGAATGCGAGTTACAACGCGCAGCTTGCGAAAGAGATCCAACACTTCCGCCTCTTCACGTTATGTTCTACGGCGAATGCGGCGAGAAATTTGCCGTCGCCGCAATGAGTGAGTTCCGCAGGGATTTTTGTTACACTTCTCTCCTCTTTCTCGTGTCATAACTATCGCGAAAGTTACCACGCGACGAGTCCCAGACGAAGCGCTTAAGACTCAAATTTGACCATTGAGTGAAGGCACTTGGCGTTTGGTCGAGATGAAAATCAAAACTGAAATAATCGTAGATTCCATTGATTCCGAATGATTTTGATTGCCAATGTCTGAAAATGAACAGACAACTACCGCGGACTATCGTACATGACGTATCGACCGTGTGAATGTTAGCAATCGTTCACAAAAATCTTTTCGACCCATACCAAGCATCCATGATTGATACGGCGTCTGTGATTGCTCCCGCTGCCTTGTGACTCAACATTGTAAATCCGACCAAATGATAACTTTGAGATAAATCAATCTTGATTGAGGCCTTATATACGCGATTGCGCCGATTTTCAAAGGTACTTTTCTAGACGCGGTCAAAAAAATGGGGCATGTATTGACAACATTTTTTTACAGATCATTTATGCACATTGTTAAGGATATGTAAAAAAAATCAGAAATATTGACAAATGGCGGAAATATAACATAATAAAGCAATGTATATTTTTGCGCGCGCGTTGATGGTGAAAAATGAACATATTTATAATTGCATAATGAATGTATCTTCAGTGTGAACCAACAATATTATTTTTTTTTAATTTAAAATAAAAATTCGAAACTTAAACTTTTTTACTCAACTTTCAGTCGGTATTTTATTTTTTTATATTTTTTTGTGTCATTGAAATTTGTATTTCTGTGGTTCACACGATAGGTGACGATACTAAGAATACATTGTAAAAATTTCAAAGCGATCTGAACCTTCGTTCAAGAGTTAGAACTTTCGCAAGGTTCAAAAAAGTGAATCGTGGAAAAACGGCTTTGAAGTTGGCGGTCGGGCGCGCCGCGCGGTATCTATTATAAAAGCAATCTTACCTTATTTTTGGAATTTTTCGATTCTGTAAAGTTTAAAATATTCCTAACCGTTCAGGCTGAAGGAATCAAACATTTTAAACAAATGAAAAATATTGACATTTTTCGCGTATGTAAGGCCTTAAAACGAACGTAGGTGTGATTGAATGTTTCGGATCACTCGCCTCTTGGATGTCGAGAGCCCTACACGAGCATACAACCTGACGAGAGAGAGCAATAAAGCCAGTAACCACAGGTGGATTTCACGATCTCTTGCCTCTCTCGTGAGGCTACATATGCCTCGTTAACTGTGAGACACGGGCCAAAGCTTAGCACTAACCTGCGATCGTCACTGGTGCACTAACCCATTAACAACCTGCACATTTCGCTCGATCGCAGCGACCATGTCCACACCAACGATAACACGACTGCCAACGACGATAGCCGAGGTTACCGTGACACAGGAGCGCGAAGCTTGCAAGGACATACATTGCGACTTTGAGGCAACCTGCGAGCTAGGACCCGACAAGTTTCCAAGATGTAGCTGCAAGTTCGATTGTGCCTCGGTAGCGCCCGAGAACGCTATACCCGTTTGCGGAAGCGATCTCAAAACGTATCCGTCGATATGCGCCATGAAGATGGAAGCCTGTCAGAGACAGCAAGAACTCAGGCTCAGGCCCTTGGACCTTTGTCAAGGTTCGATGGACTTTGCAGTTATTCGAATAATAACTTAGCCCCAAAGAAGTTCCCATCATGCTGCATAAATTGCTTCATCTCGCCCTGTTCCGTATCATCGAAAGATTGAACCGTGGGTCACGAGTCTGGACTTACCGGGACCCTTCCATCTAGCTCCCATCGTTGATAACGTCCGGGCTTTTCGAGACCCAATAGAGACGAAACACTCGTACGAATAGTCACGCACGAAGAATGGATCCTTGGCGACATCCGGATCGCGTCAATTCGAGTCACCGATTGCTTGACCCAGGGTTCATTGTCCTTCCTTTGATTCCTTTGCGCTTGTTGCTCATTCACACTGCACGTTACTTGGCCCGTGATCAGTACATAGCGTTGTCATCTCTACTTCAGCGGTTCGTCTATCACCGCGATCTCCACGGCGTATTTACGAATGAATATTGTCGTCACAGGTATGGAAGTAAAGCCGTGCAACGGTGATACACCGATGATCGACGCGGATGGCCAGGAATACGATTGCGGCAGTGGCCCCAACAGACGCGACTGCCCGAGCAACTCTTATTGCCATCAGACGCCACGTTTCGCCCGTTGCTGCAAAAAAGGTACGCATCGAACACACCGCAGAGGGTGAACAAATAAAAAAACGGATTTCACAAGCCTTGCGATAAAAAGTATCTTCTTTCTGATCCGCTTACGAAACTCAATAAGTACTACTAGCTCACGGAAGCTAGTGGTCTTCAATACCCTGAACCAAACAGGAACGATCAAGTTACTGTTGAAACACTTTCCGGCAAAGAAGACATGTTTAACAATGTTTCGTAATATATAGTACCCGTCAACTCGGGTATTGCTTTTAGTTAAAGGGTGCCTGCATTTTTAAGATGACCCGTAATCATTCTTCCAATGTAACCATTGGTCTACGGATCAATAATCTTACTTTCCAACTCAACTGCCCCGAATGCGGATGCATGTCTGATCGACCTGTTTTACATTGCTCAGTTCAAGGAATCCAGGTTGTTAAGTGTGTCGATTCATGGCACGGTTGCTGTCCCGACGGTAAGACCCCAGCCTTGGGACCCGATGGGGCTGGTTGTCCGAGTGTGTGCAATTGCAATCGCTTGGGCAGCGTATCGGACACTTGCAATCCCGAGACGGGGCAGTGCGAGTGTAAACCGGGGGTTGGTGGTCTCAAATGCAATCACTGTATGCCCGGATATTGGGGGCTTCCGAAAATCAGCAAAGGACATCAGGGATGCATACGTGAGTCGACGATTGAACATGAAGGATAATTGAGAAATCATTTCTTTGGTAATCCGTGTCAATTGGAGAAGAAGTGGGCCTGCTGACTCGATGTCTCATGACTGTCCTAATTGATGTCACATTGCCATGATTACGTTAAGATTCGGTGGCGACTACTGTCACTTTACCGCAAATCAAAGCTGACAAATAATCTTTTTCATAGCTTGTGGCTGTTCGCTTTTCGGATCGGTAAGAGAGGACTGCGAACAGATGTCAGGACGATGCGTCTGCAAACCTGAGACTATAGGTCACAAATGCACCATATGCAAGGATCACAACAAGATGTTGACCGCCACGGGATGCTACTCAGGTATCAGGGCAGATGGGAGATATCGGTTAATTGGAATCTGAGAAAATACATTATGTCGCAATTGTGCAATGAATTGGTCCGTTGCAAAAAAAGCTCGCCCACCAACTTTTCTCGTGCTTAATCATTCTCTTTGATTTCACCTCGGTCACGTAACATTGTTGAATGTGGTGAATACCATGCAACCGGCAAATGTGTAAGCTTTACGAGAACCAGTTCGGTCTGGTAATCAAACGTCTGCTTTATTCTTCAAACTTGTCTTTATACACTGACCAGGGAAAAAACTCGTTTGTAGCTGTTACGACTTATCAGAAGTTACTTCTATTTCTCTTATTGGGATGGTGAATAAGTTCTCGCTGTTCTCAAACGGTTCGAAACTGTTGGGCGACCAACTTATAATGATTCTGCAAATTCAGCTAGCGTCTGACGTGAGTCTTCATGAAGTAATGCCTCCTATTCAACACATCAAAATCATTATTTTTCAAACGTCTAAACCAATCTCTGCATGTTGTTTCCGACAGAGCATGGTCGTCGCAAGTCTCAACAAGAATTCTCTGCGCTTCAGCTGCAGATCTTTTTGAATAAAGTAGTGCAGTAAAATCATCCGCAAAAACTCGTTTTCCGGCACGAAATTTGACATGTTTAACACTATGAAAACAAAAGTTGTTCACACTTTGGCGAAATGACATACACTGAAGTTCAAGCTTGCTTGTAGTACTTTTTATAGATGTGTTGCCATCTTAACGCGGTCCTCTAGTTTCTCGGCTGTTTTTTACGGCTTTTTCAATAATTTTTTACGGGCAAAGCATCGAAATAATCAATCTCATTGTTTTTGCATAATCTTTATTAACATTTAAATAAGCTTTACAAATTTTTTGAAGTCAAAATATATAATAGAATAAACGTTATAGTGGCCGACAGGAAGACATCAAGTAAAAGAGGGGCTTGACGGTGACCAAGATTGCGGCTGTTCTGCTTATCTGAAATCAAAAAACCAAACGGCATTTTAATCTTCATATTTAAGACTAGCGATTGAACTAGAGTGAATTCTAAATTACAAAAATTGACTTTCTTATACACTTTTGAAAATTACATTCTATTTTTTACTCAGTTTTTCCAAAGTTTTTCGCTCGTCCAAAAAAAACTATCGAAGCAATCATGATAATCCTAGTTCAATCACTGGCTTATAACATATTAAAGATGCTGTATAAATTTGAACAAGATCGGTGCAGTAGTTTCTGAAATATCGTGGTCACCGTTTCGAAAAATGGTGTTTCGAGAAAAACGCGTTTGAAAGTATACCTGCTCCGTATACCTGCTCCGTTCCAGGGCCGTAACTTGTGAACCACTTCGAATATCGAAAAATCCTTTGGCACACATTTTCTACACATGTTGTAGATGTGATTTATGAAAAAAAAAAATCGATTTTTTCGACCCGAGAAACTAGAGGACCACCTTAAACTACCCGCACGCAGTTCTGGTAACGCCATCTGTTTGAAAACAGCGAGAACACATTCAACGTCCTAATATTTGTCTCGCTCCCTCATCTGGCTAGACTTTGAGTCCATTCAAGTACCAACATCGCGTATTATCGTACAATGATGTTCCCCACAAACCTGTACCGCAACTTTGGAGAAAAAAATATGCAGCCGAGAAAAGTTATTGATCATTGGGTCGTTCTGCTTCCAGCGGACACGAGTCCAACGATAGCAACAACCTGTAACGATTTGGAATGTTACTCGGGCGGTAATTGTTCCGAGATCGGTGGTCCTCACTGCGTCTGTCCGTCGGCCTGTCCGTCCGATCTGCCTTCGGTGCCAGTCTGCGGCAGCGACGGACAGACGTACGACAACGAGTGCGAGCTCCGCCTGTACGCTTGTCGTCATCAAACAGACGTCGTTACACAGGCCTTTGGTTACTGCATAGGTGGGTTTACCGAGCGTTCGCATTACGTCCCGCTTTACATTCTACGCTATTGAAGCAACACGAAAAATATCCGTTTTTTTTTTCAATTGAGGAAAAAAAAACCTCCGACGCGAATCCAAGAATCACTGACCCAGAAAACGCACAAATTCCAATGAGAATCCAATGATGTCGTGAGAACGAGTGAAAAGTAACCCCAATACAATGTAAAAACTAATCGGACTAATCCCGTAGATGGTGAACGTCTCGGGCCTGTATATATATGTATGTGCGTGCGTGGGTGTGTGTATACCCGAATTTTCGCGATCATACAGGTACTCACTACGTTCCAGTCTCTTGTAGCTTGTCTGCGTAACTCAATGTCAACGTCATAGTTGTATATGAGAATCATCATTAGGAAGATAATAAGGTGTAACTGTAGTTGTGAAACGGGAACGACAATGACGAGTTCTATTGTCGTTTACTGACTTTGGAATCCTTGCGGATCCTCGCGAGGTCAGGAGACCTGCGACGTTATTGTATTCAATGGAATTTTCCAATAAAACTCTTAAAGTTTTTATCTGATATCTTATGCTATTTTTTTATGCGATATGAGTTTCTGTGTGTGTGTCTCAATTCCCTTGGATGAAGAATTCGCAGCGTGTGATGAGGACGTACATTCACAGTATGGCGATGTATTAGCATCATTCGCTTAGAATGCCATCGTGTACTCCAGTATCGGCGCTATCAGTTCTGACGAGAAACAGAAATCGATGGGTTGACTTTTCGCTCCATTTTACTTTATTATTCATTCGAAAGTTTCGGTTCGATTATTTCTCGTTTTTATGCTTTTTTTCGACGGCAAGTGGGTTTTTTGTCCTTTTTGATGATCGAATTAAGAGGCTATACCAGTGTGAACGCGGAAAATTTGGGTGATTTTCGGGCATTTTTTGGAAGAAAAGTACTCGATTAAATGTTTCGGAAAATTCAGAATATATTTTGCTATATTTGACCTATATTACATATTTTATTCATAGAAAAATATCGAGATCCAAGCGACTTATGCGCTGTCTTCGGAGGCGCAAAAAAAAGTTCCTCCACTGCTGACATGATTCCGGCCGATTGAGTAGCTGAAACCGAAAAAGGAAAAAATGTCGTTAAACTGGAAGGTATTTCCTGTACTAAGACGTTGGATTTTCGAAAAATATCAAAATCTAACAAAACGACTTAGCTATGAAAAAAGTCTGTTTTCTTGCCTATAAAATGGTGTTTTTTTTTCAATGCCAAATCGTCAATTTTCATCCAATAAAAAATATCCTACGTCATGATAGAGTAAATATATTCAAGAGTAGTCAGTTCAAATTTCAAGTCAATCGGATAATTGCTCTTTGAGTTACGATGTCAGCAGATTTGAAAAATCTCATTTCGAGAAACACGCGTTTAAGGATTTAACCATCGATCGAACATTCGGGGAGTATTAGAGATACGGCCTTGAATTTTCTACAGGATATTCTCGAAAGTAGAAACTGTCGAAAAAGAGAAAAAAAAACGATTTTTTGAAAGTGTCACACTGGTATAGCCCCTTAAATTCGTTTTTTTTCGTAGAACATCTGTGAGCTAATTCATGTCATGCCTTGCCTAATTACACTCGATATGGCGGTGGTTTTATTCTTTTTTGTTTTATCGAGAGTAACCTGTGAATATTAGAGGATCTTGTGAAATTGCTTTTGGAGACTGAACGAAAAACCCAAACGAATTTCCTTGATTTTATCGTTTTCCTTTTTAGATTCAGATCTCGCGGTGATTCAAAATAGAATGATTTTCAGGAATTTACCATTTGTTTAATATTTTCCGTGACAAAAAAAGACATTCAATTCGGATGCAGTCTGATAAGATTCTGTCAATATTGAAAATTCGGAAAGAATGTGTCAGCTGTGCACATACTTGTCGACGCAATTTGGTGTCGACAAAATGTTCTCCAGATAAAATAATGCAGTGGTACCACGAATGATAGGATTTTGGACGATGGACGATGAAGTTATTGTGAACATTTCGACGAAATTGTTCTTTCTGAATACTTACTGCCCCAACACGATACTTCGAAGGTCTTAAAATACCTTTGGATGGTCGGAAGACGAGGCTTTTTGGATTTTTTTTTAAATACTAATAAAGCCATCAAAATTAAGTTTGCAGGGTTTGTTTTACATATATGTAGGTACTCAAATCAATTTTTTATTCTCCAAAAAGATAGAAAATAGCGGCCCAGTGACCGGTAGAAAGAGAACGTCTTTTTTTTATTTCCTCCACGGGCGGACTCCTTCGAAACGCATCTTAGCACCTAGAACGAAAAATATTTTTTTTCGTAATCGTGAGTTTTGGTAGCGAAATACCCACCATTATTATGAAATATTGAATTTTCCAAATTTAGCACCATTGTGGAAAAAAGTCGCCTTTTCGACTAAAAAAACGGTCTTAATTTATTTATGAAAAACCGTCATGGTTAATGGATCGTAAAAATCGTGTGTACTTCGCTAGAAGATGTATCCAAAAAGCTTCAGTTAAAATTTGAAATCAATCTGTTGAAAATTGTAGGAGCTACGAGTTAGCCAATTTCTAAAACATGGTTTCAAGAAAAACGCGCTTAAAGTTTCAACCCCATTTTCCGTCGGACCATATCATTCTTGGGAAATTTATTCACGATTTGAGCCAATTAAAAAAACGATAATTCTTTCATTTTCTCAAAGGTATATAAGGCCTTAAATATTCAACACAGCTATAATCCGTCTGATGATTCTCGGTAACGGGACGCGAAAGTAGGACGATTTTCCCTCGTCGAAATATTGAAATTGAAAGTTGGGGAAAGGGCTGCCGAGGGATTCTTGAGGCCGAAGTACAAGCTGGTACGTAATTCGTTGAAAGCTCGCGACGTTAACTCGCGAAGCCGAGGGTCCTCAAAGGAAGATGGCTTTGAGTAAATCAGCGAGCTTTTAGGAGCATCGACGTTGCTGCTTGGCGATGGCGTTCTTTCGCTGTATTGGCTCCTGACGTGACTCCGTCGTATCTTTTTCGATATAAAAAAGGAAGAAAAAGAAAATGCTAAGACATCGACAAGCTCGTCGTCACGGGAAGAATTTGTCTTCAAAAGGGTCCCCTCAAACGTGACGGGCCTGGAACTCTGCGCTGGACGTTGAATCATTTATTTCCCTTTGAGTGCACCCATCAGGCTCTCACAGCGTTACCTTTGAATCGCCCAATCACATAACCGAATCAGGCTGCCTCTGATTCATGCGGCAAGAAATTGCCGCAACTTCGTGACTTCGGAGAGTGAGATAAGCGAGGCATTTACCTCAATATACATGATGACTGAATCCGTAGGAAAGTAGTATTCTTCGATCGAATCGACGAGAAGCGGAAGGACAAAACGGAAGAATCGCGATTTGGAGGGCAAACGAGAGATTCGCAATAAATTTTCGAATTACGTAGCGGCTCGACTTTTGTGTACGTTGGCCGATTAGCCAATTGTCGTCTTGAAAAGTTTTCTACTCTCTCGTTGGCCTCGTCGAAGCTACAACACGGCTGGCAGAGAAAAAAGTGAGAGAGAGAGAGAAAGAGAGAGAGAGAGAGAAAATAAAAAAACAGGATGTAGAAAATCACTTTGCGACTTTGCGTCCCGTTGAAAGTCCGCAAAGTCGAGGGTTGGGGTGCGAAAGGGACGGAGGGTCGTCCCGTCCATGCTCCGTACGAAACATCTCCCCGATGGAATCTATTAAACTCCAGCAATATACGCTACACGCGGCCATCCCTTATTTCGATTGCAAAAGCAAAAGGAGCTCGAACAACCCCCGCCCACTCTTTCTCTCTCCCTCACTTCCTATCGCGCTCTCGAAGGTCCACGGGGGTCTCCAGTCAATCTTTTAAAAACTTTTGCCTACGAGAGACTTTTCGACCGAGCCACGTCCTTCTGCAAGTTAATCGCAAATTACATTACCCCAAGAACAGTTTTCTCGGGGCTCGAGGGGACAAACGGGAAGAGAATCTGCCACTGGCGACACGAAACTGCAACAGACTTTAAGGGAAGAGTCTCAAAGTCGGGAGACACGTGAAATAGGATGATTCGAGTTGAAAGTTTCGTATGTTTCTTGACTTCGGATGGCCGAGTACACGGGTCGACCATTGGTCGTAGCCATTTTCACCGAAATTTGATACGAGCTGGGGAAATGCAAACATGTCAATGGTAAGAGACCTTGTAATTATGAAATGCCCCGGCCTCGATACTGGAGTTTATATTTTTACGCCTCGTAAAGTTTGGTCCAGGGCCAACAAAAGATGATGGTAAAGTCCAGTAAAAGAGACGAAAACCGAGCACTTTTTAGCGTAGAATATGATTTTTTGACTGAATGGTTGCATACTGAAAGTAACTCTAATAAAGTTTTTTCCCCTCAACTCGCCCCAACCCTAAGTAGGGGTTGAAAACTTAAAAATCGCCGTATCTCGATAAATAATAGCTCGATGAAAAAATGTTTGAAACGAAAGTTGTTTGGAACAATAAAATACGTATAAAGTTATCTGACGTCCAATCCCCTATCTTTGAAAATAGCGGCACAAAAACACGAGAACACCACTGAACCAGACAGATTTTTCGAATCGTTTTTGTGCCGCTATTTTCAAAGATAGGGGGTTGGACGTCGGATAGCTTTATACGAATTTTGTTATGCCAAACAACTTTTGTTTAAAATCTTTTCGGATCGGGCTATTAATTACCGAGATGCGGCGATTTTAAAGTTTTCAACCCCTATTTCGTAGGGTTGGGGCGAGTTGAGGGGCACAATTTTATTGGGGTTATGCAACCATCTACCTGCAGTCAAAAATTCATATTCTACGCTAAAAAGTACTGGGTCCTCGTCTCTTTTACTGAACTATGAGGCGCAGGAATAGTGTGGGGAAAAAATCGAAAACTGCTAATTTATGTATACGAAGGATAAACAAGAATTTCAGTAGTCTGCCCTCGAGAAGCAAAAAAACTCTTCACAATACGTAATTCTTGAAGGACCGAATACATGATGATACTTTTTTCACAAAATTGTGTGCATTTTTTACACTCACAATTTTGTAAAAAAGAATTTTGAAACAGCAGCAACCTTTCAGTCGGATTCGACAATGAAGCTGTAGAAAAGTTCGATGACTTCGCAAATGAACGATCACGTAATTACTTGAACAATTTCTCTCATTGATTTGCAATGTCATTAGCCAATTGCTCAACGAAGAGCGTACTCGATGAATTCATCTCTTCATGCACGGAAAAAAAGAAATAGTACAAAATACAGGGGCTACACAGTTCGCATTGGACTCGAGCGATTGCACAGCGATATTACCTGAAACACAGTGCTCAAAATACAGTGTGCTCAAAGTAAATTATTACAGTTTCTATACTGTCCTCTTTGGACTCGAACCGCTCTACTGTATCTTTTACTGGAACACATAGTCCAAAATACAGTGTAGTCAAAAGTAAATTTTGACAGTTCAACACTGTAATATAAATTTAACAAAACTTGTAATATGACAGTTGGTTAATCTGTATTATGTACAATGAATGCGCCAGTTATATTGACAGAGTTTATGTAGGTGTTTTAACAGTGAAGTCCTCTGTTCTAGAAAGTGGTTAGCAACAGGTATAGTTTCAGTTTTGAACCGTTGCTTTTTACAGTGTGAACACGGGAAACCTTCTTGTTTTAATACTGTAATTCAAACTTGGTGAACCCCGTAATTTAATAAGGCCACAAATCGTATATTATAGAAAATTAGGGGTAAAAATAACATTAGATAGCGCTGAAAGAACAATTAAAGCGCTGAAAGAACTGCCAGTCCTTTGTGTCGTGGTCGCGCCACGCTCGAGACAGGTCCTAACCAGTGAATACCGTTTACAACGTCACACTGTAAATTTGATTATAAACATAAAATTAAAAAAGTTCGGCGAAACCTTCGCTTACAATGTATATTGTAAGCAATGTAATATATACACACACACACGCACGCGCGCACACACACACACACACACACCCACACACACGCACGCGCGCACACACACACACACACACACACACACACACACACACACACACACACACACACACACATATATATATTAAGAATATACTGAACTGAGTGAGACACACAAAAAAACGTTTATCCATAAAAGAAGTTTGAGAAAACTGTGTAGAAAATATTAAAAAATCAGTCACATACACAGGAACGTACCTTTTTGTAAATAATTCTCTCTTTTTTATAATTTCTTGAATTATGTCGCACAAATTTCAACATTCGCATCCTATCGACCACGCACTACTAACTGGCAATCCTTTGTGTCCTGGCCACGTGCCTCACTCCACGCGCGAGACAAGTCCTAATTACACAAGAACGTACCTTTTTTTAAATTCTCTCTTTCTTTATAATTTCTCGAATTCTGTCGCACAAATTTCGATGTCCGCGTCCCATCAACCACGCACTACTAACTGGCAATCCTTTGTGTCCTGGCCTCGTGCCTCATGTGCGTACAGCATAAAAAACAGTGATCGCATTTAAATTTTACAGTTGAATATTTTTACTGAAATCACTGATGTATTCACAATATCAAACTGTAAATAAACCAGTCTAACTGTAGAAATCTCAGAGTGCACAGATAACGTCATGAACTGTCGAAAGAAGAGTAAAACTACCGTGCCACACTGTGAAATTTAATGAATCACGCTGTACTCAATACAGTGTACACTGTAACCCTTGCAGTTTGCGTACAGTATAAAAATCCGTGATCTCATGTAAATTTTACAGTTAAATATTTTTACTGAAGACACTGATGTATTCACAATACCGAACTGTAAATAATCCAGTGTAACTGTAAAAATCTCAGTGTGTACAGGAAAATTCGTCATTTTTGTAGGACAGGATTTACATTACTTTCTTTCACTGTAAAATGAAATATAGCACCCTGTTTTTCATGCGGTTTATACTGTGATTTTCGCTGTTTCTTTTTTTCCGTGTGATCCGTAAATCTCTGCAGAGAGTAATCATATTACAAAGCGGCCAATAGCTATACGCGAAGACCAGTGAAAGGTGGAGCAAGTCATATATGCGAATGAAGTAGAGCGAGAAAAGCTGGTACTAACTTATCTCGAGATTTCGGCCGTTCTTCAGCACTTCGCGGTGGGTAAATAATGCATGACGTAATTTGTGAGGAAGAGATGAGAAAAATAGGGGATAAAGTGTTCGGAGAGGGGTCGAAAAGCCCCCGGAGACGCAGTCCCGTCGAGGATCGTTGAGCTGCGAAACTATACGTATTCACACGTACTGTATCCATTTCGTCGCAAAAGTCAGAATACTCCGCGGAATGAAAGGTTTTTTTTTCTTCCCGAAAAAGAAGTACCCGTGTACACCGCTGGAATCGTTTGATCCCGTGACGATTGAGCAAGTAATAATAACCACACGGTGAACAGAAAAAGAGGAATAGAAGAAACGTCAGGATCAAACGTATCACGAGCATCTACGAATATAGAACGAGGAACTCCCTTGTTTTTACCCCCGAAGGGACGACGCAGACGTCAAGATTCCCTTACGAATCTACATTTCAGCGCTGCTTCCTGTGATCCATATATTTTTTTAAATCCAAGTCCGGGCCTCCGAAATTCATCTGGTCCAGGCTCTTTCAAAGGTGAATTCTCTGATCCGCATCGGGAAAAATTTCCCTCTATACCCGGCTTAGACACTCAGATAGATTACTTTCGATCTCGCAAAGCAAAACGTCCATGACATTGATTCATCTATCCCTTTCACCCAAACATCCCGAACGAAAAAAGGCATTGATGGAAAAGAAATTATCGGTAAAAACTTTTTGGTCTACCCGAAGAAACTTGAGAAAATTGGCATTGACGAGAAACTAATCTTCTGATAGTGTTTACGAAAATCCAATGATGCACGGAATACCTATTGATTGTCCAGTTTTAAAAACGTTAGTTTTGCAAGTATTGGTTGGCAGTTGTAGAATTTTTCATTATTTTAATCATTTATTTGAAACTCAACACTAAAATAAGCATCAGATACTTCATAACAAAGTTTATTGGTTGCTTGACTTGTCACTTCGCACGCCAGTCGTATCTGCACGGAAGTCCAACTGGAATTCTCTTCCTTGCGAACTGAAGGACATCTATTATTTTCGGAGGGGCCTTTCAAACATGCCGTTCAAGGCGAAAGCGTCAACAGGCCCTACATGAATTACGATCTAAAAATCGCCGAGTCGATAGCACTGCTCGAAAACACCAATGGATGTTGTATTCCAGCATGATTTAGTCCAAATCAAGATTAAGTTACATTTTGGCTAATAATTTCGGTTTTTGAATCTCTAGAGTCCCGTTTATGAGAGAATTTCAGCGTTATTCCTCAAGTCGTGCGCTTATAACTGCACAGTTTACTTATGACATTATAAATCAATGAAAAAAAATTGTTCGAGTATTTATGTCATCGTCCATTTGCGAAGTCATCACATTTTGTATAACTTCATTGTTGGATCAGGCTGACGGATGCTGCTCTTTTAAAGCTTTTCAACTGTGTGCGTAAAAAAATGCAAAAACATGTACAAAAATTCATAGTTATTACACAAAGTGTAACTATCTCATGGCATTACAAATGTAATCAGACGTTTTGGGTAATAAAAACAGGTACATGTGAATATCCATCCATCCATCTGTCCATCCATCCATCTATGTATCCATCCATCCATCCATCCATCCATCCATATATCCATCTATCCATCAATCCATTTATTCATTCATCCATCCATCCATCTATCCATATATGCATCCATCCACCCATCTATCTATCTATGCATCCCCATCCATCCATCTATGCATCCATCCATCAATCTACCCATGCATTCATCCATCCATCTATCCATCCATCTAACCATCAATCCATATATCCATCTATTCATCCATCCAACGATCCAACCATCCATCCATCCATCCATTCATCCATCCATCCATCTATCCATCCATCCATCCATCCATCCATCCATCCATCCATCCATCCATCCATCTATCCATCCATCCATCCATCCATCCGTCCATCTATCCATCCATCCGTCCATCCATCCATCCATCCATCCATCCATCCATCCATCCATCCATCCATCCGTCCATCCGTCCATCCATCCGTCCATCCGTCCGTCCGTCCGTCCGTCCGTCCGTCCGTCCGTCCGTCCGTCCGTCCGTCCGTCCGTCCATCCATCCATCCATCCATCCATCCATCCATCCATCCATCCATCCATCCATCCATCCATCCTTCCCTCTCCAATCACAGGCATTTAGGATGTCGCAGCTCCCCCCACTCTACTACAACACGGTGGCAGTGGAGTGGGGGTAGCGTAAGTTTCATGTGACATGCAGCTAACTCAGACCCCTATACCCTATACAGTCCTTCAAGAATTACGTATTTCAAAGAGTTATTTGCTTCTCGAGAGCAGACTACTAACATTCTTGTTCATCCTTCGTGTATGTAAATTTGCAGGTTTTGAAACTTTCTCCACATTGTTCCTGCGCCCCATCTTTTGTTGGCCCTGGGCCAAATTTTACGAGACGTAAAAGTGTAAACGACAGTATCGAAACAGGGGAATTTCATAATGACAGGGACTCTTACCATTGACAGGTTTGCATTTCCCCTGCTCGTATAAAATTTCGTTGAAAATGGGACCAATGGTGGAAAAGTTGACGACCCGCATACTCAGCCATCCGACGTCAAGAAAAATACGAAACTTTCACATTGAATCATCCTATTTCACGTGTCTCTCGACGACTCAAATCAAGATTAAGTTACATTTTGGCTAATAATTTTGCTGTTCTGAATGGGTACCGCTAGCCAGCTGCACACAAAATGATAGGGCGCTTTATAATACGCAGAATATAATCCGAATTCAAGAGACTGGAACCAAGTGATAAAAAAAACGAGATCGAACGAAATTTCTACTGTTTATATGAACTATGTGCATTTCTCCATACGGATATATATACGCAATACGAGCCTTGAGCTTCCCCCACCACTTGATGCATAAATCGATATGCGATTGTGCGCAGCATAAAGGAGACAGTCGTTTGAAAGGACCTTTCTGAAATCGATCTCTTGTAATTCACAAAGGGCTGCCGCTAGCCGAAAACAGTAATAACTGAACCATATGACGGATGAACGTCCAATGAAATTACTTACAGATGATTCTACGGTCAACACGGATTTTCCGGTTAAGAGATTCACCGCCGTCCAGTACACTCAACCAGCGGCAGCTATATCACCGCTCTCGAAATCGACGAGGCACCTTTTGGGTCCGGAACCTGATCCACGATACTATTACACTCATCGCGCGCAGCAGGAGACCATTACCATCGATCGGGATAATCTCAAGCACGGTAATAACACGAATTAACATAATAAATACTTAGAATATACATTCATCGAGCCATTAAGGGGCCATTCCAGCGTGACTGGCTTGAAAATTACCGATTTTCATAATTTAAACGAAAAACCAAAATCCGATAATCAATCAGATTTTCTTTCTTTAAATGAATTATGCTGTGCATAAAAGTATTTAAAAATGTTTTAGTACTATGTTTTTTTAGAATTTTTTTTGGCCACTACACAATAGGTCTAAAAAAATAGTGCCTAACGGTGGAAAGTCCCACTCCTCTAAAAATTGTCTGAAAAAAAAACGAAAAGAAAACAAAAAAAACCAAAAGACACGAATTGACATAATAAATACTTAGAATATACATCCGTCCAGCCATTAAGGCCACTCTAGAGGCCAAAAAAATAGGCTTTTTGGGGATTTTTTCTCATAAAAACTACAAAATAAATCGAGATTACAAAAAGGGAGTTTATCATACATATCAGTTACTGTATACAATAATTCTCTTGAAGCGATTATTTTCAAAATGGCGGCCGTGCAGCGTTTTTTCGATGACGTCTCCATTTTTCCAGGGTCCACGGCCGGACAAACAGCTCCTGTAATTGTTAACATATAATGAGCCAATGAATTTTTTTCGATTATATATAATAACTGCTATAGAAGTACGTCGGATTTTTTCGATATTTTTATTCTTGGCCAAATGGCGTACTTCTAAAGTGGAAAGTGAAAAATTTGCCTAAAAAATCGTCAGATGATTGTTAACAACAAATGAACTATGCAATATAAAAAAAATCCTACGTACTTCCATAGACGATGTATTTTTAAGATATATTCAACATTTCAAGTGAATCGGTTGACAATTGTCTGAGTTATGTTTCCGGCCAACTTAAAAATGCAGTTTTGAGATAAACGCGTTCGAAGTTTTGAGTAGTGAGCTGCGGACCAGGCGACCTTGTGCTAAAATTCGTAAACCGAGTACTCAGAGTTTTTTCCGGCCATAATCTTTTGGAACATCATTTTTTAGGTCCTAGGGGACCATTAAAAAAATCGATTTTTCGAAAATTCTAGAGTGGCCTAACCCCTTAACTTCGTGATTTTTTTATTTTATAAACAAATGATATTTATAAACCCACACTAGTGGATTGACGGTCGGGGTTCAGCTCCGACGGTACTTCGAGTTAAGATACTCGGAGCGGTGACCGCTCAGCCGGACCTTGGAACTCGGGAGATAAAAAAGGCTCTTATTTATGTATTATCTTTTTATGAAAGTTGTATCGTATAATTTCTCAAAATGTGGACTTACGTGAAAGAAGATAAACGAACTTCCGAAGGACTGCCTCTTTTTTTCGTTTTTGAAACATTATCCGACACGATGGTTCACTTTTAAACTGACTAAGAGATGCATTTTTTTGCTAAATTTGATTGGGCAGAAGAATATAAAACGGAACTCACGCTAATGGGGTATTCACCCAATTCACAAATCGATTCGCCAATGAAGCAATTTCGAACGGATTGACTTATCTAAAATTGATTAAAGCTTTTATCGTTATTGAGCAAAATCGTTTTATTGTATCGCCTGCGTCGCAGGAATTGCAGCTGCTTCGCGACCAACACCAGCAACAATAAGAGTCGTCACAGCGCTGCTCGGTGATTTGTGCCACGAAGACAAAGATTGCACTATACCGAATAGCGAATGCATCAGCGGTGGATGCGTCTGTTCCGAGGGATTCGCGGAGACAAGCGACAGGCAGGAATGTTTCGGTAAATATTTTTATCAACTTTCCCGTTTGTAAAAATGGCAATTATAAATCTTAATTTTTTAGCCATTTTGTAAATTGACTCGGAAAAAGACTGAAACTCTGAAAATCAGTTTTTTGAGCTCAGCCTTCAATACAGTAAAATATTTAAATATTCCGAAAATTAAGTAATAATTAAAAAGTAAGTAATTAGGTAAGATACAAAAAAATCGTTTTTTTTAACTACTTCTTCCATGTCTTTTCAAAATTCTCTATCATTTATTTTGTTTTGCACTATCTTCTTCAAGCCAATTACGACTCGGTGACTCCGGTCGAGGAATTCAAAGCTTGCCTCTCCTATCCGTGTCACATGTCGTCGACCTGCATCGATCTGCCAAGTTCGACTTTCGCGTGCATCTGTCGGCCGAATTATACCGGTCTACTTTGCGACGAGGAAATAAATAAGAGGGACTACGAGATTCCCTCGTTCGATGGGAGGAGTTACGTTCGTATGTCTAGACTCAAGGCTTATCACAAATTCAACATCGAAATTGAGTTCAAGACGTACGCGGACAATGGAATTATTCTGTACAACCAACAGAAGAACGATGGAACCGGTGATTTCGTATCACTCGCTATAATAAATGGGTGAGTTGTCAAAAAAAAGGAAAATCAATTTTCAACAGCAAAAGCGATTGTTTCTACATCACTTTTAACAATATTTAATTCAGGGCTTACGTACCTTTCGATGGACGGAAAATAAGGCTTTTATTCAAAAATAGTAATAAAGCTGTTAAAATAAGGTTGGCAGGGTTTATTTTACATGTCTGTAGGTACTCAAATCAATTTCTTATTTTCCAAAAAGATACAAAATAGCGACTCGGTGGCCGGTAGAATGAGAACGTCTTTTTTTTACGTCCTCCACCGGCGGACTCCTTCGGCCGCACATGAGCATCTGGAACCAAGACTTTTTTTTCGTAATCTACCTGACTTTTGCTAGCACGACTTTGTACACACGATTATTGCAAAAAGTTGATTTTGCAAAATTCGGCACCATTGTTTAAAAAATCGTATTTTCGACTAAAAACGGCCTTAGTTTATTTATAAAAACCGTCATTGTTAATGAATTGTAAAAATCGTGTGTACTTCGCTAGAAAATCTATCGAAGAAGCTACAGTTGAAATTTGAAGTCAATCAGTTGAAAATTGTAGGAGCTACAAGTCCTCCCGATTTTAAAAATGTGGTTTCAAGAAAAACGTGTTTAAAGTTTTAAAACAAATTTTTCTCCGCATCAATCATACTTGGGATGTTTATACATAATTTGAGCCAATACAAAAGAAACGATACATTTTTCCAACGGTAAACAAGGCCCCAAACGCCACGTTTATTCGAGTAAACGTGTTGTCTAATTTTGTTTCCTTCTTATCACCAGTTTCGTCCAATTCCGCTACAATCTTGGAAATGGTCCGGTAATATTAACATCAACGGAGAAAGTGACCATGAAGAATGTTCATCGTATCGTCGCGAAGAGATATCACAAAGACGGTGTTTTGATCTTCAATGACGGTGATGACATCGCTGGGCAGAGTCAAGGAATGCTCAAGTCGTTGGATCTCAATCAGGACACCTTTGTTGGAAACGTCCCGACGAATTACAGCCGGTAAACAAACGGCTTTTCCTCGCTAATTGATTAAAAAGAATAAAAAATACATCCACGACCCGCATATTTCTGAATCCTCAGTTACGCATTGATGTCTATTGAGAATTTAAAAAAATTACAAGATTTGCAACAACAGACAATGAATGAAGGAAAAAAAATGTTTTTCAGGATATACGACAATATTGGCACGAGTCACGGTCTTCTCGGGTGCATTCAAAAATTGAAGATCGACCGAGTCGCCGTGGACCTTCATATCGGTAAGGACAAAGAGGTCCTGGAGACTCATCGCGTCAAAGAGTGTCGTGACAACGCGTGCGCCAATTTGCCTTGCCAAAACGGTGCAACGTGCTCACCTATATTCGAGGAAGATTTGTGCAACGGTCGCGAATGCAGAAACGGGCCGAGGAAGAGCAAAGGCAGGAGGAAAGGCAACAAAAGTCACAATACCGGCAACGGTAAAAATAAGAACAGAGCAATGAATGTCGTGAGGTGCAAAGGCTCCCATTGCACGGAGTCCGAGCAAAAGCAGAAGAGATCGAAGAAGAAGAGCGCGTTGAAATCATCAAGAATACGATGCGCGGATTCAAACTGCGACTACGATTACGACCTCGATTACGAGGCCAATTATGACAACGACAATTACGCCGTTACGAAGTACGAACCACCCGAATACAAGTGTATATGCCCACCTCAGTACACCGGCAAAAATTGCGAAGAATCTCTGGATCCTTGTATGGGTGAACCCTGTCAGCATGGTGCAACCTGCGACATATTGCCACAAGGTGGCTATGTCTGCAAGTGTCCACCTGGCAGGGCCGGGGAACATTGCGAAATACGTGAGTACAATGGCTGTCCATTACTTCAAGTGAAATACTGTAGAAAAAGGATCATTATATACTGAACACATATACACCTCATCTTATACTGAAAATATTATTTTGCAATACTTTCACGATCCCATTAATCACATGAGGCGCGCATCAAGTGAAATCCTGTAGAAATAGGATCATTACAATCTACCCAATCAAGTTGTCAAAGAGCAAATCATGCACCTAATCTTTGGCTGTAAAGATTACTTTGTAATACTTTCACGATCCTATCAATCATATGAGACACGCATCAAATGAAATCCTGTCAAAATAGGATCATTGAAGTGAGATCCAGTAGAAATAGGATCATTCAAGTAAAATCCAATAGAAATAGGATCATTATCCTATTTCTTTTCCTATCTATTATCCTATCTATTATTTTATTTCCTATCATGAAATCCTGTAGAAAAAGGATCATTATATACTGAACACATATACACCTCATCTTATACTGAAAAGATTACTTTGCAATACTTTCACGATCCCATTAATCACATGAGGCGCGCATTAAGTGAAATCCTGTAGAAATAGGATCATCACAATCTACCCAATCAAGTCGTCAAAGAGCAAATCATGCACCTAATCTTAGGCTGTAAAGATTACTTTGTAATACTTTCACGATCCCATCAATCATATGAGGCACGCATCGAATGAAATCCTGTCAAAATAGGATCATTGAAGTGAGATCCAGTAGAAATAGGATCATTCAAGTAAAATCCAATAGAAATAGGATCATTATCCTATTTCTTTTCCTATCTATTATCCTATCTATTATTTTATTTCCTATCATGAAATCCTGTAGAAAAAGGATAATTATATACTGAACACATATACACCTCATCTTATACTGAAAAGATTACTTTGCAATACTTTCACGATCCCATTAATCACATGAGGCGCGCATTAAGTGAAATCCTGTAGAAATAGGATCATCACAATCTACCCAATCAAGTCGTCAAAGAGCAAATCATGCACCTAATCTTAGGCTGTAAAGATTACTTTGTAATACTTTCACGATCCCATCAATCATATGAGGCACGCATCGAATGAAATCCTGTCAAAATAGGATCATTGAAGTGAGATCCAGTAGAAATAGGATCATTCAAGTAAAATCCAATAGAAATAGGATCATTATCCTATTTCTTTTCCTATCTATTATCCTATCTATTATTTTATTTCCTATCATGAAATCCTGTAGAAAAAGGATCATTATATACTGAACACATATACACCTCATCTTATACTGAAAAGATTATTTTGCAATACTTTCACGATCCCATTAATCACATGAGGCGCGCATCAAGTGAAATCCTGTAGAAATAGGATCATTACAATGTACCCAATCAAGTCGTCAAAGAGCAAATCATGCACCTAATCTTTGGCTGTAAAGATTAATTTGTAATACTTTCACGATCCCATCAATCATATGAGGCACGCATCAAATGAAATCCTGTCAAAATAGAATCGTTGAAGTGAGATCCAGTAGAAATAGGATCATTCAAGTAAAATCCAATAGAAATAGGATCATTATCCTATTTCTTTTCCTATCTATTATCCTATTTCCTATCATGAAATCCTGTAGAAAAAGGATCATTATATACTGAACACATACACCTCATCTTATACTGAAAATATTATTTTGCAATACTTTCACGATCCCATTAATCACATGAGGCGCGCATCAAGTGAAATCCTGTAGAAATAGAATCATTACAATCTACCCAATCAAGTCGTCAAAGAGCAAATCATGCACCTAATATTAGGCTGTAAAGATTACTTTGCAATACTTTCACGATCCCATCAATCATATGAGGCACGCATCGAATGAAATCCTGTCAAAATAGGATCATTGAAGTGAGATCCAGTAGAAATAGGATCATTCAAGTAAAATCCAATAGAAATAGGATCATTATAATCTACCCAATCAAGTCGTCAAAGAGCAAATCGTGCACCTAATCTTGGCTGGAAAGATTACGTTGCAATACTTTGACGATCCCATCAATCATATGGGGCGCGCATCAAGTGAAACCCAATAGAAATAGGATCATCATAACTTACGCATTCAAGTCGTCAACAAGCAGGTTATGCACCTAATCTTATGCTGGAAAGACTACTTTGCAATACTTTCACGATTTCATCAATCACACGAGGCGCTCATTTGATGTACCTCAGGGAACATGTATAATACAAACCTGACGGGGGTGTTAGAAGTGGCACCATCTGGAGGATCAATCTTTGGTATACTTCGCCGGTTATCCTAACGTTAGGACTACAGTTAGGTTAAAATGCAGCTACACGTGGCTATACCTACGTAACGTGTAGCTGTATTTTAACCAAGAAGATTGTCGGCTAGCTTGACTGACGTCAACCAGGGGAAGGCTACGTGTGCGTCTACGCAGACGTCGCACTGAAAGTCATGCGAATCTCATTTTGCGGTGCAGGCAGAATTGATTGGGAAGAAACAAGTAGTGTCATCATCTGACATCATTCATCAGCTCATCCCAAGAACTTCACGCCAAACTAACGCCCCTTTCCGGTGATAAAATCACAAGTACATTGGAATATCATTTACAGTCGATTCCGAGCTGACGGAACTACTTATTCCCGAATTGACCGGTGACGGTTTTCTTGAGCTACCGTGCCTCGAGAGTGTCGCCAAGGCATTCTCCATCGAGCTATGGTTTTTGGCCCGCTCCCATGACGGCCTACTCCTGTACAACGGCCAATTGAGCAACGGGCGCGGCGATTTTATAAGTCTCAATATGGTACAAGGAAAATTGGAATTCCGATTCAACTTGGGCAGTGGTATCGCCAATATAACGTCGCCGGATATCGTCACCCTGGATACGTGGCATTGCGTGAGAATCAGCAGATTGGGAAGAGAGGGTCTTTTACAATTGGACGACGGGACGATCGCCCGAGGCTTTTCCGGAAACCCGCTCGCTGAGCTCAACCTCGAAATGCCGCTGTACATCGGTGGTGTCAAGTGAGTTGTTCCATCTTTTAACGAGTTGACTATTGCAGGCACTTCTGAGCTTCTTTCGGATGAATAAGTACACTGAGAACAAAAAACCAATTGAATCAAAAAAATACATTGGTTGATCCAAATAAATGTGCTGCTGCGGAGTGCCACCGATATATGAGATTGTTACAATACTATAAAATATTGGAAAATGTGATTGGTTTGAATAACATATTATTTTATTTGAAAAAGCTGTTCTGTTCTCTGAATATCTACACTATCCTTCAATAAAATTATATTCTGTTGAAATCATTCTATATACAATCCGTAGATGTATCGGATGAAATAATTAAGCGGTCGGTACAACATTTTTTATTTCGTACAAGAATATAATCAATGGAATTAATTATTTCTTTGCTACATCGAAATGAATATGCCATGGGACGTAACCTTTTCAATTCGTTTTAAATATTAAATAAAAAGTGAGAATGATCATCCACGATAATAGTGGAGAGAATATCAGATATCCAATGGAATATCCATGAAGACAATATCAGATATTCAACTGATAAGAACAGATACTGCACATTGATCTTAGCCACAGGCCAAGAAGCGATACTCTTTAGAGTTTCTCCGGCGTGCGAGTAGATTTTCGGTTGGCGCTACGCTTACGAGGAACGAGCGTGCGTGCGGCTTCTAGCGGTTACTCCGAGAACTACGGGTTTCCTCACACCTATAATTTCGGTGGCGCCCGGCCATGATTTGGTTGAATTTTCTCAACCAAATGCGCAAGAAAAATATTTTATTTTCGCATAATTTTTTAACCAATTCAGACATTTGCTTAATATTTTTCAATCAAAATAAAATATTAATATTTTAACGAATAATGTACTTGGAAATCAATATTGGATATGGTGAAAAAAATAAAATAACATATTTACTCAATAGAAATTTTATCTGAATCAAACGGGCGAAATTCAATTTTTCTTGTGTACTCAAATCAACAATATTCATGTTATGAATTGGAACGCTTTTTTTTTATTCGTGGCAGAAAATGCATTCAAAACTATATAATTTGTTCGCGATAATTTTTTGGACAGTTTCAATAATATATTGTTCTCGGCTAACAATATATCTTTTGAATGAACAAAAAACTTTTAATTTTATCATGTTGTTAAAGTCAATAGCGTTTTGTTTGGACTAATAAATCCGATTATTTACACCAACAATTTTGCAATTAAATCAACGAAATCTCATTCAATAACACCAATGATATTGGATGAATGATTTTTTTTCTCAGTGTACCAATAGTATCAATAAGTACCTAAAGGCACAGTTGCATCATCAAAATTGTCCAAGCACTCTTTCGTAGAGCGGATAGCAACATCGTCCATACGAAATCAATTGAACAAATGGATCATTTGATTTACATTTGATATACCGACTTTCATTCTTCGTCTTCCGATCTTTCACTTGTTCGGAAACGATCCTTTGATATCGAGACCGAGCTGAAAGTCCAAGAACGTCTTGGACATTCCAATATATTAATATCTGCTCCAGTTTGTAGCGAGCAATGTCATTTATCAAATCATCCCTTTCGTGCAGACACTGGCGGGAAGTTCATCATCTCGCGGGAGCTTGGACCGGGCTGGTAGGCGCCGTACAACGACTGATGGTCAACGGCAAAACGTATCAGAATCTCGCCGTAAACGTGACGCAACACAACACGGATCTTTACGATGGCTTGCCGTGTCCAAGCAACGAGAATCCGTGTCACAATGGTGGCGTCTGTTTGCCCCTGTTGAACAGCTATCTTTGCAAATGCGCCAGCAGTTACAACGGTCTTCATTGCGAATTCTGTAAGCACAGCGATGCCCGTTAACAATCACTTCGGTTGACTGCTAAGTTTTTCAATGTGAGACATCGATCATGCGGCGTCATGTTTGCTTCGTAAATTTGCAGTTATGGGCTACGATGTTTCCGGTGGAGATATATCGGAAAGACCTGTACGCTTTGACGGTGACAATTTTTTGCAGTTCAAACATCGCTTCAGCAGAAGGTCAGTATGATCAATGTCACTTAAGATCAAATACTTGCTGTTTAGTACTTTGCGTATGATTCGTAGGGAATGAACGAATTGCACCCTGAAGCCGAAGTGATGGTTCTGTCTAATTGAGGGGTTGTACTGATAATATTGTACGATTTATTTCAAATCGCGCAATGTTATATGAGATAAATACGAAAAATTAGTGAAAGGTTTTTCAAAAATTTACACATGCGATCATTCAATTGATTTATTTCGACAGCTCGAATTTCTTTACGATGAACAGAACTTTCACGTCGCTCAGTCCAATATATTATAAACCTGTTTATGCAAGGTGACCATTATAAGATGCCCATGGATTTTTTTAAGGCGTTACCCCCACTTGTAGCGCAAAAAAGGCCGTTTTCATGAATTTTTTTAAAGAAAACTACCAAACTTTTTTAATCGATCCATATACCATCTTAAAGAACACATCTTGAAGAACTTTCAGTAATTTTTTTATTGAAAAATATTGCATTGTTTAGTGGCAAATGGCCGTCAATGAAATAATGTTTTTATATACACGGTTTGCGGTGACCAACATTGCGGCGAAGTGGATCACCTGAAAAAAAATGCGGATGGATTTAGTCAAATATCAGTATAAACTAGTCTTTAATCGAAGGATTTTAAAAAAATATTCATTTTTCACAAAATGGCAGACAGACAAAGTTAATGGTTCGATTTTAACGAAAAAAACGGCCGTTTTTTGGCTATAAAACGGCCATTTTTTTCGAAAAAAAAAATCGAACGATCGAAGACTACATTTTTATGTATTAAATAAGCCTGCAAAATTTCAAGAAGATCGGTTCATTAGTGTTCGAGTAATCTTGGTCACCGACTTCAGAAATGCCATTTTGAGAAAAAACGCGTTTAAAGTTTCAATTTCAGTTTACACGAAGAAAATATTTTTTTTTGTAAACTTACAAATCTATTCCGGGCCCGTACAGAAGTATGGGCCCGGATACCTATACTTCAAAAAAATTCCAATAAAAAAAAATCGATTTTTTCAAAATCGCAAGTGGGGGTAACCCCTTAAGGGCATGTACAAGATCAACATAACCTCATAAACTTTCGAACACAGATTCCTCACAGATGGTTAAGTTTTTCGGGAAAGCATCGGGCTCTTCAGAATTCGCTAATGCAGAGCTTGACGATTTTCTTTTGTCCTGAATGTTATTCCTTTCTGACATGAGGAATCTCTGTTCGAAAATTTCAGCTATCCCTCTCGCACCCGTATGTCAGGTGGTACATTTTCTACTTCGCCTTAAGGGTCTGTCACCGACAGAAATATGATATTCAACGGTATTTCACGTCCCCTTAATAAAAAATATAGCATATTTTTTATGGGTACTGTTTTCCAGAAAATATGGAGCATTCTGGAAAAAATCAACATTCCAATTTGGGTTAAGCAGAATGAAAATAATAAAATTCCGAATGCGGAAAACTTAGATGTTTTTTAATGGAATTGAATTTTATACATCGACTTTAAAATGGTTCTTTGATAATTTGTTTTCTCAATAACGCGAGGACGCTAAAAGAATGTAGGAGGGTCTTGCATTTAGAATTTAATTCTTTTTAACCTGATGAACTCACAATGGAATTATGATTTTTTTCCAGAATGCTCTATTTTTTATAGGCAAATACTGCTGATCGCAAAAACATGCTTTTTCGAAGAGGACATGAAAAACGATTGAAAATAATATTTTCCTCGATTGCAAAATATCTGCGCAAAACCCTGAAAAATCCATGGCCACCTTATGTATACAGGACTACTGGTTATTGGTCTTGATACCGTGAAAGTTTTCCGCTATCAAACAACCCAGTAATGCTTTATGCGTAAGCATACCATTTTCCAGATATTTATTATTGTTCTAATTTTTTTTCGAAGCAAGGCGTAGGCTGCTTTAAAAATTAATAAAAAAAAGCCGGTTGTACGAAATTAAACATTTTTTTTGATTGTTTGTAGTTTGAGGACACAGTAACAAAGAATTATCAACAATAAAATAAGAACAATTATTAGACTTGCAGAGTTTTGGACCCCTAATTCACAAATGTTTGCAGATTATTCTTATTCTATTGTTGATAATTCTTTGTCTACGCCCACAAACTTCGAACAATAGAAAAATTGATACCATAAGACAGTTGTTTAAATTAATTTGCAAAGTTGCCTCACTTCAAGAAACATAAATAAAATAATAATATCTCGAAAATGGTTCACTTGATAGCGGAAAACATGCCCTACAACCCTTTCATGCGATCGTGATCAATAACCAGTAGCCCTGTGCATATATATATATATATGCATAATTTGAAATCATGGAATACCCACGGAAATAATTATACTCAGATAAAGTGTAGAATAAATACGAAATACAGTGTTTTTATGTATATATTTATGCATATATATATATATATATATATATATATATACCGCAATTTCCGAAAGTTGAATATACATGTATTCCTATACTCTTCTTCCACATAGTGGAACGTAGCGAAAAATAATTACCACTAAATTCTAATTATCTCTCTAGTTCTAACACTACCCTTGCTACTAACACTACCCTCTCTGAGTACTTTGACGAAACCTACCCCGACTACGACTTCGAGGAGGATCTCGACTTCGAGTACGAAAATTACGATTACGCGGAGTAAGTGATACCAAAAACACGACTGTTTCTCCTCTATCCGTTAGTTCATATGACGTGTTAGATGATCTCGTTAACCCTTACGCAAGGATCATTTTTTTACTCGTGATAGTTATCGAAGCTTGGCAATGAATAAAAATAAGCAAATATGCTTCTGCTCACCAGACGCAGGGGACAGCAATCGAACAAGTTTGAGCTGAGGATACGAACCACCTACCCGGAGGGCTTGATCGCCTGGATTGGCAGGGGGAAGATCGAGCATCTCTCATTGTCGTTGCACGAGGGCCACATTGTGCTCACGTACAAGAGCAAAAGTGAACAAATCTCGCTAAAAAGCAGAGTAAGTTTCTTTCACTCATAATTAACCCCTCGACTGCACACTTCCACCACGAAGCTCTGATTGCATATGGGGTCGATCGGACCGCGGACGTTTTTCAGATCGTGGTATTCCGGTAAATCACCAATTTTTTCTAGAGACGTTTTTGTAGTCAGTGATCCTCATTTTATGGCCCAAATTTGATTTTTTAAGAAAAACAAAAATCGTGTGCCGAAAAAATACATACTTGCATGAAAAAGGTCATTATTTTTTTTCGAAGTATAAACAAATATCCTCTGAGGTTTTTAAAGAGGAAGGTTTGTAGATACGAAAAAAAAAAGACAGTGTCGACCGTCTTTCCAAAAAGTATATTTATTCGGAGGTTTGAATTTGAGCATTTTCGGGAAAATAAAGAATGGAAAAAATCGACTCCTTCGGCAGATTAAGGGGTGAGATGCAGCCAGAAGCGTGAAGAAACGAGCATTTTCAATAAAACTTTTTTACAGTAATTAAGTTTGTTTTACAAAAGTGGTTGCACAGACTTTTTATGTTATATTTCAACTTGACTTGTACAAATTTTCAAAGAAAAATATTGATGATTTATAAAAATATCGCCGTCTTTGTCGGACCCCCTTCGGCATGTAGTGTTTTGCGGTGACCATAATGAAATTTTACTGGATCATCTGAAATCAAAAACCAAAAAAAAAATTCATTAGTTTAATAATAATCTAGTCCTTAATCGAAGCTTTTTTTAATTAACCAAATGGCGGCTTCCGACAGATAAATTTCGATTTTCGACCAAAAAAACGCTCGTTTATTTTTTTTTAATATAAATTTTCAACAAAAATGAAAATCTTTCGATTAAAGACTAGTTTTTAATGCTATCAATAAGCACACCAAATTTCATCAAAATTCATCAAGTGGTTTTTTAATTACATTGGTCACCGACTTGAAAAACATAGTTTCGAGAAAAACGCGTTTAAAGTTTTTCGATGTGGATACGGTATTACATGTTCGTAAAATTTTGAGCTCGATGGATGAAGCTGAACTTTTTTGATGTATTTTGATCCGCTGAATCCGAATATCACAATTTTTGCCGAAAAGACGAGCATTCGATTGTTTATAGCCAATTATAAAAAAAAACACAAAAAATTAAAGTTTTCCGTATGAATTTTTTACAAATATTTTGGGCAATTTTAAAACGAAATTATTCTTTATAAAATTTTGCTAAAGTTCATAGTTTTTGAGTAATAAATTTATTTTTATTTTTGAAAGCGTTTCCCAATTTTACACTTGATTTATGTATAGAAATACTAATTAAAAAATTACTAACATCGAATCATCAATTCCTGGCCCATACAATAGGGCTTCTGCCGATGTGGAAGCTTCCAAAATATCAATTTGTTGTAGTCTTCGAGGCATTCTGCCTTCCCGGGTATTATCGTTTGCGCGTTTGTCAGCCACGTCTTTACGTTGAGCCCCTTCACTAATTGTGGGATGTCCCGGAAATTATCCATCGGATTGACTTGAAATCTTCAGGGAATATTTTCGAAACATCATACTTTAAGGAAATGTTTTAAAAAATCGATTTTTTGAAAATTCGCACATCATCTCACTCCTTAATTGTTGAAAATGTATATTTTCAACCATTAACTATAAATGTGAAAAAAACGTATTTAATATTAAATTATTATTTACTTATTTATTTAAAAACCTTACTATTATATAAATTTAATATTTTCTAAATGAGAAAAAACGTATTTATTTATTTTAAAAACGTATTTAATATTCAATTATTATTGAATACACAAAAACATCGTTGTGTGACAAATTTCACGGATATTCCATTATTCAACGATAACGCAAAAGAACACTCCACATTCTCGCACCGCAACAATAAAGAGTAAGAGGACCGAAAATGATAAATGACGTCCGCAATACGCGTTGACCCGACATTGACACCAAAAATACCAGCGGTGTTAATTTTTTGTATAATCATTTAACACTATCTGCGTCGCAGGAAAAAATCGACGACGGTGTGTTTCATCACGTGAAAGCTTTTCGGCGGAGACGAGCAACGATCGTGCAGATCGACGATGAGGCGCCCGTGAGAATAGCCACCGAAGCGACCCTGCTTACGACGAACGGGAAATTATTTATCGGCGGCAAGCCCGGACATCGGGGTATCAAGGCTTGCGTTACCGATTTCATCGTCGACAAACGACGTTTGCCACTCACGAGACGAAGGATTGATTTTTGTCACGACAACGATGTATGATACCAAGTAGCTCGTTCCACCCTATCGACACCCACAATCTCACCGTCTCAACATTTTTCGACGGGCTCGCTCAGATCGCCGATTTCATCGACGACCTGGCGCAATTACGACGTTACCAGTTAACGAAAAGTAATCACAGCGTGAACAAAAATCCTTATTGGCGTTTTTTATCCCACAATACGGTACATCTAATTATATATATATATATATATATCATCTATAATAATAATGAGAATAAGCTATATATAGCAACAGTATTGATAATAATAATAATAATGATAATGTTGCTGATAATAATACTCGTTAAGTGAATGAAATATATATATATATATATATATATATATACATATATATATATATATATGTGTGTGTACATATGCCGATTTGACGGTGTCAGTGATAAAAAAAAAATGCTTCGTTGTTTTGTCGTCGAGAGAAATAAAATGGCAGCGTGATTGCCCGAAACGGAACACAACGAATGAAAAAATGGCGCCGTATGCCCCGAATTTTTGCCCTCGAACGAATTACACTGCCCCAATCAAGGACGAAAAACGAAAGAAAAAAATAACAAAAATGTTAAATTTTCTCGCCTAAAAAAATATTTAAAAAAAAAACACAGGAAAGCTCGAGTGATCCGAGTTTTTTCTCGAAGGACAATAATATATGTTTAAGTGAAACTCGCGATTTCGTTGCATAGCGTGTATCAAGATTAAATGAAAAAAAGCAATCGCGCGAATAATCACTCGCCGGATGCGCGTACGCGATTTTGGCGCGTACAAACCGCGGGAGTTGCGAAAATAAAAATACAGTGACGAAAATAAAAAGCGCAACGCTAAAATGCGACGAATAACAACTAAAGATCGAAGACGTAGACACGTTGATCCATTGAATTAATCGTGAATGAGCCATAAAACGCACCTAAACGTTATTTAATATAATATACCAAGACTGACTAATACGGACAAAGTTGATGAGTTGTAGAAACAATTGTCATATCGATAACAATAGAAATAACGAGTAACAATAATAATGATAACGATCATATCTATGAATGATCTGGAGCACAGAGAATGG
Source organism: Ophion slaviceki (assembly GCA_944452715.1). Classification (NCBI taxonomy): domain Eukaryota; kingdom Metazoa; phylum Arthropoda; class Insecta; order Hymenoptera; family Ichneumonidae; genus Ophion; species Ophion slaviceki. The sequence continues at coordinate 13,658,859 of OX101785.1, forward strand.
AGAAGAAAATACATGAAATCGGTGTTATGTTTGGGTGTAACATAGAGAATGAGAGCGAGAGCATGAGAGAGAGAGAGATAGAGAAATATACATTTGACATTGTGGATTTTATGATATATAAAAATGTATTTTAATGGACCGTTGATTTATGCCAGTAGAACACATTGTTTGAGGTAGGCGAAGCTTTTTATAAATTGCGCAAAGAGTATAGAGAATATTATATATCACGATGTAATAATAATTATTAAACTACAATGTAAACACACACACACGAAAATTCATGTGTGTTTATATATATATATATATATATATATATATATATATATATATATATATATATATATATATAATGAATATTACATTCCATGTAATGGAAGACCTCGAAGGATAAATGTCACCCAAGTCCATAAGACCTATGTAATATGTCATGGTGATAACGGATAAGGGAAGGATAATAATTGTTAAGCGCAATTTGTGTCAACCCCTATCTTCGAGACTCACAAAAAACATCACTCGAGTGAACGACTTCGATTTTTGTTGAAACTCATATACGTGATAAAGCGTTGAAAACTATTAGACACGTATTTTTTTATCGGCGGGAAGATACGGTTTTAAGGGCGGAAACCACCCCTCGAAGACAGACATGTCGAGGGGTGGTTTTGCAGTTTCACCCACAGCGGTTCACTGATCCGAATGAAACAAAAACCAAAATTGTTCCAATGTGAAGCGATGAAAAATACACGATTGAAGTATTGAAAGAAAATGAATCGAGGGGTTAGGCCACTCTAGAGGCCAAAAAATAGGCTTTTTGGGGTTTTTATTTCAGAAAAACTACAAAATAATCGAGATTACAAAAAAGGGTGTTTATCATACATATCAGTGACGGTATACGATAATTTTTTTGAAGCGATTAATTTAAAAATTGGCCGCAAACATAATTGACAATTTTCAACCGATTCACTTGAAATGTTGAGTATATTTTGAAAAATACATTGTAGGAAGTACGTAGGATTTTTTTTTTATATTGCGTAGTTCATTTTTTATTAACAATTATCCGACGATTTTTTAGGCAACTTTTTCATATTCCAAAATTTGCATAAAGAATCTTCTGATAATTGTTAGTAAAAAACGAACTATGGAATGTAAAAAAAATCCCACGTATTTCTATAGACAATGTATTTTTCAAGATATACTTGCCACTTTAAAAAATGCAGTTTTGAGATAAACCCTGCACAGCCGCCATTTTTAAATTAATCGCTTAAAAAAAATTTGTATACAGTGACTGATATGTATGATAAACACCCGCTTTTGTAATCTCGATTTATTTTGTAGTTTTTCTGAAAAAAAAATTATCAAAAAGCCTATTTTTTCGGCCTCTAGAGTGGCCTAAGGTCTTAAGGGGTGACACGCCTTTCTTTGAGGGGTGGTTTTCTCCCTTGAAACCGTTTTTACGCTGATAAAAAGAAATACGTGTCTAATAGTTTTCAGTGCTTTATCACATCAATGAGTTTCAACGAGATTGGAGGCGGACACTCGAGCAATGTTCCTCGTAAGTCGTCGAGGAAAAACCATCGAAGCGGACTTCTTGCCTAAGTTATTCTTCGCTCTTGTTTCATTCACAATTATGTAAATATCATATGCAATTGGCAAATACATCGTAATGATTAAGTTCACATTCATATGTATTTATATGTTCGAGGAATATGAATGTAAACGCGATCACATTGGCTGCGCTTCAACGGAACCCCAGTATTCACCGTGTAACATTTTTTCGCGGCTAGAATTCTTCTGAGATATGTGAATCCTTCGGAGATTCTTTTCGAGACAATTTGTTCCCATTGGAGTGAATGAGGAATATTTATTTTTCAATAAAAATTACGTAAACTCAGGAGAAAAAAGATAAATGAATTAAGGGAGGACACCACTGTGACCGGCCGAAGAAGGGTAGTTTTTCCGATTTTATTTTTGTCCCCTGAATTATTTATTTGAGAGTTGGGAAAAACGGTGTGTCTTGAAGCATACGTTGAACTTATTTCGTGTAATTTTTTATCTGAAAAAATGAAATATTAACAACGATCGATAACTTGACAATGGTTGGTCAGAAAAATTGAAACGTTCTACAATCTATATAAATGTAGTTCTCGACGTACGTATACATTTTTCGAAATTTCACAAAATTTCACAAAATGGCAAGTGCTTAAAAAAAAGTGTCATTTTGGCGAAATTTTTGCTTATGAACGGAGCTTGAAAAATATTAAATTGCAAAAAAAACGGCTACGTACAACGATAGCTACTGCAATTACAGAAATTTTGGTTTTTCTTTATTAAAAATCGAACATATATAGCTAGAGTTGTGATTTCGGCTAGGTCGAGAAAAACGCGATTAAAAATTTCATTATACGTAAATCGTTGCCCGACCTACTCTCACTAAGTCGTCTGTAACTTGGTCAATCTTCAATCCTTTAACTTGAACTTTTTTCACATAATCTTAAATATGTGTACTTTGAGAAAATACACAAAAAATCGATATTTTTTTCACCCGTCACACTGGTGCACCCCCTTAACGAAATTCTTAACGGACATTGAGTGTACAATTTTTCATTTTCGAAAATAAGCCAGGACGTCCAGCGAAAAATTTTCCGGATCCTTCAACTTGTGAAAAAAAATCGTCGTAAATAGCGAGCGTCACGGTTAACGCGCGAAACTCCGTCGAATTCTGATTTTTTTTTACGGAGGACGTTGAAATGTTATAAATATAAGGTTTCAACGTTGACAAAGTGGTGCGTTTCGCGAAGACTCAAATGCCAGTAGTGACGTTGACTACTGTGATAACAAAGGTATGGGTTATTCGATAAAAATCCAATTGTTTTTCGATTTCGCGGCGAATTTATTTTTCCCTTCGTTATCGTCAGCCTCCCCTTCGCGCGCGAAGTCGGTGTATTTCGCCTAGAAAGAGAAAAAAAAACTTGAAGCCAGTCGGCTTCGTATTTTCAGAGCTAGAAAGAACCGGAACGATGTTAAAATGGATTATTTGAAGTTGGAATTATAATGGCACAGGGGGGTGAGTTTCCTGCCCACAGGGGTGAAATTGAAGTCTCAGTATACCATGAAGTACAAAATATAGGATAAAAAAACCATTCTTATTTTTCAATGTTAATCTGAGCTCGTAAGAGAGTTTTACGACATGTGAAAATATCAGCTTGGTAGACGGAAATTGTATGGCCGAAAAGCTTGCTGCGGTAAGTCTACGAATGTCTAATTCAACATTCCCTCCAAAATAAGACGCTTGCTCGATAGAAGAATTTCAAACATTCTTTTGTCACCGTTTTTCAAAACAACATTTAAATATTACGCGGAATTCGATCGACACGAATTAAACGATTACCGCCATATGAACGATTAAGGGGTCTTCTCACTTTCGACGCTGAAAAAAGGCTATTTTCATGATTTTTTTAATAGGTTTATACTATAGATATTGATATAAAAGTTTTTACACTTAATAAATACACTTTCGAAATCCATTTGACAAAAAAAAATATTTATTTAAGTCACTATTTATAGAATGGTAGTTAAAAAAATGTCTTTAAAAAATTGTAGGTCTGCGCTGTTGATGAAATCTCGGAGATGGATCATCCAAAACAAAAAAATCAAACGGGTCTAGATTCAGTATGTTAATGGCTATAGCGCATATCATACGATTTTTTATATGTGCAAAAATAACAAAATGACGGACATTTTTCGAAAAAACAAAAAAAATGTGTTCTTTCACCATTTTTGGTAAAAAAAATAGTAAAAATCGAAATTTTGAAAATCCGTCATAGGCGCTATAGCTATAGTTGTAAAGAATTCGTGGTTAAAATTTCATAAGGATCGGGTTAGTAGTTTCGGTGATTTTATCAACAAGCCGTCGAAAAATCTTGTTTCGAGAAAAACGCGTTTAAAGTTTGTTTGCGTTACATAAATACATTACAATTTTTTTTTACATGTATTTCGAAAGTATATTCATTGAGTGTAACAACTTTTACATCCATATCTATAATATAAACGTATTTTACAAAATTCTGAAAATAGACTTTTTTAGCGTCTAAAGTGAGAAGACTTCTTAAAATTGGTACGAATGTTTTTGAGTAGACGACAGGATTTTCGTTGGGACCCATTGTCTCCATTAAAATCATCCGATAATAATCTCCCAACGATGGAAATTAATTGATTAAGTTCATAAAGTACAACTATCGAGTTTTCGGACAACCCAATATCTTTCGTTCTACCTTCTGAGAATACGAAATCAACGCGTTTCAGAACTCTTTCACATCCAAGTACATTGACTTTGAGCTTCGCAGAGTTTCAGAAGTACGAACAATACTTCGTATGCAATTTATTCATTGGCTCGCTTTGTGTGGAATACCCGATATATATATATGTACACAAAATTGACGAAAAAGCCCGTGAATAGCGTAGAACCCACGTGTAGTTATTGCATAATTACCGCGAAGGCGTTTCGCTATGTAGATACGTTACGAAGGATGCGGAAGTTACGACGGACAAAGAGTCTCCATCATCCAGAAATTGCATTCCGGATGATGAAAGAAAAAAAAACTCATGAAATACGAAAGAAAGACAACTCGTCGAATTCGAAAATGATTTCGAACGATCGTTATTACCGAAGAGAAAATGTACATCACGTGTGGAAAGGGGGAAAAAGAACGAATTATTTATTTATTCCACAGTGAAGAATTCTCGAAATAATTCATTTGTTAATACAACGAAGAATTACGAAAATGGACGAATCGGTTTTTGTGAAGTATAACAATCGCTGGCTTTTGAGGCAATTCACATTCTACATACACAAATAATGCCTGTAAAACAAAAAAGCGAATTCTTCTCAAAGTTTCGAAATATTTGAAGAATCTCGTGAATATCCTGAATTTCTGATTTATTTTTCAAGATCGTCCACCGATCGATGATCGTTCAAAGTGCAATCTTCAAACGCGACAAATCAGAAGCGAGGCACGATATGTAAAGAGGAAATCTGCATTGTTTTCATCGTTCGAGATGCGATAATTTAAGAAGGGAATTGACAATAAAGTCGATGAAAACCCTGCCAATCTTTTTCGAGAATTTCGAAGAAAAAAAATTGATTGCGGAACAATTTTGCACGAAGTTAAAATGTCTGTTAAGATTACGCTAAGGAATGACATACTTAACGTGCGTAGAACTGTCTTCTAAAAAAGTAAAAAAAGAGAGAGAGAGAGAGAGAGAGAGAGAGAGAGAGAGAGAGAGAGAGAGAGAGAGAGAGAGAGAGAGAGAGAGAGCGAGATTGTATGAAGTTTGAGAAACATAATTTTTCAAGTCATTTCTTCGTGAATGTTATATTTTTATTTATTTTTTTCACAACAAAAATATCGACCCTCGCGCACGATCGGAATATTTTGTAGAGACCGAACGAAATGAAAGAAAATGATAATCGTATCTGTGAATCGACTACAACTACTGCCAACTTAAGACAGTCCGAAAAGGGACTGCGATGCGAGCTTTCGAATTCTCCAAGATCGGCAAACAAATCGTATAATTTCGTATCACTTGATTCTATTGAAATTACTCGATCATATCGAATCCATCCTATACGATCTCACAATCCTGAGAGGCTACGCCAGTACGTATTGAATTATGAACCCCTTGATTGAAAAATATTCATTTCGGAAGGGCTTGTCGATAATCTTCGTTGCGAGGAATATAAGCAATCATGCGCGAGGTGATCCTTCTCTGCCATGCTCCTAATTAGTTTTTTACTTTAATACTGTCATGATACGCTGTGACTGCTGAAACTTTTGAAACCTAACGGAGCTATATTGTGGAAACGAAGCGTTGTAAAGTGAATGTGTATATAAATATATTATATATATAAATTATGCGATTAACTTGAAATAATTTGCCATCGATGTGTCTTATTTTCCAACACTTGTAATCCTCGTCCCTTTTGTTGAGCACCGGTGCATGGGTTTTGTAGATACTGAGGCGGGGATATATAAATCAACATCTTTCATTTTATGAGAAGTATTATGTGAAATTTTTCACTGAAAATTCATTCAAATACCTACAAATTTTGAATAAAACACTATTTTTTAAATTGCGTAAGTACCGTAAGTAAAAAATAGAAATTATCGTGTTCCTAGAGTTAAAAACTTTTATCATGAAAAAAAATATTTGCGTTATAAATATTAATATTTTATATTGTTTATGTTATCTTTACTAACAAATAAAAGTGTTGGTTAATTCATGACTAATAAAAAACTTTGTACGATCAAAAATTACGTCCAAATAAAAATTTGTGTTGCAATATTATTTCAAATATGCCGCGCAAACTTACGTTATTGGATACGTGAACGATGCGGTGTCGCCATATGTCTTTTTATTATAGGGGACAAATATTTTTGACGGAAAATTATTCTGTCTAAATTTCAATGCAGACCCTGCAGTGTCAAAATTTGCAATTTTCAAACCCATTATCTCCCAATCTAAATAGTCGACTGTTCTGAAATTTCACTCACAATCAAACATACATAATGATAAGAACAATGTCTGGTTAAAATTTAAACAAAATTTATAGAAATCAAGAGCGCGCGCTCGTTCTACCTTAAGGGGTTATGCCTAGACGTAAAGATCGAAAAATTACTTTTTTGAAAACCAGTTTAACTTGATAGTATATCATCTTATAAATGTTCCTCGGAAGTTTCAAGGTGTTTGGATCGAAATTGACAGATTATGGGCTATTGTGTTGACGTTCGTCGGAACCCTCAGAGCGTCGTTCGAAACTTTAAACGCCTTTTTTCTCGAAAATACGTTTTCAAAGTTGGTGAGCAAAATAACTCAAAAACTACTGCATCGATGTTTCTAAAATTTGTTGGGCTTTTTGCATATGTAAAAATATAGCATTTGATCGAAATATTTTTTTCCCAGTGTATAATTTCGATTTGGTGAACGACAAATTCTCATTTTTTTCGTAAAAATCAAAACTCTTTGAACACGCGCCATTTTTTTTCGATTTGATGTTTCGGGAATTCCTTCGTTTAATCATAGGATAAACTAATATACTAAGGAAATCTGTTCGATTTTTTATATTAGATTATCTGGTTCAGAAGGGCATGCTCAGTTAAATATTTTTACACAAAAAAATTACAGATTTTTTTCCGATTATACTTTTGCAAATACCTATTTTTTAAAGAAACTTATCATAAAGATTTTCTTTGAAAAACCGAAAAATTAGCTGTTTTCGACTTTCACAACTAGGCATAATCCATTAAAGAAGTATTGAATAACGTAAATGTGTTGTTTTCGTTCTCTGTAGCGCAGTGTGGATGAACACGGAAATAATTATGGAAAAAGGCTTTTTATAAAAATTGCTTTACTACTTTACATCTATATCACATTCCGTGAATCGTTCACGAAACTTTCGCCGCGATATTTACATCGGTTTCTTTTTTTTTCCTTCAATTAATCGTCCACATTCTCACTCGTGATCAGTCGGGACAGATTCTCACAGCTTTCTACGACCGTTATCAAATTCTTAAATTTATGGCATCGTACATGAAATTTACAAGATCTCTAGGATATTGGTCAGTCGGTATTTCGTTGTATGGCATAAACGACAAAAATTGCGGTGTGAAGCAACAGGGATGCCAAATGTATGCGCTAAAAATTGAATGAATCGCCTTCATTTGCTCTGAACTCCGGTCAATATAGCGGCATATCCTTTTTCAATTCCTCCAGTCGTTCTTTGAAACTTTGACGAATTTCGCTGATGGGTTTAACGAGGAAAATGGGCACGTCGTCGTCCCTTCTCTGCGAATAAATAGTTATTCAAACATAAATATTTAATTGATAAGAGAAAAAATCGCCAAGCATTAACGCGTGTATTCTTATGATTTGCCAGCAGCTCAGGCCAAAAGTACTCCAGACTTTCAAAGTCGCTTTTGTGGAGTCTCTTATTTTTGATATTTGTGCAATTATCATTATTTTGTCATTAGGATAATGTCACGAAAATAAATGTTTTTCTATACCTGGAACAAACATTCGCCCTCGAATGTGATAAGTTTTTGCCTCCTCGCTCTGAGCAGCAAGCCAACGCATTTATCACTGATGGCAACGTAAATATTGAAAAGATCGCCGAATCTTATGCCCGTTATTTCCGGCTGATCTTTGCACGGTGTGCCATTTTGGTGAATAATGTCGCACAGGTCGAGGATTTCTTTGAGAACGTGAGCAGTAGCTTTTCGACCCCGGATATCCGACAGGGAACCAGCCTCTGGCCTGAATGAAAATGCAAGTTGGTTTATTAAGGCGGGATATACATTCACAACGATAAAAAAAATTCCTTTTTTTTCTTCCTTAAGGTAGTACCTCCACAGAAGAGTTGAATTAAGAAATGGTTGAAATTTGACATATATGTTATTCAATACATTATCCAAACATCTGTGCAATTTGAATAAGTTTGACCACCCCAAACCTGAGATATTTACACTTAAAGTTGGCTTGGTTTACACGCAACAAATGCGTTATGATTGGCAAACAGAGCATCATTAATTTTACCGTCAAAACTAAAATTAAGAAATTGATAAAAAACGAGGATAAGCTAGAGTAAGATATCACGAATAATGTGAAGAAAAATCCGAATGATTCACCATCTAGTTTCCAAGATATAACCATGAAAAGCCCTCACAATTTTGGTGCCAAGCCTGGAAAAAAAACAATTGGGGCAAAGCCTGGACAGTCCCGGCAAAAAGTTTACTGGCAATGGTAGATCAAAAACACAATATAAAATATATTTTACGGCAATAAATGATATCCATCGTATTATCTACTAGTACCGAGTCAATATTGCGTAGTTTTTAATTTTATTTATTACTAATTAAACCAATTATCAATCTTTTAAACATGAACATGGTATGTAAACTTTTGGTTGAGATTTTCGCAGAGGAACTACCTTAAACGATAGAACTATATATGTAGAATATTTTTATAAAGTTTCAAAGCGAAATTCGAAAAACTTCAAACGTCGCAGCCCGTCAACGCTGTGCCTCCCGCTCGGATTCGGAGCGGGCGTCAACGTCAAACGCGTTTTTCTCAAAACAGCATTATCGAAATTGGCGTACAGGATTACCCAAAAACTATTAAGCCGATTGAGTTGAAACTTGGTAGAAATATTGATAATATTGGTACCTTCTACTTGACGAGAATTGTTTTTGAAAAATTGGAAAAAAACTACATTTTGAATCCACATTTTACAGAAATGTTGCGTAAAATGTTGATTTTTTTTTGTAAATGCGTGCCATTTTCTTAAATTTGAATTTTCTTAATTTTAATTACCGTCACATCGAAACTATACATGTTCTAACTGAAAAAATGTTTGAACTTTTTTGCAAATCAAAATCTACGGGAAGCTAGACTGCCCGCCGATTCGCAACTCCCGCGGCGACCTTGCAGTAACACTCTGCCACAGCTCCGTCATTTTGATGATGAATTAATTTAAAAAAATTGTTTTGTATACTTAAATATACTATTAAAGTACACCTAAAGTTTGATAATTGTAGAATAATTGTTTCTTAGTTTAAAAAATCCCTTAATTTTGCTTGTTTTTTTCCTGTCTAAATGTATGTCCCGCCTTAAAAAGGCGACGTTTCAAATATATATGCTTCTTGACTTTTATCTGCTAACCAGCTTCGGGTCACGCGTTCCGCTGTCGTAATTAAACAAGACTCACTTTCCGTATTCCTCTTTCGAAAATTTTGGCCTGTCGAGATTCAGTCCACTGGTGAAAGGATTCTTGCCCTGGCCGTCCATGTGTTTGTTGGCGTGTTGATTGAACATCGCCACCTTCTCACCCAAGGAACACTGCAAGATCAAATCCATTGAAGTTATTGTCACGGATGATTATCGTGCAGTGACAGTAAGAATTAAAGGGGAGGTTCCTTTAGGAGAGGAAAAAATGTACTGATTTTTATGATTTTTTTAAAAGGAAAGATTTTTTGACCATTTTGACACTTAGGGTATGTTTTCCTACTACTTTCGTCCGTTACATGGTATTTTTTTATTTTTATTAATCTTTGAAAATGGAGGTATGGCACGGTCCTTTAAACTACCTTTTCAAAACTGGCGTGAAGGAGGGTGGGCTGGGGTCGATATAAACACGGGTCAAATGAAACAAGTTGAATAACTCGAAGACCGTTAGTGACAGCAGCATGGCCTCGAGGTGGGAAGGGACTGTTTAGCGTATCGGAACCTGTCGCTCAATGTGCGGCGCCCCCCGAGCCCGTTGAACATTTTTATGTGGGTGCATCGCTTTTTCGACATTAAAAGTAAGTTTTTTTAAATTATTAGTATCTCGCGTATTGCTCCGAAACTATTGTTCCTTCTTCAGCGGTGTTTACAATCATCATTCCTATGAATATCCTAGTTGACTTTATTGCGGTCAGTACCTACCTACAACATTTAGTTTTTTTGCTGTTCGATAAATTATTTGAAGCGAGGATGTGGGGGCAGTTGAAACAAAAGGTTCGGGGTCAATTGAAACGTGTTTATATTGACCGTGAATAAACATTTCATACGCAAGCAAGTTTTCCAAATCTTGTTTTATTTTTTAGATGCCAAGAAATCGTCCGAAAAGTAAAATAATATTAAAGAACCTTAAAATACCTTCGGTGATACTCAAACTGGAATGAAACGCTGCAAAACTGATTATTTTTATTGAAAGTATATTTTATTCACAACAAACATACTTCATCACTTCATACACATCATTAACAGTACCTGGATTTAGTAGAAACATTAGTTCAATCAGCTGAAATCACCTGTTTCAACCAAGCCCAGGCATTGTGTCGATTGACCCTGACACAGGGCCAAATGAAACGTTTTCCGAGCGTTTCTGAATAGCTTCTACCTGTTAAGGGCTTATAAGGAGCAACATCAATAATGCTATCGAGCAGCCAGATAATCTAGCTATAATTAAAGCCCATTACCAAACAGATACGGTATAAAATGAAGTCATACTAAACGATTTCCTCAAAAACGTTTCAATTGACCCCAGCCAACCCTATAGCTAGGTAACTAATCGACCGATTCTGATGAAATTTGGCATAAATCTATCTAACCTTATTGTCTAAAACATGACCCTAAATGTTTATGAAATATTTGAAAAAAATTATTGCAAAATGTAGCTATTTTCTTTCGGAAAATTCAATCTTTTGGTTTCAATGCGTGCCATTTCATCGATTTTCAAGATTTCTCACTTTTTCTTGGTTCATATTCTGCGTATGAGTGTTAATAAAAGAAAAATCTTCGTTGGTTTTTTTAAAGATTAATCCCGCCGACGCTACGTATCACGCCGTCTGACAACATCCGCCGCAACCCTTTTAGAAGACCGTGCCATTCATCCGCCATTTTTAAAGACTGATACAATTTTTTTAAATACCATATGACAGACAAAATTAGTAACAAAAGAAACCCTAAGTCTCAAAAATCGTGAGGAAATCTTTCTGTTCGAAAAAAAACATGAAAATAAGCAATTTTGCCCTCGCCCCTCGATTTAAAAGTATTTAAAATTTGTCAAACGTGCACAGTACTATTCTCACTCTACTCAATATTCGTGTTCGTATACTATCGTATCAAGGTACGTTTTATGAAGGAAAGCTGCGAAAAATATGCCAAAGCCACTCATAAGATACATTCGAAAAATTTTCAAACACTCATAGTAGTCCGAGAGTTTTTCGTATTTTTCAAAATCACGTTACAGTCGACGAAATCTCACTCGTTATCTCCAGGAATATAATATATTTCATTGCAATCTCATCAAGCAAATTCCTTCAATTTCTCAAAAAGTTTTCACGTATTTTTAAACAGAACTCTGTCGATAAAAAGTTCAAGCAGGTTGCCACATTTCTGTAAAATCTTTTCGATAATTGATTCATCGAATCATCAGTCGCCAGACAAAAATTGACTGCCAACAATGAGACTGCATTGGATATAGATTGAGTTTTTCGAAATACACAAAAAAAAGGTGTGTGTACTCGGCCTACACGAAGAGGCACTAGAAGCCAAAATTTCGCCGTTCATTTCAACGCACACGTGGACGTATCTCCACGATATTTACGTTTCGAGCGTCAGTCGAAACGAAAAATACGTCACAATGAAACTACGCGAGATTTCTGACGGACGTGACGACGTTACGTCGGGAGACCGCGAGCCTAATTGTGATCACGCGTATGAAAACGCGTCGCAGCTTGAGAAACTTCCGGGGCTTCTTTAATCCATGATCATATAAGTCTGTCGACGATTTTAGCTTCCTGGTTAAAAAAAACGATGAAGAGGCAGCTCGACTTGGAGAGGGAAACGAAGAGAGCGAAGCAGACGGATAGGGAGAGAAGAAGAAAGCCAAATATAGGTTATTATCGTTATTATCGTAATTGATAAAACGTGAAGAAAAAAAAAGAAACGCAAAAGATTGTATTCTTCGGTTTGAATAAAGGGAAATAAAAAACCGGTAATTCTTTAGATAAGTGACTTTTCCAAAAAATTAGCGTAGAATTTTTTTGTTGCTATTTTCTTATTTATTGGGTTATAAATGAAGATATTCAGTCGGGGGAAGCTTAAATGTTTCATTAACAATTTTTTTACGAGCAAAAAATCGTTAAAAATAATATCGAATTAAAAAAAAAAAACTCAAACGAACTCAATATAGGCGTCGAATTTTTCAAAAATGTCCTATTTTATCACGTATTTCCGGAAACTTCAAAACCCCATAACTTTTTATGGGGGGGGGAGGGGGGAATTTCAGCTTCCCTAACCCGAACAAACCCGATATAGGCGTCGTAAAAATGCCCTATATTATCACGTATTTCCGCGAACTTCAAAACCCCATAACTTTTCAAAGGGTGAATCTCAGCTTCCCAAACCCAAACAAACCCAATATAGGCATCAAAATGTTCAAAAATGCCCTATTTTATCACGTGTTTCCGCGAACTTCAAAACCCCATCACTTTTTATGGGGGGGGGGGGGGGCAATTTCAGCTGCTCAAACCCAAACAAACCCAACATAGGCGTCGTAATATTCAAAAATTCCATATATTATCCCGTATTTCCACAAACTTCAAAACCCCATAACTTTTTATGGGGGGGGGGGGTGAATTTCAGCTTCCCCCGACTGAATATCATCATTTGTAACCCAATAAATGAGTAAATAGCAAACAAATTATTTAAGGTTCATTTTTCGGAAAAGACACTTATCTAAATAATTGCCAAAAAGCCTTAATGAAAGAAAAAATTCTCGACTCGGTTATAGGGGAAAATAATATGTACGATATAATTAAAACGATCGACACTCAAATGAGGCTGCTGTCACTTCGCTCCCAAAATTCTCGCCTCGTGATGATAAAAATAAAATATCGATTTGTCTAGAAATCAATTTAATAGTATTGACGATATTTTCCACAAAAATAATCTTCACCAAGTCTGCAGTTTCGGTTACAATGAAATTCACAGTCACGATTGTTCGGTGATGGAGCGGCGTTCGATGATCGAAGACTGAGAAATGCCGAATGCCGCCGATGGCAACTACCTTTATCACGAAACTGACAGCTCGCGAACGTTTTATAACGGACGTGAAGCTCGCGGGAAAACGCGTCGAACTCGCTCAGGTATGTTAAGTAGATCCGTGACGTAGTGAGGCGAAAAGCGAGGGAGAGTGTTTCAGCGAGTGGTCGGGCTGTTGGACCGCACTGAAAAGAACGCGGAATTCTTTGGAGAGCGTCCAATGTTTGTGGCGGGACATCGGACTGTGGCCCTGACCATAAAAGACACCACGGTGGCAGAGTGACAAAAAGTAACGAGCTTTTCATACGTGAACGTAACTCATTTGGTAGGAATATTTACAGCCATTACTTCGTCTCGTGATATTGGCACGTGCAAAAAAAAAACGTTTTCTTTTCGGGCAAAAAATAATTCATATTCTGACAGCTAACGGACGCGTAGCGCATGGCTGAGAAATAAAAGTGAGACGCAACGTATGAACAAAAGAAACACAAAAAATGTAAAGGAAGTGATGTTAGATAACAAAATAAATTGAATTTAAAATATTATTTGTATACTTAAGAAGTGGATGGTATATTGGTATGAAGTAATTAATAAGAAAAAATCGAGTCCAAGGGAATTGATAAAAAGGACAATACGTACATAGGTGACAAGAATCAGAGATAACGAAATAAAATCAAATAAAAATAATTTTCAACAATTTTTCATGTTTAAAAGAAAAAATCAAGATGATGCGAGATGTTTAGTCGTAAAAAGGACAACAAGAAGCAAATGAGTGACGAGAATCAGAGATAACAAAATCAATTCAAATAAAAAATAATTTTCAACCATTTTTCATGTTAAACAAAATTATATCAGAATGACGCAGAATCATTAGGCGAGTACAATTTAAAAAAAATTAACCTTTCCACTCGATGTTTACATTTCTTAAGAAGATATATACATATCTGAAAACCTAGAACTTTTATTTTCCATCAACATATAGAGTGCTCAATCTCATCTCATCTCGAAACAAAGCCAATAACCCACGGAACCACAAATTCAAAATTATTCTACGCCTAAAGCATTCTTGCGTATAAAAAAAACTTGAGAAATCGCCGCAGGTCACGAAAACTGTTCACTCCATTAGATCGAAGTTAATCAATTAAATGTTAATTCTCCAAATCGTGATGATGTACTTACCCACATTGCCGAAGACATATTTGCACTTTGTATAATGAAGCTTACAAAAGTAAGCTTGCACGGTGTATGTGTTTTCAAAAATAAATGACGACGAAAAATTGAACAAATACTGTTTCGGTTCGTATAAAATGGAATAAATCACGAATCGGTTAAAGCGCGCGCTCCGTTATATATTTATTATTGGCAAACGCAGAACTTGTCGTGGATGTGTTACCAGACCGGCGTGTGATTTTTTGGCAATTGTGCAAAAATATGTGGCGCGTTGGAAGCGCGCGTCTCGTGAATACGGCATCTTCGGAAGTCCATCGTCTTTTTATATGAAAGCTCCGTAAAAAAACTCCCCCCTCTCCCTCTTTCTCACGCAGCCCGGTAAATTTCGCCGCAAAGTCCGAAGTGGCCACGAACGTGAAATATTTCAACTGCTCGAGCCACGTGTGAGCTAGAGAGAGAGAGAGAGAGAGAGAGAGAGAGAGAGAGAGAGAGAGAGAGAGAGAGAGAGAGAGAGAGAACGTGTGGCTGAAAGGGGGAGAGATAAGGGGTAAACTTTCCGGAGCCAATTTCGAACGAAAATCTCGTATGCCGTTTGATTTGCTGCCAACGGACAAAGATTCGTGATCGTTCCGGAAGCCGTTCGTCACAATTCACAAGACAGAGACAGCGGCGCCTCTGTAAATTTGCATATTATTGAACCTTCATAATCGCAAAATCCCCAAACAAAAATCACTTTTTCTTATATAAATCACACTGCTTGCCTTCGTGACGGATCGAAAAATTCGTCAAGTGGAAAAATCGATTACGCACGAAATTCTCCGATGAGATCGGCACTTCGGGACGGTCGTGATGGAAAACTCATGCACCACTTATATCCAACTGACTCATGGATCAATTGAAAGCCGATAAAAAAAAACATATCTTACAATGCGCGGTTGAAATTCTCTAACACTGAGCGAGGACAAGACTATGACGAAAAAAGCAGTTTTTTTTGGATTTTTTTATCTACTAGATTAGTTATTTGGGATTTCGGAAAAAGGTATGTTATCGAGCACATATTAAACTCATTTTGTGTACACTTTTATTTTAAAGAATTAAAAATTAATAACATTATTGAGGTAGGCAATGGTTGGTTTTAAAAATAGAAATTAAAATGATTCATAATCTATGTAAGTGTATTTTTCCTCGTACGCAGCCGTTTGAAAAAAAAACACTAAATTTCAAACTAATATTTCAATAAAAAAAGAATTTTTCAACCACGTTTTTAAAACGGACAAAAAAGTATGAAATAATTTCTGCTAGCCCCGTACAGATTTATAACCCAATACAGATTCCTAACCCCATACAGATTGTCCTGACAAACTAAAAAGCGGCTACATACAACGATAGCTACAGCAATTGCGGAAACTTTGGATCTATTAAATTGAAAATGAAACAATTGTAGTTAGAGCTATAACTACGGCCGGATCGAGAAAAGTCGTTTCGAGAAAAACGCGATCGAAAGTTTAGTGCACGTAAATCGTGTACTAAAAAGTTTAGTACCCCCCTCTTGGATCACGAGTTGATCATATGATGTATGCAATCGACAATGTATGCAACGTAGCCGTTGGCTAACTCTGAAGATGAGTCTAGTTCTCTGAAGAGTTTACTGTAGAAGGCGCTTCGGATTGTTGCGGAAAAAATTGAAAAATCAATTAATCTGGCTTACTGATTGAGTGTGAAGTTCTGAAAAATTGATAAAACAGAACGAAAACATAGTCATTTTTTTTAAATCCATATCACACATTGATAACAATATGTAAGAAAATGTCAAACATGAATTTACATTGCCAAAAATTGGGAACAATTTCAAATAATCAATTTTCAATTAAAAAACCGTTTTGAATAACACAGATTAAATAACCTGTGTGTTTGTTCGGGCTCCTGTTTGTTAAGTAGTCGTGATTTTCATTAATTTGTTTATGACATGTGCAATACATCATACAATATATGTAGAAGATGTCTATAGACACGTAAAGCAAGATATTTTCGTATAGAATTACCTACGCACCTGAACACTCGTGCCCGGGATTGGCTATAGATTCCTCTGGCAGGAGTGCAAAAAATCATTTCTTAAAACGGTCACGTGATTGTGGCGTGTCTGCGGGTTTCCGGAAGATTTCATACGCGACCGTTTCTTCCTTCAAGTGTGGCAAATCTCTTCTCTCTCGAAATGATTATCATTACTTTTTGTGACATACGTGACTGCGCCCAAGACGAGAAATCATCGGGGATTTGTGGTGTGCACGTGAGATTGCTCCACGGAATTACGTGACCTAGGTCGAGTTTAACGCCTCCGAGAAGCCCCGCATACGCTCTCAAAATTCTTGTATTTTTCTCTCGAGGGAGAGAACGTGCAAAAGCGTCACATCTCGCGATTTCCCGCATGATTTTCGTAAGGGAAATCGTGCGTCTCACGAAAATCCAATTTCACAGCTCCTTAACACGGTTTCGTTATTAGAAGTGCGAATATCTTTTGGGATCTACATAAATCTTCGATATTTTTATTCGTTTCAGTTTCCGACGTTAAGGGGTCACGCCTAGTCATAAAAGTCGAAAAATCACTTTTTTGAAAATATCTCGAAAACTACTGCATCGATCTTTCTGAAATTTTTAGAGCTTTTCCTAAATGGGAAAATATAGTATTTGATCAGAGGATTTTTTATCCGATGTATACTTTCTTTTTGATGATTGAACAATGCCCATGTTTTTTTCGCAAAACTCAACACTCACTTTGAAGACGCGACATATTTTTTAAATTTGATATTTCGAAAATTCTTTCGATTAATCATAGGATTAATATGCTGAAAAAATCTTTTTGATTTTCTGATTTTAGATAACCTCGTTCAGAAGGGCATTGCTCACCGCAAAGACGTTTTCGAGAAGTGCTTCCCCCACATCGGCTGTAATCCGATTATAATTAAATATTTTTGCACAAAAAAATTAAAGAGTGTTCTTCAGATGGTACTTTTTCAAATACCTTTTTTTGTAGGAATTTATCATCACCATTTTCTATTTTCAAAATCCCAAAAATAAGCTGTTTTCGGCTGTTACAACTAGAAGGGAGGATCTCTCAAGGGAGGAAATCCCTTTAGACGCCCGAAAATGAGTCATTTTTCATGGATTTTTAAAAGATGATAAAATAATCGCGTCATGTTAAAATGTTGACATTATCTTATTCAACTTTCAAGTGTTAACAAAACAGTTTTCTTTTTTAAACAAAATAAAATGGCGGCGTTGCAAGGTATTCCTTTAGGCGTCTTTTGAAAAACTGCCAATGTTATAGCTCAAAAAGTTATTGATGGACCTGACAAAAATTTAAAGACGTTTCTCACTATAACATGATTGGAAGGATATACCTGACGTTTTAAGATTATCGCGTAAATAAATTACCTTTTTGGGGTAAAAATTGTCGAGAATATGGTCAAAAGTATGAAAATGTGATTACAAAACCTACTTAATTTTTAATTTTATACTTTTTTATATTTTTATACGTATATCCTTAAAACGTTATAGTGAGAAACCTCCCAAAATGTCAGCCAGATCGCTCAATAACTTTTTGAGCTACAACGTGAGCAGTTTTTCAAAAGACGCCGAAAGGAGTAACTTATAACGCCGCCATTTTGTTTTGTTAAAAAAGAAAAATGTAGCACTTGAAAGTGGCAATAAGATAATGTCAAAATTTTTAAATGATGCGATTATTGTATCAACGCTAAAAAAATGCATGAAAAATGACTGATTTTCGGGGGTCGAAACGGATTTCCCCCCTTTTTTTTATACCACGATCCGACGATAATCATCGCCTATTTTTTATACCACGATCCGACCGCAGAATAATTGTGATTGGCCACTCGGGGGCATGAATTGACAACTTCCGGTCGAGAAATATTCGTAAAAAACCGTGAGTTTTATTCATAAATACGAATTCAAAATTGATTCAAATGTGCACAATGTGGATGACCGAAAAATTCATTTTTCGTGCAACTCATGACGTGCCAAGTAATTCCGTTGCCTAATTTGTTTTCAGTCCTGGCCTAGACGAATTTCGTCCGCGCTCGAATATCCGTTTGACGAAAAGAAACCGTGAACTTGGCCAAAACTTGTTCGATCGATAAATCTGCCCCGTCGTTAATAAAACGAAGGAGAAGGGATCGTAAATTAGGATGCACATGTTCAGGACATAGAAAGGATTCCCGAGACTCAATTTGGAATCCATTCTTGTTGTAACGACCGAACACACGCAGGTACGACTACGGAGCATCGTTTGTGCGTGAATGTCTGGCCGGAAGTACTGAATTAGATCTGTTTTTCCTTCGTCTGCGTCTGAATGAACGTGACGCAATAGCGAGCGGAAAGCATGGGCCAAGCGTGTACTATAATAGTAAATGCAAATTCCAAGCGCGCATATTCCCCCGGTCATGCTCACATCTCCAAGGCTAAACCAATTTTTAGCCACATAAATGAATAAGCACATGTGTTCGCACATACAATAAAGATTCTAGAAGTCAAAGTTCCATACACTATTTATTCCGAGATGACATTATTAAAAAATTACTCAGCAGCGCATCATCGGATTTTTTAACTATCGAATCGTTTTAACTATTGGAACGAATTTTTCTCTCCAAAAAGCCTGTCGAAAAAGTCTGACTTCAAAGAAAATTCGATGGTGGGAGTGCACCGAAAATTAACTAGGCACAAAACGTAAGTGACGTCGATTCGGCAAAACGAATGTGATTGGAGAATGCTCGTATCGTAAAAGTTTCGTCTGCTAAATCGACGATTGAATACATGGATTGATTAATATTATGCAATTTAGAAGTACCGTTGTTTTTGACCCAATGTGATGGGCCGAAAAAGGTCGTTTTGTACGATTTTTTTGTCTGATAGATTATTTATTTGGGATTTGGAAAAAAGGTATGTTTATTAAGGATACATTGAATTTATTTCGTGTTAAAAAATTCGTCTTAAGGGGCTTTACCAGTGTGACACTTTCAAAAAATCGATTTTTTTGCCTTTTTCGACAGTTTATGCTTTCAATAATATCATAATCATTTATATCATTTTATGTTGCAAACATTTATAGTTAAATCTTTAAACGCGTTTTTCTCGAAATGAGATTTTTCAAATTTGCTGACGTAACTCAAGAAACAATCATCCGATTGACTTGAAATTTGAACTGAGTACTCTTGAATATACTTACTCTACGCTGACGTAGGATATTTTTGATTGGATGAAAATTGACGATTCGGCATTGAAAAAAACGACCATTTTATAGGAAAGAAAACAAACCTTTTTTCATAACTACGCCATTTTGTTACATTTTGATATTTTTCGAAAATCCTACATCATTGTACAAAAAATACCTTCCAGTTTAACGACGTTTTTTTTTCCCTTTTCGGTTTCAGCTACTCGATCGGCCGGAATCATGTCAGTGTTGGAGGAACTTTTTTTTGGCGCCTCCGAAGGCAGCGCATAAGTCGCTTGGATCTCAATATTTTTCTATGAAAAAATTAGGTAATGTAGGTCAAATATAGGCAAATATATTGTTAATTTTCCGAAATATTTAATTGAGTACTTTTTATCCAAAAAATTCTCGAAATTCACCCAAATTTTCATCGTTCACATTGGTATAGACCCTTAAGGAAAAATAAAAATGAACAACGTTTTTGAGGTATTATAAAGCCTTTGTATAAAAATGTGATCCTAAGACTGAATCGAAAACTTTACAATGGTCGGTCTGAAAAATAAATAACATAAAATAATAAAAATAATATAAAGCAGGTTTTATAATTTATATAAAAGTAGTTCTGGATGTACGTAGGCTTTTTTCAAAAAGAAATCACGAAATCGTGGGCGTTAGCAAAAGTGTATTTTTGTCGAAATGTTCTACTCATATTTGGAGGCTTAAAAATACTAAATTGAAAAAAAAACAACTAAGTACAACTATAGCTACTGCAATTACGGAAATATTGTTTTTTTTTTCAAATTGAAAATCAGACAATTATAGCTAGAGTTATGATTCCGGTCAGGTCGATAAAATTGCGATTGAAAGTTTTAATATACGTAAATCGTTGCGCTACCCGCTCTCACTAAATCGTCCGCAACTTGGACAATTTTCAATATTTTAACTTGAAAATTGCTTCACATATTCTTAAATACATAATTTGATGTATTTAAGAATATGTGAAGATTAATTTGGGAAAAAAAGGCAAAAAAAATCGTTTCGCCCGTGACAGTGGTGTCCCGCCTTAAACTGAAGCTATACGCCTTCAACTGAAGCTATGCTCAGTAGTATATACGCGTTTTTTGTTGTGAACTTAAATCCACGTGTACATGTGCCTGCCCGAGTGGATATATGTAAATTGCATTGAAGAAACCAATTGAAGCGTCTCGCCTTTTTTTCTCGAATTTCTTCAGTAATTGCCAGAACACGATGATTTATTTTCATCGATGCAACTTGTATGCACGATTTTCAGTCTATCGATGAGAAATGCCACATCTGGCTAGCACATTTCGTATGATAGGGTCCTGACGTTTTCTCACTGAAATATGATAACGACTTGTTTTGCATTTGTTCAAGGCCTGAAATGTTGACGTATATCGAAATCAAATTATAGACGAAAGAATGCATAACGTTTTTTCTTAACTTTATAAATCATTAATAAAGTCGTTGTGTAGCAAATATTGATTGATAATAATATTATCGACTGGTGCCTCGAACAATTTATAGCGTTGCAGCTCCGCTTGGCGAATCTCTTCTCGCTAAGGAAGTGCCAGACCTTGTCTGACTATTCGCACTTATATCCTACTACTATCTACAAAATGCACGTTGCTTACGTTTCTATCAGCATGCGTATACACTACAGAAGGTAATTTTTTGAAAATCATATGCGCAGTCCTTGCAACAAAAAAATGAGTTTAACGACGTTCGGAAAATTTACAAAAGTCATCGGAATTTGGCTTGCGACGAGCAGTCGTCCTTACACAAATTCGTATGATGATAACTGAGGCGAAAGTGTTCTAGCTTTTTCGAGCAACTTCGACAAGATGGATAAAAAAATTGCATTTTCCAAAAATATTTTTATGCGGCAGTATCACTTTTTAGCTGTATTCCCTGAAAATTTCATTGAAATATTCCTAAAATTGAATGAGCTACAGCTTCCAACAGTTGGCCGGACGAGCGGTAGCAACACCATAGGGGAGACCGGGGCAAAATGGTATAGCGGGGCATAATGGGACCGGGGCAAAATGGGACCGGGGCAAAACGGGTTTGGGGCAAAATGGAATAGTGAAAATCAACACTGCTGGAAAATACGTCATTGGGGCAAAACGGGACTGGGGCAAAATGGGCCGGAAAAAATCAGGCTCCTCAGAAAGAGGCGGTTGGGGCAAAATGGGAGCGGGGCAAAATGGGACAGTGGAATAATTCGATGCAGAAACGAAAGAAATGCAGGGGTAAAAAACGAGGGGTAATAAATGAGTGAAAACAGGTTTAATTGAATGTTACACGATATTTGGATCACACTCTACTTACGATACTATAATTTAACGGTGGCAATGTTTAATTTTTATTGCTTGTTTAACTAAGCTAATTTTTATCAGCACAATTGCCGCAAACGGACTCGATTAAGTTATCGTCAGCATGGGCACGTGAATAGTGGGCCCATTTGTTATTAAAGTTTGTTAAACAATTACTTTTGATTCTGCGGTCAGAACTGTACCAAACTTGACGTAAATTGTTGTTTGAGCCTTCTTATTCGATTGGTACAATTTCTTTGTCGTTATTAATTATTTAAATAATCAAGTAATTTTTATAATCTGACGCGTGCAATTTATGGTTTTTTTTGTTTTTATCTTTCTTTGTTTTTTTTTAAATTTATTTTCTGCCAACTGCACGTTACTGATACTGATTTTCAAGCCATTGATGAAAATCTAACTCTTGTCAATTTTTACGTAAATTGTTTTATGAAACTAGGACCGCCGCTCCCCATGAAATCGACGGATATGTGTCGACCAATATATCGGTCAGTCCGTATTATCTGCGTATATGTGGACTGAAACGAACCACAAGCACCATTTAGATTAGATTATGTTTCAACAGCTCTTTCATAGAGCCGAAGCATGAATTTTCCTGTCATCCCATTTTGCCCCAAATTCAGCGGGCTGCGACACTTCATTTTTGTGTGTCCCATTTTGCCCCTATCCCATTTTGCCCCAAATCAAGCACCAAGAAACTTCATTTTTTGCTATCCCATTATGCCCCGATCCCATTATGCCCCAGTGCCGTTTTGCCCCGGTACCGTTTTGCCCCGCTATACCATTTTGCCCCGGTCTCCCCTATTTCAAACTTCAAGGGATCATCCCACTAGATCAACCTCAAAAAATCGAATTTAAAAAAATGTTTCTCCAAAATAGACCACTTTGAATATATTTTCCACAAATTTCATAAGGATCGGAGCGGTCTGAGTATTATTTTTCGAGTTTTTTGAGCGCGCACTCCGCCGTGCTCTTACTCGAGAGGAAACTTTAAACGCGTTTTTCGCAAAACCACTTTTATTCTTGCTTCGTTGATTTTTTCTCCGGAACTACTGAACCGAACCTCACGAAATTTTTACTACATATTCGTTACATATACGGCTACTGCTGGAACTAGAATGATTTGAAAATTTCTATTTTAAGTACTTTTTTTACCAAAATATTACTCATAAATGTCTTATTGTTAGAGACTTTTTTTCAACAGCCGCCATTTTGTTATTTTTGCATACAAATTAATAATTCTAGTTCAGACAGTAGCCACAATCATACTGAAGTCAAATCTTTTTGGTTTGCGTGTTTCAAGTAAATCTACTCAGAAAAAACATCAACGAAGCTGACATCGCTTTTTTTCGAGGTGCTATGCAGATGCTGCTACCAGGGATAAATAAGTGATATAAAACGAATTATAAAAAAAATGCATACATTTCAAAAGTTATTTTATCAAGCCCAAGAAGATTTACATCGATATCTTTTATAGCAACCATACCAAAAAAATCCCAAAAATACCTAATTTTCCAACCGTCTAAAGTGGGATGATCCCCTGAATACGTTTTTCTCGAAACACTGTTTTAAAAGCCGGTGGACATGATATCTCGAGAACCACCTGATGGATTATTTCCAAATTTAAAGGAGCTACGACGAGAAACATTTAAAGGTCGTTGTCGATCTTGTTTTTTTTAATCGACCTTCATTTTGTAATAGTTACGTAAAAATGACGACTTTGTTCATAGATTTTGTATGCACGAGGTTCAATTCATCGCCACGTTGTTAAATTAAATTATTATAAATATCAACGATCGTCAACGACTCGTATTTATTGTTAACTTGAATAATCCGTTTGATTTATATCTTTCAGACGAGCCGTTTAAGCTGGAGAGTGTCCACCGTCAAACGTCGCGAAAAAAATGTCATCATCTGCCGGCGGCCATGGTTTTCCGTATTTTTGGTCATTTTTTTGGAGCCTTTCAATATATGTACCTTTGTCGAAAAAATGCGTTTCTCACCAACCGTTTTCGCAAAAAGAAAATTCGGAATTTGGCAATTTTTTCGGGCCGCCCGGTAGATGTAGCCCCTTAAGATCGACGAAGTCCCGATGCCACCAATTATTACACCAAATGTCTCTTCCGATTAAGACGATCTGTCGTAACATGAGATTTTATCTGATGGTTTCCGTTTATCCGTGATCTATGTATTCCGGTTCAATGACGTATTGCTATATTTATAATAGACCACAAACTACGTTGGATTTCACGTGCTGCAAACTTGTTGCAATCCAAGTGCACGGCATCCGAGAGATCTGCTTGAAAGGGATCGGATCGTTCGCATAGCTCATGCAACACGTGCTCACCGCGCGCTACGTCTATAAATAATTCCAGAGAGAGAACCCAAAAGCGTTTTATATGCTCTTGCGATAAATTCCATTGGCGATATGTGTGTGTACAGGATGTTCAGAGTAAATTGTGCACTTGATAATGGATTATTTCTATACTAATTCGAGCTACACTACTCGCAAGGAAACCTTCGATTTTGTTGGAACTCATACATGTGATGAAGTATCGAAAAGTATCAGACACGTGTTTTTTTTTATCAGCGGAAAAACGGTTTTACTAGGCAGCGAAAATAGGCCGAAAATGGGATAAAATTCAAGTGGCATTTGTGATGAACCGAAACAACATGCACACATTTTCTTTTTTGCAACGTGTTTATTGGAGTTTTGGCTATTAAATGCAGTTGTTGAAGTTCCAAAAATATAAATATTTAAGGGAGATGTGGGCGGATAAAGAAGACCTCACGTCTCATGCACTGCTCCCTCATTGCCACGACTCCGAGTGGCCGGTTGAAATTTTCGGCAATTCCCAAACGCCATTCTTTTCAGGGGATGTTCCTCCACAGACTGAACCTAATATTTTTGAAACATAAACGTTTTTAAAATGGCGGCTAACATTTGAAAAACATCGAGAAACCGATGACATTTGTTGTAATAACAATAATAATAAATTGATTTTTTTACATAGACGTCGGTTCAATTAGTAGAGACAATTATCTGACGATTTTTTAGGCAATTGTTTGGAAAGTGAAAAATTTCGTCGGATAGTTGTTAATAACAAATTAACTATGCGATATAAAAAAAAATCCTACGTACTTCCATAGACAATGTATTTTTCAAGATATATTCAGTATTTCAAGGGAATCGTTTGAAAATTGTCTGAGTTATGGTTCCGGCCAACTTAAAAAATGCAGTTTTGAGATAAACGCTGCACAGCCACCATTTTGAAATTAATCGCTTCAAAAAAATTGTTGTATACAGTCACTGATATGTATGATAAACACCCTGTTTTGTAATCTCGATTTATTTTGTAGTTTTTCTGAAATAAAAATCCCAAAAAAGCCTATTTTTTCGGCCTCTAGAGTGGCTTAAGGCCTTGAGGCGAGAGCCTGAATTGGAAGGTCCGATTTTTTTTATTGCTTTAATCGACAGATAAACTATACAAGAATATATTTACAAAAATACAGAGGCCACTTGTAAATATTTTCAAAGATATAAGACCAAAAGCAGAGAAGCGATTGATATTTTATATTGATATTTCCTCCTATTAAAAACTTTGAAGCACGTTTTCTTCAGTTTTCATTTTCACGATTTTTCCAAATTGGCGGGCGTGATAGCGAAAAAAACTAAACGACCTATTGAAACAAACCAAAGTTTATTTTCTTCAGTATGAAAATCTCTTTTGAGTGAATTAAAAAAGTCGTTGAAAACGACTTTTTAAATCATTTTTATTGCACGTTAAAGTGTTTTTTTACACATTTCTTTTACAACCCTGCGAAAAGTTATAATTTCCCGATGTTTTCAGATTTTTCTTCATTCACCCAGAAGAAAAATACATGAAAATTGAAATTTTTATTGGTTTTTTGTTTCAGTCAAGGATTACGAGCTGCATCTTCCCCGCCGATTGTGGACTGCATTGGCAAGACGCACATAGAATAGGCTGATAAATCTGCAGTCATTTATTGCTTCATGTTGAACATTTTTTTATCCATTTCAAATATACATGAAAATATACCTCAATGTTTACTTGGCTCACGTGATTTTTGTTCGCTTCTAAAAAAATTCCCGAAAAAACGCTTTATTGAACCTTCTAATTCAGGCTCCCGCCTTAATCGATTGCTTGATGCGAACAATACGAAGAAGATGGCACGGCGATAGAAAAAACTATAGTTCACATGTTTAAGGGTGCGGGTCACACATTGTTGGAATTTGGCATAGAGAGCTTGTAAATACGTGGATTATTTAACGACTCCTGACGGCTCGGTTGTGTGTTTCGAACTGTACACACGTATTTTGTTGTGAGGTCGCGTACAAGTGATGTGGGTGTATGTTGAATTCTTCCGTCTCGAGCGTGCTTTTCGGAAGCGTCCGTAGAAAATTCGAGAAGTGACTCACGACGAGAAAATGTTGGTGGAAGTTGTTGGTGGAGCCTATACTTGTGCGTTTCATTGAGAGATGCGTGCTGCTCGCATTGAAAGCACCTCCCGACCATCGCAATGGTCGTAATTTTCGAATTTTTGCGATGACTGTTCAAAGCTAAATTTTGCCGCCGATTCAGCGTCCACCGGGAACGCGAATGGTGGATAATTAAAGAGACCGTAGCCTCTTGTACAGTTGTATGCCTTCAATCCGCATCATGCTTACGATATATCACGTCGATACAGAAAATTCCGTTGCATAATCGACAGGCTAGCCTGCCAAAACAAGCTATATTTTCGGGATGAAAAATTAATGTCAGACCAGCGTACAACATATTCAGTGCCTGCTGATCGCCGACTGCTTCGGAACGGCGGATCCACTACGTCACGAAGATCTTTTTTCGCTGCCAGTTGGTTTGAGGAGGGGACCTTTGGGCGAGGAAAAAATTAGCTCATTTTCATGATTTTTTTTTAAAGAAATATTTCTTTAACATTTTTGAGACTTAGGGTATGTTTTGTTACTACTTTTGGCTGCTACATGGTTCTTTTTTATTTTTATTGATCTTTGAAATTGGCGGAGGTATGGCACGGTCTTCTAAACTGAGTTTCAAAACTGGCGTGACGTTAGCCAAAAAACTAATCGATCGAATCAGGTGAAATTTGTTATAAATCTTTTTAACCGTGTTTAAAATATGAACCTAGTATTTTTTATTGGAAAATGTAGCCATTTTTTTCGGAAAATTCGATCATTTTGTTTCAAAGCGTACCATTTCATGGATTTTCGACATTTCTCACTTTTTCTTGGTTCATATTCTGCGTATGAGTGTTAATGAAAGAAAATTATTTGTTGGTTTTTTTTCAGATTAATCCCGCCGACGCTACGTGTCACGCCGTCTGACAACATCCGCTGCAACCCGTTTAAGAGGTAAGGCCACAGTAAAATTGTCAAAAAATCGATTTTTTGTCCTCTAAAATGGTGCTCTATCATCATTAGAATAAGTTCTCATTCGATTTATAGCAAGAATTTTTTTTTTCACCGACTTTGAGCATATCACGTAAGCGTAACGTGAACGTTACGTAAGGCCCCACCTCTGGCACGGCCAGAGGCATATGTAAAACTTTAAACGCGTTTTTCTCGAAACAGCTTTTTCCCAATTGGCGTGACAAATAACTTCAACAATTTTCACTCGATTTACTTCAAATTTAAAAGTTATGTTCCTAATTGCATTTCGCAGAGAAGTAGGTACGTACGGAATTTATGATTAATCGAAAACTTTTCATTTTATCAGCAGTTTTATACGGAACTTTTCACTGAAAATCAAGTTCAATTCAAATTCAAGTTCAAATACCTACAACTTTTGAATAAAACAATATTTTATAAATTCCGTACGTACTTCTCTAGATATTCTAATGTAGATTGACGAGAATTTTTGTTTTTTTGTTCTAGGTCAAAAATGTTGGATGCAAAATGTCACGCCGCGGAGCGCCTAAAAAAAGATAACAAAAGAAAATATTAGTAGGCGGCCATTTTGTACATTAAAAAAATATATATATATTTTCTAACAACTTGATATTCATACTAAATAGATGTGTAATCAATTTTATGAGTGAATCACTTTTTCATATGAAAAAAAATTGTTAAATTCGCACATGATTTTATACCCGTTACTATAGCCTAACCCCTTAAAAGACCGTGCCATACCTCCCCTAAAAATTGTTTAATCTCCCCCCGATTTTAAAGTTTAATGAAAAAAATACCATGTAGCAGCCAAATGAAATAACAAAACATACCCTAAGTTTAAAAAATGGTGAAGAAGTCTATCCTTTAAAAAAAATCATGAAAATCAGCAATTTTCACCTCGCCTAAAGGTATCTCCCCTTTAACACTTATCTCCAATATTTTGGTGAATCGACCATTCGGGATTTGACAATTTCATGCGCTGTTATCGCAATTTAGGCAAAGTTACAGGTTGGTTATTTCCACTGGCACTCAACCAGTTTTATATGTATATGCTTCAAGAATCAATTCGTTTTGGTCATGCTTAACAATTAGTGTAAAACCTTCCTCCATTGTCGAGGTTCGTTGCAATGCACGTGGGAAATTTTTAGACCCATGCAAATATGTTCCTAAAATGATGATCGCTCCTTCCGCGAGAATCGGTGCCAGAGAAAAGAGCGTTAATATTCGCAAAAATATAGTTGCATCCTCTTTCGGCGCAATAAAATCCTCGACTATAATCCCACCCTGTTAAGTTTGGCACGGTACAAGAAATATATAAGCAATTAGGCGAATCCGCACGTGTGGACTCTGTAATCCCTCGGCTTCTTTTCGCTCTTGCTCAACCTCTGCTTGACGAATGACGAATACTCGGGAGAATGCTTCTAAACCGAAAATACAATGTTTACAATTCGAGCTTAGGAAAAATAATAATAATAATGTACTTTTCGAAAAAAATGGCTAATAAAAAGTAGGAGAATAATGCCGTCTGGACAAACGAAAGTCCTTAAGGAATTTTATATATTTATTATTTATAATTATTCTTTTGCAGCTGAGCATAATTCTATTTAAGGCTTTTTTTGCATTTCCTTAAAGTATACATATTCAAGAATATATAAAAATATGTTCAAGTTGAAATCTTGAAAATTGCCCAAGTTACAGACAATTCGGTGAGAGCAGGTAGCGCAACGATTTACGTATGCTAAAACTTTCAATCGCGTTTTTCTCGACTTGACCGGAATCATAACTCTAGCTATAGTCCGATTTGCAATTTAAAAAGACCAAAAGTTCCTGAAGTGCAGTGGCTATCATTGTATGAAGCCGTTTCTGTTTTGTTTCGAAATTTAGTATTTTTTAAGCTTCCGAAAATAAGCAAAAATTTCACCGAAATTATACTTTTTTAACACCCGCCATGTTATGGTTTTTTTTCGAAAAATCGTAATGTCCAAGGAGAAGTACCTTTATATAGATAATAAAACTTTTTTGTTTTCCTCCTTTATTATACCTCAATAACATTGTTAATTTAAAAAAAAATCCTATAAATGTACATGAAATAAGTTCAATGTATGCACACATACCATTTTTTCCAAATCCTAGATAAATAATCTAGTAGAAAAAAGAATTCGGAAAAAAGATTTTTTTTCGGTCTGTCACAGTGATGTACTCCTTTAAAAAATATTCTCGAAAAATAAATAATAATTTTAGATATTTTTTCTTTAATAATAAATATTATTATCGTATCGCGTATTCATTCGTTTATTGGTTCATCCAAATGCTATGAATCGCAGCTGCAAACGCGTCCATCTCCATGTCCCCAATTTTCCCCTCATTATATTCGACGAGTGGCCTCGAGAGAGGAATCTCCCAACGTACGTTGCCTCCAAAGTGGTGGGTTTTTAAACATTTTAAAATAAACGCTAAACAGAGAAAACATAAGAATTTCAAGGAAAGCTCGGCCGTGAGGATCGAGACCGTGCACAAGTTGCAGGAATGTAGAGGAGATATTCACTTCTTCGTGTTCGATGAGCGTTCCGATATATTTTTATGGTAACCTCGACACGAAATTGTATGGATTCTCAATGTATCGTGTTAATACATAAATTCTAAGTCTACAGTTTTGTTATGTTATAATGGTTCACAGTGCAATAAATAATACACTGCATTGTATTACTGTATTATTGTACAGTGTATTATTGTATTATTATTATATTATTGTATTGTATGTACATTGTATTATTGTATTACTGTTATATTGTATATTGTATTAATATAATTAACAAACTGCATTTTCAAAATTGGTGTGACGTTGGCTAAAAAACTAATCGATCGATTTTAGTGAAATTTGGTATAAATCTTTCTAACCCTAATGTCTAAAATATGACTAAAAATTAAAAAAAAAAAGTCTTCTTTGATTGCAAAGTGAAGAAATTTTTTTTGGAAAATTTAATCTTTTGCTTCAGAGCGTACCATTTCATCGATTTTCATCGTTTCTCACTATTTCTTGGTTCATATTCTGCGTATAAGTGTCAATAAAAGAAAAAGCTTCATTGATTTTTTTTTCAGATTTATCCCGCCGACGCTACGTGTCACGCCGTCTGCCAACATCTGCCGCAACCCGTTTAGAAAACCGTGCCATAACTCCGCCATTGTTAAAGATTAATAATAATAATTTTAAAAAATACAATGTCACAATTATTCTATAGCGGATTTTTCATCGCTTGGCATTAGGAGAATTTTGGCTTTTGTTTCATTCAGATCGGTGGACTTCTTATGGGTGAAACTGCAAAACCACCCCTCGACACGCCTTTCTTTGAGGGGTAGTTTCCCCCTTAAAACCGTTTTTCCGCAGATGAAAAAAATACGTGTTTAATAGTTTCGAATGCTTTATCACATATTTGATTTTCTAAAAATCGACGGCGGACACTTAACGGGGTATCCCTCTTTGGAAGCCCAATTTGAAGGGTCAGAATGATGAATTTTTTTCTAGTAACACATTGGCTGGAATAAATCAATTTTTTTCCCAGCATGTTGTACACATATTGGTGGTTACAATGTAATTTTTTCGGAAGAATATCTTTTAATGTGTTCATGGTGCTACAGTTTGCGTTGCAGTCCTCCAGCGGCGAGGCCCGAAACGGCGGGATCTCTATCAGGCTCAAATGTAATCTGAAACGAAAACAAACAAAAAAATTCTTCACATATATCCAACTGGCGACGGGTTCACGATCCACTTTTCAAAATTTTGAATGATACGAAAAATGACAACTTCTCCAAAGAAAACCTCATTTTTCTCTTGAAAAACAGCATGCTGAAGACATTGTTATTAACAAAGGGTTCATCCAATTAGAAAATGCGAATGCAAATTCAAGTCAATAGTGTGAAAGTTACTCAAGATATCAACCCCGCCGTGTCAAGATGTGTAGTTTCGAGATAATCGCGTTCAAACTCAACGGATCGCGCTAAACCCGACGCACACTGTTCCACTAAAATAAGTATAACTTCGTCAATTTTTCGAATTTCAAGGTCCGGTTGGTCTTAATATATTCTTGAAAGTTCACACTAGAAAAATATGCAAAAAAACGATTGTTCGAAGTTTTCAGAGAGGGATGCCCCCGTAAGGGGCTATACCAGTGTGCAGCTGAAAAATTGTGTGATTTTCGGAAATTTTTTGGAGGTACTCAATTATATATTTTGGAAAATTAAGAATATATTTGGCTATATTTCACCTATATTACATATTTTTTCATAGAAAAATATTGATATCCAAGCGACTTTCGCGCTGCCTTCGGAGGCGCCTAAAAAAAAGTTCCTCCACTGCTGACATGATTCCGGCCGATTGAGTAGCTGAAACCGAAAAAGGAAAAATGTCATTGAACTGGAAGCTATTTCCCGTACAATGGCGTAGGATTTTCGAAAAGTATCAAAATCTAACAAAATCGCGTAGTTATGAAAAAAGTCTGTTTTCTTGCCTATAAAATGGTCGTTTTTTTCAATGCCAAATCATCAATTTTCATCCAATAAAAAATATCCTAGGTCATTGTAGAGTAAATATATTCAAGAGAACTCAGTTCAAATTTCAGGTCAATCGAATAATTGCTCTTTGAGTTACAATGGCAGCAAATTTGAAAAATCTCATTTCGAGAAAAACGCGTTTAAAGATTTAACTATCGATTTTCGCAAGATAAAATCATATTGATATAAATAATATAAATGATATATATAATAAAAAAATCGATTTTTTGAAAGTGTCGCACTGGTATAGCCCTTTAAGGGGTTACCCCCACTTGCGATTTTGAAAAAATCGATTTTTTTTATTGCATTTTTTTGAAGTATAAGTATCCGGGCCCATACTTCCGTATGGGCCCGGAATAGATGACTCTATGTAAGTTTACAAAAAAAAATATTTTCTTCGTGTAAACTGAAATTGAAACTTTAAACGCGTTTTTCTCAAAATGGCATTTCTGAAGTCGGTGACCAAGATTACTCGAACACTAATGAACCGATCTTCGTGAAATTTTGCAGGCTTATTTAATACATAAAAATGTAGTATTTAATCGTTGGATTTTTTTTTTTTTCGAAAAAATGGCCGTTTTATAGCCAAAAAACGGCCGTTTTTTTTTCGTTAAAATCGAACCATTAACTTTGACTGTCCGCCATTTTGTGAAAAATTAATATTTTTTAAAATCCTTCGATTAAAGACTAGTTTATACTTATATTAGACTAAATCCATCCGCATTTTTTTTTCAGATGATCCACTTCGCCGCAATGTTGGTCACCGCAAACCGTGTATATAAAAACATTATTTCCTTGACGGCCATTTGCCACTAAACAATGTAATATTTTTCAATAAAAAAATTACTGAAAGTTCCTCAAGATGTGTTCTTTAAGATGGTATATTGATCGATTAAAAAAGTTGTGTAGTTTTCTTTTAAAAAATTCATGAAAAAGGCCTTTTTTTGCGCTACAAGTGGGGGTAACGCCTTAAGTGATATTACTAGTAAGCCTAAAAAATGGTGAACAAAACGTTCTTTAAAAAAATTCACGAAAATAAGCAATTTTTTTCTCGCCTAAGGGTATCTCCCCCCTCAACGATGCGATATTTTTTCTCCAAGAATACAAGAAATGAAATGACGAAACAATTGTCTTTGTTCGGCACGGGATACTCTTACAAAAGCAACCGTTTTGCAAATTGCCAACCGACAAGATGTGATTGTGGTAACAAGCTTGATAGGCTAGCAGCCTCCACATTTGTTTACGAGCACAACTGAAAAGTTGTGCCACGTCGCGAGTATCCTGTGCGAGAAAACTGCATCCGTGGAATACTTCGCTTCACGACGAATTCGCGAGGTGTTCAATATTTTCCTTGACATTGAAAAGGTGGCTCGTTTCCAGATGACAATAATGCGACGAATCGCGGCTGGCGTTGCACAAAAACCGACGATCCCACATTTTTCGTTGCGCTCGTTGTCGTCGGTCTCTGTATATCGCGACTCTCGAGAACGCAGTTGTGACTAATATCTCTGGCGTGAATCGCGCACACGGAAACGGGGCTGCCAAAAATTCTCGGAGAACACAGAACGATGACGTGTGCGACAACGATGCGATATTTCATCGCCGCGAAACGAGCGGAATGTCATTAACACGCGTTCGAAAATCGCGATTCTAATGTAAGAAAAAAAATATGAATAGATCGTTTCTCAAATTTTCAGGAATGATTTATATACGGCGTGATGTGAAATTACGTCTCTACGATGGGGAAAATTTCGCATTCGCAAAGTACGAGCGAATTGGTTAGTTCCGAAAATACGAATTCGATCTAGAAATAAATGTTTCGACGTCACTATGAATGAATGTCATTCGCATATAGATGTATATATGGTTGTGTGGGATGAGTTGGACAACCCTAAAATCGTACGATGTTCCATTTATTTACGTCGACGAATTTAGACGTCCCATTAATAATCATTGGTATTTAGTCAGGGACCCTGCGGATATTTTCACTCCGCAGACGCACGACGATGAATTTCGCGTCGTGGGGAACGGGAAGCTCACGTCTTCGGGTGCGAAGAATGCTCATATAAGGTATCCGGGGTTTGAATATTTCACTATTTCGGTATGAGAACGATAAAAAAAAATTCCATGAATATAAATAATTCACTATCTCGGAATAAATGATCGATAGAAAAAAAATTAATTTTACTAATTCAAATAATTTACAATTTCGGTATAAGATTGAAAAAAAAATATTTCACTGTACCAAAAATCGAAGCAATAACGGTCAATGATCCTTGATAATATTAGTGAATGGGAAACAATAATAGTAAAATTATTCATCGTTAATTAAACCGGTGATTTTTTATATTCAGAATAAATTATATTTTTAGTAATTTTTCTGAATAGGGCATCCGAAACTCACCCCATGCTGGGTAGTTCCTTTTTTGGAATATTCAGTATATATATTTTTTTTTATAACCAGAAGCAAATACATTTTTTAATCGATGCCGATACTAACGGTGAAACTTTTTATATATGGTTTATAAATAAATACATATAAAATTAACCTAACTGATTATTGTCATCCATTGATGGAACATTTATATCGAAAAAGTTAGAAGCTCTGGTTTATTGTTGGTCTCATAATTTTGTAACGAGCCCAACGACCTACATACGTTATTATAAAGAAATAATTGTTTATCGAGCCGAGGTTAAGCCGTAGCGATTGCTCAATGAACCAAAGTGCTTGAGCAAGGTGGAAAAATTACTACTCATATAATGTCGCTTATTTTATTCTAGGTGCAAAGCTCCGATAAAAGCAACATCCTCAACCGACTACAAAGCCTGCACCCCTTCATATTGCTAGATATTTTTATATACTATTGCAGCGAAAAGAGAACCTCCTCTATGGACACACATATATGTATGTGTATATTTGGCGAGTTTCTTGAAAGCTCTGATATCATGGTATGTTATGGGAATGTTATAGAGAAAATGTATATTTTTCTTTCGAGAAAAAAATATCTATTTTGGCCCTCTTTCGAAAACCGCTCAATTGTGGGGTTCATGTAATTTCTACAGTCTAGATAGACAAATCAATCTCCTCAAAAATAGATTATTTTACAAATATGTAGAATAATTTAATATACTTCTTATATCTAATTAAGGCGGGACGGGTTTCAAAAATCGATTTTTTAAAATGTGTATGTATTCAGGAATATGTGAAAAAATTCAAGTTAAAATCATGGAAATTAAGCACGTTACGGACGATTTAGTGACGTATACTAAAACTTTCAATCGCAATTTTTTCGACCTGGCCGAAATCACAACTCCAGCTATAATTGTCCAATTTTCAATTGGACGAACCAACATTTTCGTAATTACAGTTGCTATGCGTAGCCGTTTTTTTTTAGTTTATTATTTTTAGGCCCCCGAAAAGAAAACCGCAAATTTACGTTTTTTAATGTCCGCTATTTTGTGAATTTTGCTTTGAAAAAACGGCTACGTATAACAAGAACTTCATTGATAACGATTATCAAACTATTTTATCTTTATTTTTCAGACCAACGAGTGTCCACTTATCGATCCGGTCATTGGACCACATTTTTTATACCGAGACTCTATTATTGTACCTCAATAACGTTGCTAATGTTTAATTTTTTAAATAAAAATCTACACGGAACACCCCGATGGAAATTTATGTATGTAAAATATATGCCACATATATATATATCGGTCGCATATATAATGACGAAAAATAGAATAATAGGCATATATTCAGTATATATGCACCAAATATATGACGCATATATGACCCATATACTTTCGATATATTTTTCTGACCAAAACATATATGCCACGTATAAACACTATATATGATGCATATATGAGGCATATACGACGCATATATTTTCGATATATTTTTAATCTATTTTTTTGTCAGAAAAATATATCAAAAATGTATGCGTCATATATGACGCATACATTTTTGATACATATTCCTGACAAAAAATATATGCTGTGTATAAACACTATTACAGTTAAACTTAATAAAACTTAAAACTTAAACTTAAAAAAACTTAACTTACAGTTAAAGTAGGCTATTACATATAAACACTATATACAGATAAGCGTAGCATATCTGTATATATGTGGCATATATGTACCATTCATGCAGTATATATGTGGTATGTACGCAGTGTGTATGCTACATATATGCTAAATATATGTGGTATATATGCAGGGTAAATGCTACATATATCATTGATATATGATACATTGATATACAGTAATACCACGCATCTCATATATAAAATACCACATCTCATATATAAAAACGTTACGAAAATTAGAATTTGGCACATATATGCAACATATATTTTCAATATATGGCATACATTTCACATATATTACAATTATTAATAAAATAAATTGGCAGTATATTTTTGCGTATATAAATTTCCATGGGGGCACGTTCAATGTGTGAATAATAACATACCTTTATTCCAAATCCAAAATGATTAGTCTAGTAGATAATGAATCGGAAACAACTATCTTTTTCGGCCCGTGAGGGCCTTCCTTAATAAGCAAAGTGCAATTTTTTTCGAATTTACTATTTTAACTTCTTAAACAAGAGTAAACATTTTAACCCCCATCTTAAGGGGTCTTCTCACTTTAGACGCTAAAAAAGGGCTAATTTCATGAATTTTTTTGATAGGTTTATATTATAGATATTGATATAAAAGTTGTTACACTTAATAAATAAAGTTTCGAAATACATTTTTTTTAAATAATTTATTTATGTCACTATTGATAGACGAAAATAGTGGTTAAAAAAAAATGTCCTAAAAAATTTGTAGGTCTGCGCTGTTGATGAAATCTCGGAGATGGTTCATCCGGTTTTAGATTCAGCATGTTGATGGCTATGGCACATATCCTACGATTTTTTATATATGCAAAAATAACAATATGGCGGACATTTTTCGAAAAGACAAAAAAATCGTGTTTTTTCACCGTTTTTGGCAAATAAAATTGCAAATTTCGAAATTAAACAAAATACTTTCTATGCGCTACAGCTATAGTTGTAAAGAATATGTGGTTAAAATTTCATAAGGATCGATTCAGTAGTTTCGAAGATTTTATCAACAAACCGTCGAAAAACGTTGTTTCGAGAAAAACGCGTTTAAAGTTTGTGTGGGTTGCACAAATACATTACATTTTTTTAAAATATATTTCAAAAGTGTATATATTGAGTGTAATCACTTTTATATCAATATCTATAATATAAAATTATGAATAAACATGAAAATATCCTTTTCAGCATCTAAAGTGAGAAGACCCGTCAAATTCATTGTCATTTCACTTTTTTTACAAGGTTTGCTTGAAATAATATTCAGTCGTGAAGACCCAATTTAGAAACCGTATGGAATTCATACGAGCCAGATATGATTGTCGATAGTAATATACGTGAAGCATTGGAGTGGAGTATTCGAGATCATCTGAGAGTTGAATCCAAGCTCGGCTCCTCTATGTCACTTTTCATCTCTTCCCGTCCGGAGCCTCGATCGACCGTACTTCTGATAAGCGCATATCAGTGCGAATCTTCGATTGAACGATTGACCTGTATATTTTATTGTGAATGGTAAAAAAAGATTCCAGATCTATAAGAAATAAAATTTTCGCATGCATTGTCATCCTCTTGCCTTCTTTATTGTAGCAGTTTGTCAATCCTTTTAAACGGATACCTCACAAGACCATCAGACGGTTTATATTTCTTTTTCTACCAAGCACGATTTTTCATTGATAACCATCTTATTCTTATATTCATCCCAACAATAATATTCACAAATTCGTCAATCTTTTTTCAAGGGTTCTCCCTTCCAAACTTTTCTATATTTATCAATCATCAAATAATTTATGGTGGTTTCTACTTTGTTGGCCAATTTTTTTTCCATTGTGCTGTATCGAAAAGAAGAAGGAGGAGGAAGGTGTACCCACAGCCCGGCATAGCAGATTAGGTGTAAGTATGAAACTTTTCACTTTATTCGCATATAAACTTCAGTTTAAGGGCCAATCTAGTGGCCGAAAAAATAGGCTTTTTGGGGATTTTTTTTTCAGAAAAACTACAAAATAAATGGAGATTACGAAAAAGGGGGTTTAACATACACTTCAGTGACTGTGTACAATAATTTTTTAGAAGCAATTAAATTCAAAAATTTTTTAGGTAAATCTGTGGAAAGGGAAAAATTTCGTCAGATTTTTCACTTTCCACAGATTTACCTAAAAAATCGTCAAATAATTGTTAATAACAAATGAACTATGCAATATACAAAAAAAAATCCTACGTACTTCCATAGACAATGTATTTTTCAAGATATACTTAACATTTCAAGTGAATCAGTTGAAAATTGTCTGAGTTATGTTTCCGGCCAACTTAAAAAATGCAGTTTTGAGATAAACGCTGCACAGCCGCCATTTTGGGATTAATCGCTTCGAAAAAATTATTGTACACAGTCACTGATATGTATGATAAATACCCTTTTTTGTAATCTCGATTTATTTTGTAGTTTTTCTGAAAAAAAAAAACCCCAAAAAGCCTATTTTTTCGGCCTCTAGAGTGGCCTAAGGCCTTAACTTCAAACGCGTTTTTCTCGGAGCCACGTTTTCCAATTTTGCGTTAGTGCTCCTACACGCCCTAGATGAGCAATCGTTATGAAATTTGGCAGACACCCGTGCAAGAAACGTCTTCATTAGATGAACTAGAATTATCCGAAAATATTCAGTCGTTTTTATTTTATGAACAAAAAACTGGAAAAATGTTCGGTAAAAAACCAAACTTCCCCTGCGATCCCTCACTACTTTTTTATTTTTTTATTTTCCCTCTTAATTCTAGTTCAACTTATACACAATATTGTACAAAGTAGAAATATGTTTGATTTTTTTGTTTCGGATCACCAGTTCAAGACTTAGGACTTCCGCAAGCGAAGGATGTATCATCGCCAGCGCACCGACATACGTGGCTCCTCCCACTCCCGGTATCATGTTTTCTCAAACTTTAAAAAATATTATCACGTTCAATGAAGACCGCTCAGTAATCATACCAAATTTCAACATTTTATGTATAATATTTTTCGCAAAAAAAATTGGTGAAAAATCGAACATTTTTTGGCCCAAGTAGAAACTTCCTTTATGTAGTCGATAGAATTTTTGTCTAATATGAATTTAATTGAGAACATTTGTGCGCAAGGACGTTTCATCTGGGAATAACGTTGATGATGTATATTGACACTTGTTCGTTCATTTCGTAAAAAATACAGTGATTCATGGAAACGTCAGATTGATTACAAAAAGGCAAATAAGTCGACCCTTTTGCATTGTCATCGAAGATATTACGATACCGGTGGCACCTAATTCTGACCACGCCCCAGGTAGGAAATCAAAAGGCTGACGATGGAAACAAACTTGTGCGAGCCTTGTTTCACCGAGCCTGATTGAGACAGGCCTGGGCCAGGTTTCATTGCATCGTTTGGAGCAGCCTGGAACCAAGACTGGCTGCTTAGCCTAAACTCAGGGTTATTTCAAGCTTTATTCAGCCAGTGAATTTTAAGGCTAAAACATCAAGGCTGGATGCAGGCTTGTTTCAGGTTGTGATAAAATGAAATAAATTTGAAATTATATTTTTTCTGTACTTTTATGAAAAAAAAATTTGGCAATAAATTTTTCGGGTGCGAAGGCACGAAAAACGAAAGCAAAGAAGGCAGCTCAGAACATTTAAACATATTCTCTTATCGATATTTATGAGGTACACAAAAAAGTTTTTTTCTCGTCACACACAGATTTCGTATATACTCACTCTCTGGAGTTTGCGTACACTCTGTGTATTACGTGTCCTATAAACAACAAATAAAATAAAGTATTATTTTAAAATATTTGTTATATATATTTTATAACAAATAATGAATAATAAATATATATAATAAATAAAATGAATTCTTTACAAATTTATTAAATTTACCCCAATGTAGAATATAGAAAACTAAAAACAGGCCTCAATAGCCTCGAGAAGAGTTTGGGATAAGCCTGGTCATAAATGCTCGTGAAGGCTTCATTGAGGCTCGTTTTGAACCTTGTTGTTTCGTCGTTTCAGGCTTAGTATAGGCTTTTCTACCAGCCTTTGGTCAAGCCTGTGTGCAAGAGCCTGAAATCGCGTTATCATTCAGAGGTTCAGCTAGGCCTGAAATCAGGCTGGTGCTCGACCTGAATTAAAAATCGTGAGCCTTGTTTCAGAGCTTGGCGAGCCCTTTTTTCATCGTCAATTCCTACCTGGGGCAGCCTCCATATTTGACCCAAAATAAGACTTTTTTCAAGAGTGGTCAAAATCGAAATTCGATCCTTAAGGGGGTGAAACAGGGGTTTTAAAATTTGTATGAGACAGCATATTTTTTCGTCACATTTGCTTGATACTTGTCGTAAATACTCTACAGTACAAATAATTGAACACGTATTTCAGCATTTCCTAAAATTCAACCCTTAAGGGGGTGAAACAGGGGTGTTAAAGTTTGTATGAGACAACATATTTTTTTACCAGATTTACTTGAAACTTATCAAATTAATTTTACATATAACACTATATGTTTTCCTTGCTGTTCGGTGCGTGTAGACAGTCAAGTGGTACGTTTCATCCCTTAACTGTGTTTATTTGGATTAGCATAAATACACCAAACAAACCCAAACAAACACTTGTTTAATTATTTGTATTGGAGTGTAGTTATACCAAGTTTCAAGCAAAACTGACCAAAAAATATGTTGTCTCAAATAAACTTCAAAACCCCGGTTTCACCCCCTCAAGGGTCGAACTTCGATCTTTTCCACTCTTGAAAATTATTTTCGGTCAAATATGAAGACTGCTCGGTCAGAATTAGGGGCCACAGATTTCGTAATACCGCCGTGACGCGTTTTTCACGTCACAGAAAATTGCATCCTCTGTCCCCATGCATTATAAAAAAATATGGAAATTGCACAGTGGTCTCGAGCTTGCGCCTCGGAAAGGTGCAGAGGGTTAGATTTTCTCATTATTTTATTTTTTCCCTTGCTCACATCATCCCCTCGCTGGTGGCAAAAAAACGAGTGTATAATTCCCAGGTGGCATCAGAGCCAATGGAAAAACATGAAAGAAAAGCGGCGTATTCCGGCCATATTTGACGCGCCGGCGCATAGATCTCTCGTTTTCGCTCGGCGGTCAGAAAGCTTCGATTCACGCACAGGGGGCTCTCTCTCTCTCGTTGCGTTTTCATCGTGTATTGTCGACGTTACTATCCTCCGACATAGTGCGATTTAGTGATTTATTACTGGTTAAAAAAACAACAATATACATCGAATACACGAGTGCAGGGTACGCGACGTACCGAACGGACCATCAGAAGTCCAAACGGTAAGTTTACTGTTTGTGCGCATACAGTTTGTTTGTTTTTATTTTACGAAATCGAATTCCCGGCTTGTCCAACTAAAGCCTTCGTACTACCGTATCGTGAATATACCGGCCGTCAGGGCATATTGATTTCCGGGTCTCCGTTCTCTGTTCGACAGTCTTCCTATCTTATTCTTGCTTCATTGGAAAGTTGTTTTCATTTTTTATAAAATATATTCAGATGCATTCGATATTCCAGCATAATTTCAAACTCTATACGAAGGCTGAAAAATTTAACACGGTAGATGGAACTGCTTCGAAACTTTTGGTCAAAGTGGAACGGCAGTTATTTATTTCTTTTCGACGAGCTTTTGAAAATAGATTAATGGATTTTGTGTGTGTGTAAATATATATATATATATATAAGACGATAAGACGAAATTAAAAACCTGACAAGTGTTCAGAATGAATTCCACTAGTATATATGTATGTATGTATATATACAGGTCTACCGGTTATTGGTCACAATCCTATGAAAGGGTTGTAGGACATGTTTACCACTGTCAAATAACCCAGTAACGCTGTAAAAGTCAACCATTATCGAGATGTTACAATTTTTTTTAATTTTCTATAGTTAAGTGTAGGCGGCTTTAAAAGATAATTTGAAAAAAACTGTTGCATGGAATCAAACTTTTTATCATTTGTAGTTTGAGAACACAGTAATAAAGAATTATCAACGATAAAATAAGACGAATTATTAGACTTGCAGAGTTTTGCACCCCTAATTCAAAAATGTTTGCACATTATTCTTATTTTATTGTTGATAATTCTTTGTTACTGTGCCCTCGAACTACAAACAATAAAAATGTTTGATTCCATACAACAGATTTTTCATTGATTTTTTCATTTGTTTATCCTTCCCTTAAAGAAAAAAATATTTCGAAAATAGTTCATTTTTGCATAAAGCATTTCTGGGTTATTTAATAGCGGAAAACATGTTCTATAGCCCTTTCACGAGACCCGTTTATATAGCCTTGTATACAAACTAATGGAACTAATTCTGAACACTTTGCAAATTTGTAAAAATTTCGCATTCAATGATCATTTTTCCGTGATAATCACTAACATTTTATATTCTCATCAAAGTAGGCTTATTGAGACAAATATTGAGTAAAAACATTCCCGATTAAAATTTTTTAAAGTACACTTTCATTTCGTCGTAGCAGAATATATATCTTTTACGTAAAAATGAAAAAAAAAAACGAATTTCTATTAAAAATACCCAGAATTAATTCCACTAGTATATATATATACTTTATACAACTTTTCAGTTATTCGCATATAGGCCTTTGTTTCGTGATGAAACACAAAGAGATGCGAAATAATGGAAAAATCAGTCTTCGTATTCTTCTTACGCGTTGTATCAAACGTTATAAATGTTCTCCCATGAAATAGAAAATAAATTCGACGTGATAGGATAAAATGTCAAATCATAAAAAAAAATGTCGATACTTTTTAGTCTCCTCTCCTCATTTTCCGAGGCACAAAGCGAAATTCAATAGTCAATAAAATAACCATATCGAATGCAATGTAAGATCATTCTCAAATTCGAAAACACTCGTGAGATGAAGGCAACAAAGCATACAGTATTGCGAAGGGAAATGAAAGCATACAGGATAAGAGACTCGCAGTAGTGATAGTCCATTATGGTCAGCCAGTGTGTCAATATCCGAATTGGCGCTAGAAAGATAACGTGCACATACTGTAGCAATAAAGTTTTTTTCCTTTTTTGAGATATCTCTAAAAATATGTATTTTCTATATAACTCATATAATTTAATTTTTCAAAATAATTACATTCTCACTCGACAAAGTAAATAGCACGAATAGCATATAAAAAATATTCTCCAGACGAACTGAGAGAGGCATGGTAATGCCGGGCAGTAGATGATTGATTCGTAAAAATCAACATCGTTGTCGAATCCTCTCAATGAGGCTGCTCAAAGCCACGACCTTGCTCAATCGTGTTCTCGTAGTAAAAAAAAATACCGCACGATTTTGTCAAAATCCTTCGGTCCGTTTTTAAAACGAAATTCATAAATCTTCCGAATCGATTGCTTCGAAAATCATCAAATGATCTATAAACGAGAACGTTCTAAAAAAAGCTCCAAACACAATTTGATTCTGTAAAGGATACAGGTATCAGAAATAAGTACATGTGGGTACAAATAGCCGAAAAATGCATGAAAAGTGTACATTCCGTTTTGCGCACTCGAAATATTACCAAATAAATTACCAAAAATTACCAATAAAACCAAAAACATCCCCGCCTATTCTGTCATTATAGTCAAGCCAACGAAGAAAAGCATTCCATTTTTTTGAATCGTAAAATTGCAGGCCTTGATCAACAATGGGAAAGGAAAAAATTCACATAAACATCG
This sequence comes from Ophion slaviceki, assembly GCA_944452715.1. Classification (NCBI taxonomy): domain Eukaryota; kingdom Metazoa; phylum Arthropoda; class Insecta; order Hymenoptera; family Ichneumonidae; genus Ophion; species Ophion slaviceki. Next base: position 13,702,986 of record OX101785.1, read on the forward strand.
TGGTGATAGGCCACGTTGATTCCGGCAAATCAACGACAACGGGACATCTGATATACAAATGCGGCGGTATCGACAAACGCACGATAGAAAAATTTGAAAAAGAGGCCCAAGAGATGGGCAAGGGTTCGTTCAAGTATGCCTGGGTACTGGACAAATTGAAAGCGGAACGGGAGCGTGGTATCACGATCGACATTGCAATGTGGAAATTCGAAACGGCGAAGTATTACATAACGATAATCGATGCGCCGGGACATCGGGATTTCATAAAAAACATGATAACGGGAACGAGTCAGGCGGATTGCGCGGTTCTGATAGTGGCAGCTGGAATAGGTGAGTTTGAGGCTGGTATATCGAAGAACGGTCAAACGCGAGAACACGCCTTGCTCGCTTTCACTCTCGGTGTGAAGCAACTCATAGTCGGTGTCAACAAAATGGACATGACCGAGCCACCCTACTCGGAGACGCGTTTTGAGGAAATAAAAAAAGAGGTTTCATCGTACATCAAAAAAATCGGCTACAACACATCGTCGGTTGCATTCGTGCCGATATCCGGTTGGCACGGGGACAACATGCTCGAATCATCCCCTAAGACTGCTTGGTACAAGGGCTGGAAGGTCGAGCGTAAAGATGGTAACGCTGAGGGTAAGACACTGATCGAGGCCCTCGACGCTATTTTGCCGCCGTCGCGTCCCACCGACAAGGCACTTCGCCTCCCACTTCAGGACGTCTACAAGATCGGTGGAATCGGCACTGTACCGGTCGGCCGAGTGGAAACTGGCATACTTAAACCAGGTAAATTCTTCTTAACTCCAATTTCCTCCCTTTCTTATTCCGTCGAAATAGCTGCTTCCTTAAAATACAAGTGAGTGGGGTCCTTTGGGCGAGGAAAAAATAGCTGACATTCATGATTTTTTTACGCGGAAAGATTTCTTTACCATTTTGAGACTTAGGGTACCTTTGTTTTACTATTTTTTACGGCACTGTGGACGCATATTCATAAGTGCTAATATCCTCAAGTGAATATCCATAAGCCGAATATTCATAAGTACGAATATCCATAAGTGAGTATAGAATAGAAATGAGTGCCAGAATGGCAGGAGGTAGCGGAAAAGTGAGTATAGAGGGGACCCAAACAAACCCAAACAAACTCACTTATCTCTACCTCCCGCCATTTCTGGCACTCATTTCTATTCTATACTCACTTATGGATATTCGACTGGTGGATATTCAACTTATAGATATTCGTACTTACGGATATCCATAAGTACGAATATCCATAAGTCGAATATCCATAGGTAGAATATCCATAAGTACGAATATCCATAAGTCGAGTATCCATAAATCGAATATCCATAAGTCGAATATCCACAAGTCGAATATCCATAAGTCGAATATCCATAAGTGAGTATAGAGTAGAAATGGGTGCCAGGAATGAGGGAAGGTAGAGATGAGTGAGTTTGTTCAGGCTCCCTTTATACTTACTTTTCCTCTACCTCCCGCCATTTCTGGCACTCATTTCTACTCTATACTCACTTACGGATATTCGACTTATGGATATTCACTTTTGCATATTCGACTTAAGGATATTCGTACTTATGGATATTCGGTTATGGAAATTCGACTTATGGATATTCTACCCCAATAATTTTACGGCGGGTTCTGTCAGACGGCGTGACACGTGGCATCGGCGGGATTAAACTGAAAAAAAAAACCAACGAAGATTTTTCTTTCATTAACACTCATACGCAGAATATGAACCAAGAAAACGTGAGAAACGTTGAGAATCGATGAAATTGTACGCTTTGAATCAAAAAGATTGAATTTTCTGAAAAAACATGGCTACATTTTGCAACCAAAAATTACTTTTTAACAAATTTTCAAAAACATTCAGGGCAATGTTTTAGACGATAATGTTGGAAAGATTTATACCAAATTTCATCACAATCGGTCGATTAGTTTTTGAGCTATCGTCACGCCAGTTTTGAAAATGCAATTTAGAAGACCGTGCCATACCTCCGCCATTTTTAACCCTTCCTGACACCCTTATATTTGGCCACCATTTTGACACACTGGGTCAATTTGACCCGGACATTACTTCAACCACCTATTCTTAACAACACTTTAAACATCTCTTAATATGTATGCATAATTGAAACTCGGAAAGTATAAAATTGAATTGTTGTAAAAAATTATTGCAAGCTTTTAATTTTGGGGATGTGAGCATTTTGTTTCAAATTCGTCCGGGTCAAAATGACCCAGTATGTTAAGGAACGGTTAAAGATGAATGAAAAAAACTATGAAAGGTAAGTCCGGGGTAGTTGGCCACAGTTTTTTTAAGGATCTGTCAAGATAAAAGTACAGCCGTTTCTTAACTTATCTTTATTTGTAATTTAAACATTTAACATTTAACTTTAAGATAACTTACGAGATGAAAACAAACTCCTATCAGATCAACCTTTAAATGACTATTTTTTTCAATCATGGTTGGCTATCTCTCCCGGAGTATCCGGGTGTGATGGCCATAGGAGTAGAGGTGAGATGGCCAGTTACCCAGCATTATGCTCTCGGTTTCCTCTTTGATTTTATGTTTTGATTCTTTTTTTTTCTTTTGGCCACATCTAGAACACATATCGAAATCAGTATAATTTTTGTGTACCCACAGTTGGCATACTATCCACTGAAGCCAGTCTTCGATAAGACGAGTTTCATAATCATTTTCTCAGCAACATTTTTTGTCATTGTTCTTATATCGTCTTTCTAAGGTATTCCTAGATATTTCGTAGGTCCTAGCGGCCGCACGAGTCAACAATTCATCATTTTTACAGCACTAACAGCTGTCTGAAGATTCTCGCGTTCAGTTCCCTCATAGAGCAATTGCTTCTCTCGTACTTATTAGGCATCTAAAACAAATGTAGAATAAATGAATTCCTTGAACACATTGCAACTAATACTATAGCGATCATACACCGACTGTACGTGACCATATCTCCTAATCTCCCGGGAGAGATGGCCACATCTAAAATGTAAACAAGTAGAAACAGTACATGCGAAATCTTGAGATTAAAACAAAGCACTGTTCGTGAACTATTCAAGAAATACTAAAGTAATCATTACTTTTACAAAGTAAAATCACCATAATGTGAAACACCTTGAACAAACTTTAGCAGTAGACAGAACAATTAAGGCCATATACATGCGATTTCGCCGATTTTTAAAGGTACTTTGCTAGACGCGGTTAAAAAAATGACGCATATATTGACAACATTTTTTTACAGATCATTTATGCACATGGTTTTAAGTATATGTAAAAAAAATCAGAAATGTTAACAAATGGCGGAGATATAAGATAATAAATCAATGTATTTTTTTGCGCGCGTGTTGATGGTGAAAGTTCTTGGCATCGATGTGGGTGTCTGAAAAAGAAAATGAACATATTTAGAATTGCATAATGAATGTATCTTCAGTGTGAACCAACAATATTATTTGGTTCAAAATTATTATAAAAAAAATCGAAACTTAACATTTTTTTACTCAATTTTCTGTAGGTATTTTATTTTTTGTATTGTTTTGTGTTATTGAAATTTCTGTTTCTGTGGTTCACACAATACGTGATGATACTAAGAATATGTTGTAAACATTTCAAAGCGATCTGAACCTTCGTTCAAGAGTTAGAACTTTCACAAGGTTCAAAGAAGTGAATCGTGGAAAAACGGCTTTGAAGTTGGCGGTCGGGAGCGCCGCGCGGTGTCTATTAACAGTTCTAAATGCTGTAACTTCAATCATTTTTGGAATTTTTCAATTCTGTAAAGCTAAAAATATTCCTAACCGTTCGGGCTAATGGAATCATTTTTTTTTTATTAAATTTTTTGAAACTTTTCGCGCATATAAGTCCCTAAAACGAATTTTACTTACTTAACATGTTTAGCCAAAAGTAGTAATAAACATACCCTAAGTCTCAAGAAAGGCGAAGAAATCTTTCCTTTAAAAAAAAATCATGACAATCAGCAAAAAATTTCCACGCCTAAAGGTATCTGTCCCCTTAAAATGAATTGATCCCAAATTTGTATTATTCCAAATGGAGAGTGCCTCATCCGAATAAGATTATCCCAGTTCAATTGAATTGCAGATAAAAATCAAGCGGTGCACCAATTAACGAACATCCTCGAATTATTTTGACTTCGACTCCGAAAAGAAATGCATCTTCGTGATGATTTCGAATTGTCGCAGGCATGCTCGTGACCTTTGCACCAGCTGCGTTGACCACCGAGGTGAAATCCGTGGAGATGCATCACGAAGCTCTGACAGTTGCGATGCCCGGTGACAACGTCGGCTTCAACGTCAAGAACATATCGGTGAAAGAGCTTCGTCGCGGTTACGTGGCAGGTGACTCGAAGAACCAACCGCCTCGCGGTGCCTCGGACTTCACCGCCCAGGTCATCGTTCTCAATCATCCAGGACAGATAAGCAACGGTTACACCCCCGTCCTCGACTGTCACACAGCTCACATAGCTTGCAAATTTGCGGAAATAAAGCAAAAATGTGATCGTCGTACCGGCAAAGCGACGGAGGAAAATCCCAAGAGTATTAAGAGCGGCGACGCCGCCATTGTTGTTCTTCAACCTACGAAACCGATGTGCGTCGAGGCTTTTCAAGAATTTCCACCCCTCGGACGCTTCGCTGTTCGAGATATGCGTCAGACTGTTGCCGTTGGTGTGATCAAGGTAACATTCACGATAAGCGCAAAGTGTGCGAATGATACAGATTTTTGCTCGTCAGCTTTTTGAGGCGTTACATTTGAGTGAAAAAAAATGTTGACTGTTTTTTTTTTAATTGACTTCAATTATGTATAAACGTGACAAGAATGTTATACACGAGAAATACAACCCCATAACAAACAAACCCAAACAAAAACGAAATATTAAAAAAGGTTTAGGGCTCATTTTCCGAATCACCTCCAACGATCCAACAATGACCCTAATAACTGAAGACCTACTATCAAAATGCCTCCGTGGGTACACGCAGAATCCAAATGAGAGCTTCAAATTCAGAATTCCGTCGTGTGGACGGAATTGAAAAATAAAACTTAGCTCCTAAAGCATTTTTAAAACTTTAAACGCGTTTTTTTTCTCGAAAACACGTTTTTGGAATCAGGAGGACGCATAAATTCGAGCAGGTTTCATCCGATTGACTCAACATTTCGACTGTAGCTTCTTAAATAGATTCTCTAAAGAAGTACACACGATTTTTACGATTTATCAAGAATTCTCGTTTTCATAAACCAATTAACGTTGATTTTTTTAGCGAAAAAACTAAATTATTCACAATGGTGTCAATTTGCGAAAAAACCATATTTTTAAATAATCGTGTGTACTTCTCTAACGAAACTAATGTAAATGAATTTTTGTTCCTAGGTGCTAATTCATAAAAGTTCTGCGTCCTCCCGTAGAGCGCCTGAAAAAGCGCGCTTACAAGGAAAGGTTGCGAGGTCGATCTCTCCGATTTCGATGAAATTTGGCATGTTTGTAGAATGGGTAAAAATAGGCGACACGTATTTTTTTTATATCTGCGGAAGCCGATTTTTAAGGGTTGAAACACACCCTCGAAAATTGGGGTGTTTTTCGTTTTTCGTCGATAACGTTTTAACGGTACGAGATATGAAAAAATTTCAAATTGCAACAAAGTTTATTTTTTCGTGTAGTATACATTGGAGATGAGAACGATAACGTTATCGGCGAAAAACCCTCGTATTTTCGAGGGTGTGTTTCACCCCTAAAAAATCGGGTTCTGCAGATATAAAAAAACACGTGTCGCCTATTTTTACCCATTCTACAAGCATGCTAAATTTCATCGAAATCAGAAGGATCGACCTCGCAATCTTTCCTTGCAAGTGTAGCTACGACTAAGCCGCCATTTTGTATTTTCATTCCTAACTTTTTGTCCCTATACGTCAACTTATGTAGAATAAACCCGCCAAACCCCATATTGATAGCGGCGTTAGAATTCTCAAAAAAACAATCCCAAAAAGTCTCACTTTTCGATGAACCACGTAGATCCAACGCCTTAACGTTCTTATCAAACTGTCAGAAAGTGGTTTTTTTTTTTCGTTGTCTAATTTCTCTCCAGCGGGACGGAATGCCCTAAAATTTATTCGAGACGTAACCAAACCCTTTCACAAAATACCCAAAAAGTTCAAAATTTCATGAAAGTGAACATTTTATAATTTTTTCGAATTCCGAATAATTGTTGGTGACGTGACAGCAGTAGTGCATTGAGGATCAAATTAGATAAAATTATGACTTACCAGTTAGTTTTTGCGAAACTGATATTTCTATTCGTCTGTAGCGTTTTTCTTGGAGATCCGAAATTCGATAATTTGCAACATATGATGCTAGAAACCTGTCGAAAAAAAAAATTAAATAAGAACAGCTTGTTGAGCGAGACTTTATAATGCCATTACAATTTTGCAGAGTGTCAACTTCAAAGATACGCAGGGCAAGGTAACAAAGGCCGCGGAAAAGGTCCAGAAGAAGAAGTAACCATCAAGCTTCCTCGGAAGCTCAGGACAGCAGGACGCTCGTTTCTCGTGGTCATTGGCCCACCAGATTCACAAGTCCGCAAAAACGACAGCAACAATCGCCGCGGTCGCAGCCAGCGCTTATTACTCAAAAACCAAAAGTGGCAAAATATTGTGTACCCTGCTGCCACCTTTGAACTATCCTGTAGTATTGAATCCACGCATATATCCAAATCTTCACATACAATTCACTCATGCTCCACGAACCCCGCACATATGTTAGCGTTATGCACAATTTCACGAATATAAACGCAATGATCATCAGTGTCCGCATATTAAACGGAAAAACGAAAAAGAATGAAGATGGAAATCAGTCTACTTGTATCGATTAAGTGTCCCATTTACTATCGTAATACTCACAAGGAACATCACTCGAGTGTCCGCCTTTGATTTTGTTGATACTCACATATGCGACGAAGCATTGAAAACTATCAGACATCTTTTTTATCGGCGGAAAACGGTTTTAAGGGAGGAAACCACCCCTCGAAGAAAGGCGTGTCACCCCTCGATTTTATTTTTTTCAATACTTCCATGGGGTTTTTGGTGGGTTTTGTTTCAATCAGATCGGTGGACTGCTTGTGGGTGAAACTGCACCCCTCGACACGCCTTTCTTTGAGGGGTGGTTTTCCGCCTTAAAAATAGTTTTCCCGCCGAAGAAAAAGACGTGTCTGATAGTTTTCAATGCTTCGTCACATACATGAGTTTAAACGAAATTGAAGGTGGACACTTGAGTGAAATTCCTCGTCAGTACTCTACGAGCCTACTTCGCGCATTCGAAGTTCTTTTGAATCGTAACGAAAGAAAGTAGCGGAGGAAAACGAACGCAAATCTCGATAAAAGGGGTGGACGAAAAAAAAAGAGGGAATTCGAGCTTTTTGCCTCGCCGCAAGTACCGAAGGAGCGACAGATGAAGGAAATAAACTTCGCGAGGAGAGTTGAGCTATGAAAAAAAAAAAACATCATTATGAATAGCTTGCATTTGCCAAGCCATTTATCTGTATCTACAACGAATAGTCTGAATGATCCTAAAAATGAAAACTACGAATAACGACCGTAAATACGTAAATAACCAATGGCGAGCAAAAAATTGACAACTATTGGAACGACATTTCATTGTAGCTCAGCTCTGCTCGAAAAACATCCCCAATCGTGCGGACAATCCTGCGAAGCTGATGGGCAATGCGAACTGATTTACTTGCGATTTTTCTGACCTGAGACCTCGGAGTCGACGCTATAGGAAACCCACGAAAAAGATCTTCCTGACTCGCGATTCATCCCGATTGCTTCGTCCAAGCTGACTCCGTCGCAAAGTGTACGATGACAGTCCTACAGATACGTCGCGACGATTTTTAGAGCGAAATTATTCCAATCGTTGGCGAGCGTTTCACTCGACATTTCAGGACCATGGTACACAAGAACAATCTTACCACTCACCGTGTTTCCTTTTCTTTTTACTACGTCCGGCTTCGTTGCACACGAGCAAGAATAATTTTAATTTTTAATCCTGAAGTTTTGTCTCCAGCGAAAAATCGAGTTTCCCTGATCAACGAACTAAAATGACTCCGTATTGTCGTCTCCGTCACTCGTGATCTTTGAAAAAACGTTCTGTGATTCTTTACACTCTTAGACTTGTTAAGTTCTCGTAATAAATATGAAGAAGAAAAAATGTGTACGCTTGGTGTCCTTTTGAATTACTTCGCTACCAATGTCCTCGTCCCTATACCCAATACCTGGCGTGATTCGGATTTTTGGCGAGTGAAACAAATTCACAGCAACGGTAGGAACGTACAATCTGAAAGGTCAATTATTGAGGGGCTACATCTACCTAGAGGCCCGAAAAAAATGGCACAATTCTGATTTTTTTCCCGAAAAACTTTTAGTGCAAGAAAAACGTATTTTTTTAAACACAAATGTTAAGAGCCTTTGAAAAAATCACCAAAAAATACAGAAAAACAACAAAAACATGGCCAGATGAAAATTTTTCGCGACGTTTGGCGGTGGACACCCTACCGCTTGAACGGACCTTCCGAAATCAAAAACCCAAACGGGTTATTCAAGTTAACAATAAATACGAGTCGTTGACGATCGTCGATTTACAAAATAATTTTTTTTAACAACGTGCCGACGAATTGAATCTCGAACATACAAAATCTATTAAAAAAGTCGTCATTTTTACGTAACTATTCCAAAATGAAGGTCGATTTTAACAAAGTGAGATCGTCAACGACGTTTAAATATTTCTCATCGTATGCCCTGTAAATTTTGAAGCAATCCATCAAGTGGTTCTCGAGATATCATGTCCACCGACTTTGAAAATAGTGTTTCGAGAAAAACGCGTTTAAGGCCTTATGCCGCAGTAACGGGTATAAAATCATGTGTGAATTTAACATTTTTTTTGTGTGAAGAAGTCATTCTTTCATAAAATTAATTACACATCTATTTAGTATGAACATCAAGCTGTTAGAAAATATATATATATATATTTTTTTTCGACGTACAAAATGGCCGACTACTCGAAACTTCTCGAAGCAGCTTTTTTCAATTGGCTTGACAAATAACTTCAACAATTTTCACTCAATTTACTTCGAATTTAAAAGTTATGTTTCTAATTGCATTTCGCAGAGAAGTACGTACGGAATTTCTGATTAATCGAAAACTTTTCATTCTATGAGCAGTTTATGAACAGTTAAAACAAAATTTTTCACTGAAAATTCATTTCTCAAGTTCAAATCCCTACAACTTTTGAATAAAACAATATTTTTTAAATTCCGTACGTACTTCTCTAGGTATTCTAATGTAGATTGACGAGAATTTTTGTTTTTTGTTCCAGGTAAAAAAATTGTGGATGCTAAATGTCACGCCGCGGAGCGCCTAAAAAAAGATAACATAATACAATGTTAGTAGTCGGCTATTTTCTACATCGAAAAAAAAAATATACATTTTCTAACAGCTTGGTATTCATACTAAATGGATGTGTAATTAATTTCACGAGTGAATCACTTTTCCATACGAAAAAAAATTGTTAATTTCGCACATGATTTTATACCCGTTACTGTGGCCTGAGGCCTTAAAGTTTGAAGTATGATTGCTGCTACCGCTCGCTGTACCTCATCCAATTGTAGGAACATTTGAATTAAATTTTCAGGGAGTATAGCTAAAAGGTGATGCTATCGAATAAAAATATTTTTGAAAACTGCGTTTTTTACCCTCCTAGGTAGATGTATTTATAGTTAGCAGCTGTTGAGCGATTCTCCATAATCTGTAGACTACGCCTGCAAACCTAGACACGTCTTGATTCCTCCACATCAAACTCCGCAGTACAATCAAGAATAACAAGCATCATTTACAGTAAATATAATTTATATTTCATGATTTCTTCGTTAAGATCACAACTAGGCGTGGTATGTACAAATATATATTTAATGCAACGAACTTATAAGAATTTAATGTAATGCAGGTCTCAGTCAGTCTTTAGTTGCTGATGGCCCCAACAAACGGGGCGTCGAGCAGACTTTGATCCTTCCTCGATCGAATAATTTCTTTTCATTTCCCTTTTTGTCTATTTACTCTGTATCTTTCTTTTTGTTTCTCGGAAGTTCATGGCGTTAGCATTCCACGCTGGGACATAATAAAAAAAAACGCTCGATGATTTTTTTACATTCCCGAATATGCGAATATGAATGAAGGAACGCGCTATTTCAAACTGTCTTGTTCGCGTTTTGGGTCCGCTTGATTATTTTCTCCTTGTCGAATCAACAGATTTACCGAAAACGTACGCTCAGCTGTTTTGTGCCAACTAGCTAAATATTACACGAATTCGCCAGTGTGTTATAAACGTGCCACTGCCTCACGTTGATCGCGATTTAATTCTACGTGAGGATACACTTCAACGCCAGTTTATACATATTCGTCGATTTTATTCGTACAGCTGTTGAATTTCTTCAAATCACTCAGTCGATCAGCTCCGGGGCGTTTTTTTTTCGTCAGCGATCGTGGGTTAGGGAAAAATTAGGCTGTTTTCGGTGAGTGTGTGGCTGCCTGCCCCACCCCTCCCATCGCTTTCCTCGCGGAATCCTAACGAGGAATCGCGGAAGAGAAGAAGTGCGGAAATTTGTCACCAATCAAACATTCCCAATCATCGCTATTATCGCGAGCATCGTTGTCAAAAATATCTGCAATAATCGAGCATCGACCTCGAATCTCATTCGTGCGGGACTTTTCAATGTAACGACGCAAAGGGCGTATAGCGAAGCCGCGAAAATTTTTCAGCAAACCTGAGAGGTCGATACAAAAATATCAGGCGTCAATTGAGAGATAGGACGAATGACGATAGAATTAATACTGTTTGGTGAATGTTCCTCGCCACTGGTGAAAAAAAGAGAGAAAACGCGATGGAAGGGGGCTGATCGACGATGGTACGAAGACACTTCCCATACCCAACTGCGCAAATGCTGGAAACTACATCCTCGCGCCGATACTCCATACGATGGTATTGAAGTTTCCATCGTTGGAACGCAACGAAACTTTTTTCCCGCACTGCCCAATTTTTTTGGCTCCATATATCACCGAATTTTTTTTTAACGATCCTTATTAGGAATTCATAACCTAAAACTGCAAAAAGAGAGTTTGGGTGTTCGTCAAAATAACGAAATGAAAAAAGAAGAATTTTCGTTGCCTTCCAACGATGCAAACTTCATCACGTATACGTCTGTCCTTTAAATAGTGTCCTCAAAGCGTTGAGCGAGTGTTTGCCTCGATACACCGGGGTAGTTGCTCCTGTTTTCCGTTTGCGTCAAGTACATTGGCAATTGGCTCATTGCAAAAAGAAAACCAATGGCAAACGAAGACTTCAAGCAGAAAAGATTTCGCACTCGGAAGGTTCGATCTCTTTGCACGTGTCGTCGGTGAGCACCTGTCATCCTGCCTGAACGACCCACTGTCACAGGCGATTGACTCAAGCGCGAGGGCTCGAAAAAAAGCTGTGAAACGCCATTCGTATTTTCTCCAAAACGATCAACGTTTAAAAAAAAACCTAAAGACTTCAGCGACTTTTTTTTCGTGACCATTCTTCGTGAAGAAATTCTGAGCTCGACCGGTTACGTCCGTTTCGGAAAAAATAGGAAAGAATTTTTTTCGAATGGTCCAAACGCGTGGTAGACATCCCGATGTGATGTTTTTCAATTAGTGTTGTGACGTTTTGGTGTCGACGACATCGTAGTTGCTCAGGAATACAAAGCTGATAGCCGTCCGTTTGGTTCGTCGCGGAATGTTGCAACTTCGACTCGTCACAACATTCGATGTGTCTTCAACAGGCCTCTCGACAGTTCGATGACGCGATATTTTCGAGATTCCCAGGGACCAGATAGCCGAGAAAGTACTTCATGCGCGTGTTTTCTCACAATCGCCATTTGGCTCGTGAAAGGTGACAGCGAGACGTCATTGGGGGGGGCAGTTAGCTTGAGAATCAATGGATTACAGATGCTCGTGATCGGTCGGACTGTGATGTGTCGGGCTGTGATGCGACCACGCTGGTGGTGACGAGTGATTAAAATTGACGGATATCGTGACCGGATGAAGCACCTGATCGGGTCCCGTGTCCGGTACGAAGCTCAGATGGGGCCTCAGTAGCGACGACTCGACTGTCAAAGGTACGTAAAACGAGCCTGCATCGTGAAGCGCGAATATCGGTACACCGTGAACCTTTTCCGAACACGATGTCGGACTCGACTTTATCCTTTCCGCCGAGAATCTCTGTTTTATCGAAGATTTGAATTTGTAATTGGTCGGCCTCGAGACCGAGGGTGGACTCTGCGAGTGCGTACTGTGATTGCTGTCGTCACTGACGTTCGTTGGCGGTGGAATGATTGGTCGTAGCGGCCGCTCCGAATCGCCGAATGAACTGACACCCGAACTCGAGCCGTAGTCCGAGTGACTGTTGGGCGGACAGAGGGTTGGAATGGCGCTGTGAGCGAAACCCGAGCTCGATGACCCGTTCAACGTTGGCATCTCCGGATGTGGAAAACCCAGTCTATCGCCTGTGGAAGAACAAAGGACAATGTGTGATCAAAAAAAAGCTCATTCGCGATACACTGATGAAGTATTTGGATACTTTTTATCGGTTTTGTGCATCTCGGGGGGCAAAATAAATGATTGGTATTGTCTCGGAAATACGTGATGAAATAGCGAATGATCGATCCAATGTGACGATGATGTTGTCTATTTTGAGGGGTCTAAGAAAAGGCTTTTTTCAATATTTTTTAAATAGGCTTATATTATAGATATTGATACAAAAGTTGTTACACTTAATAAATACATAAACAAAAAAAATGATGTAACCCAAACAAACTATAAACGCATTTTTCTCGAAACAACGTTTTTCTACTGCTTATTGATTAAATCTTTGAAACTACTGAACCGATCGTTATAGAATTTTAATTACATATTCGTTACAAGTATAGCTAGAGCGCATATTAAGGAGTTTTTAAAATTTTTATATTTACTATTTTTTGCCAAAAACAGTGAAAAAACGCGTTTTTTTTTATGTCCGCCATTTCGTTGTTTTCGCATATGTCAAAAATCGTATGATACGCGCTATAGCCATTAACATGCTGAATCTAAAGCCGTTTGAAGTTTGTGTTTTGGATGATTCATCTCCGAGATTTCATCAACAGCGCAGACATTTTTTTAACTGCCATTTTCGTATATAAATAGTGTCTTAAATAAATAAATAAAATGTTGATGTATTTCAAAAGTGTATTTATTAAGTGCAACAACTTTTATATCAATATCTATATTGTAAACCTATCAAAATAATTTATGAAATTAGACTTTTTAGCGTCTAAAGTGAGAAGACCCCTTAAGGGGGGATATACCTTTAGGCGAGGGAAAAATTGGCTGATTTTCGTCATTTTTTCAACGGCAAAATTCCTTTACAAAAAATGGTACTATATCTTTTTTAATGGTAATCTTTGGTGCTTTAATGGTAATATGTTTCTTTAAAAGAAAGGTTTCTCCACCAAAAAATGGTAAGTTTCTCTACCAAAAATGGTAATATATCAAAAAGAGACTTAGAGTATATTTTATTACTACTTTTGGCTGTTACACTGTATTTTTTATTTGATTAATCTTTAAAAGTGGCGGCGCTCTGGTACGGTCTTCTGAACTGCATTTTCAAAACTGGCGTGAAGTATAGCTAAAAAACTAATCGACCGATTCTGATGAAATTTGGTACAAATCTTACTGACTTTATTGTCTAAAACATGACTCAATGTTTTTGAAAATTTGTTAAAAAGTAATTTTTGGTTGCAAAATGTAGCAATGTTTTTTTCAGAAAATTCATTCCTTTCGTTTCAAAGTGTGCCATTTCATCGATTTTCAACATCTCTCACTTTTTTGGTTCATATTCTGCATAAGAGTGTTAATGAAATAACAATCTTCGTTGGTATTTTGTTCTGATTAATCCCGCCAACGTCGTTTAGAAGACCTCCGCGAGTTTTAAAGATTGATAAAAGAATGCCAAAGATTTATTACAGCCAAAAGCAGTAATAAATCATACCCTAACAATAAGTCTCCAAAAGGGTGAAGAAATCTTTCCTATTGAAAAAAATCAGCAATTTTTTCCTCGCCTAAAGGTATCTCCCGCGTAATATCTCAATTTCAAAAACCGTCAAATTTTCTATTTCCTGCACTCTATAAGGGTTGAAAACGAAATGACACAAACATTCTGCCGGTAAAGCAATCCATGAAATACCTTGGAAACTTTTTGCAAAAACGACCGAGTGACTTGAAATTACACAGTCGATATCTAACCGCTTGAGGAAAGAGCTACTACACCTTCCTGAAATTCTCGATTTGAAAAAAAATTACTACCACAGACCCACCGCAATCTTAGTAAAAATAGATTACGAAAGTTCGAAAAATTGCGGTGTAGGTGGTTGCTCGTTACGCAGCGTTGTTACGTCACTAAAAACTAACTGAGGGTGACGTCGAAAGTTCTCAGCGTGTGTAATTTCTGTTTGAGGGTGCCTGTCTACCAAAGAAGACGAGCGGGGCGATTCTATTGTTTCTATTGTTTTCCGGGGGCGGGGGGGGGGGGGCGAAGTGGTTTCGTTCACAATCAACTTGTTTAAAAAAAAATTTACATAATAGTCGATAATCACGTAACGCACATAAAATCTGAAGCTTTAATCACACGTTCATGTTAACATTAATATCAAACTCTTGCAATACCTTAAAGAAAAATAAACTAATATTTCATCATTATTTAACCCAGGGACCAGTCTTTAAACTTTACTTTCAGTTGGTACTCAATTAAATAAGTCTTAGTTTCCTATTTTTTTCTGCAAAACGGCCCAACACTTTTTTAGTTGTTTTTTTTTTATAACAATGTGTTATAGTGTCTTGACAATGAGTGTTCTATATTCAGCAGTGACATATGAGGGATCGTTCCTCAAGCATTGTGCTTCCAAGCCACGTTTTCATCCACCTCATGACAGGCCGGGAATACGATTGCTGCTTGGAAAGATTTATATAAGTTGGGTCAGTACTTCTTCTCAATATGCTTTCTGAAATTGCCACAATTGATTTCATCATTTTTAAATGAAGGTATGTTTTTCATGACCATAGATTCAGCTTCTAAAGCTGACGCATAAAATTTTGAGATTTTTGAACAACTATTGATAAAATCCCATCCGTTCTTCGTATTGAATTTAAAAAATTCGTCAACTGCATAAGCTATGACGGTGGATTCTGAAATCGGCATTTTAGATTTACAATGATATTATGTTATTACTTGGTAGTGAATGTTGATCTTCCAATATTTTTCTGGCCCACAGTTAACTTAATTGTGAAATTTAAATATCTATTTAATTTACGTAATGAAATAGCTACTATATATACAAGTTAAGAAATTACGACGAAGAAAATAAGTGAAGTTTTAAAAAATTATTTCTCGGGTGAAACAAATAAAATAAATCGATTACTCGAATTTGATTATGTTGGATCGAGGTTTTTCTGAGGGGGCACCGGGATTTCTGGGGGGTACGGGTGGGCACCCACTCCAGGCAACACCAATGTGGGTTGTTCTTTCCTAGCTCCGCTCCACTTCGCTTTGGTGAGCAGGCACCCTAATCCTTGATCGCTTCTGCAGATTTTTTTTTTCAAGTTGGACGTGCCTCATTTCCAACCAAAACTGGAAGATGTCCGTGCGAGTGAAGGCTAACGACCATGTCACTCACGTTGACAATATCCGTTATATCAACTTTCGATAACAAAAGCGTCAATACAATGCCTCTGTCCCGAAGCTTGGATTTTCGATGAAAAGCCGATTACGAGCGACCACGGAATGAGAGAACGCAGACCCCAATAATTTTCTTCTGACATTTTCAATCATCTCCGGAGGACATTGTTTCGCAGCTTTTGTCACTGAGCGAGTTATTAGCATTTATTCAACTGCAATGGATGCGAAGCGATTTAGCTTTGTTCTTTCGAGATGAATACCAAGAGAGCTCAAAATATTGGCAACAAAGGAGCAAGAAATGCCGTAACCATTCGGGCCAGCCGAAGCTTACTTGTTGCCAGGATCTTCTCGCAGTGTTGTTGAAGATGACTGATCAATTGAACGCATAAGGAGCCGCGAGCGAAGAAGTCTTCAACGTCAACGAGAAAATGCATCGCTTCGCTCAGGCACTCCTGAAATCCAAGCCTGTAGTGTTCAGCTGCTGAGGACGAAGTTGCCGAGTGGGAAATGCTGTCAACGCTGTCTTCGACGTGTGAATGAATCGGCGTTGTCGGATTATGCTTGGAATCTGATTAGAGACGATGTCAAATAGCACAAATCTATAGAAATCCGCGAAATACGAAGTCCACCGGAAATTTACACAAGTTTCCTTTCTTCGTTGTAATTGAAAACGAAACAAACTCAATTTACCTTGGCGAAGTCCCTGAAGATGTTTCATATGACGAATTGCCATTTCAATTATTTCCGTTTTCTCCACTCGTCCACGGCCCTTCTTCAAATAATCGGCGGGTATGAGCCGGCTCAGATCGGCCAGACAATTATTCATGCGATCCCTTCTTCGTTTCTCAATGATCCTGTGAGACATAGGATCTTGCTGCAACACCAAAAGAAACGGAAATTCTATGAGTAACGTTATTCGAGACTGGAAGTTGAAAAAATGTAATCCCGTTGATGTCTCCAAGATTCATGGTTTGACAGATAGGGGAACTCGGAGCAAGACGAATACGCGGGGTGAGATGAATCATAAGCCTAACCACTGAACAGTGTGTGCGAGCACAGTGCTCACGTTGTGGTTTGGAGAGGTGGCGGTATCAACAATATCGATCTTTTGACAAAACGATGTAATTTTTTGTAAAGTTTAACATCGTTTCAGTTTATCTGAGTTGCGGATAATGATTAGAGACAGATAGGTAAACACAATGAAAGTACTAATTATTGATATAATGAGAACGGTTTGTCAGAAATTTTCAAAGTTATTGCGTGATTTTTTGTTAATTCATTAACCGTCTAATGGGGCAAGATGAATACAAGCTATCGCAAAGACGCAATATTCTGCCACGCACCACTATTTACGCTAGAAAGGATGAAATGGAACTACCCATGTAGAGATTGACCGTTGGGTCTGGGACGGGCCTTCATAGTTAGCCTTTCTAGAATATTGGGCCGTGAGTATTTACCAATGAGGTGCCTTTGTAGAAATGATAAGAACGGCCCGATATCGGCCAACAGAGCCAACAATTATTGGGCCAATGATTTAATTCATTGTAGCGCCAATGTTGGTGATTGCACTTGACCCTATGTGGACTCTCTTAAAGGGCCTATGTAGAAATTGACCACTGGCTCTATGATGGGCCTTCACAGTTGTCTATCTAGAAGTTAGTCTATCTACAATATTGAGCCGTGAGTTTGTTTGGGTTTGTTTGGGTGCGTGATAAATATCCAACCTATATCGGGCCAAGATTGGCCCGATATTGGTCCTTATGGATACATATTTCATGGAATAACCTTGAAATAAATTGTGATTTGCGTATATGACAGGTTTCAAAATTGACATATTTTACTTACTTGTGTTGGTTATTCACAAATGCCAATAATAGGCCAAGACTTGATTACAAAAACTGAACTAAAAAGTATAGACGATTAATATATGACGTGCCAGTTATTTGCCTATTCTGGCACAATATACAGATAATTAATAACGGCTTAAATAAAATAAAAGCAGGTATGGTCTGACCCACTTAGGCAATAAAGGGCTTAGATTAATCAAATGTAATTTCCAGTCTTTTAGCATTGCCAGTTTTAAAATTGGCAAATTTTGATGAACTATCACGGCTGTTTATTGGTTTTAACAGATGGGCCCGGATAGGTTTTAGTACTGAGCTGATATTGTGCCAGTTCTCAATTTATAACGGAACAATAATAGGCCACTGTAATTGGCAGTATTTCAGCATCACCAGTTTAAAAATTGGCAAATATTGTTTATCTATCATGCGTGTTTAATGAATTTAAAAGATGGGCCATGATAGGTTTTAACTATGGGCCGATATTGTGCCAGTTTTCAGTTTAGAGCGGAACAGTAATGGGCCAATATTGTTTCTCTTTTGTTGGCTTATGCGATGGTCCCAATATTGGCCTGATCGTAACATTGGGCAACTCATGGCAACCTCTACATGGGTAGTAAAGCATTTGGTTCCTCTTCAACCGGTGTTTCCACCAGGGGAAGAAAAAGAACTTACAAATTATCAAAATGATATGGAAGCAAGATTATTCGGACTAATCCTACAGATCTTAGACGATGGGCTTATCAAATTTATGGTATTAAAAATGAAACCACTTTTATATGCGAAATATGCCAATAATTCGTGTCCCATCATCATCCCAGCGCTGTTTCATCTTGCCCCGCATACGGGGTAAGATGGGAAAAATTGAGGTTTAATTAAAAATATATATTGTATGGTACAAATCAGAAAGACTGATTTGTTTGCTTCCAAAATTAGAAGATGAATAAATGTTGATTAGTTTAAAAAATAATTGAAGTTGACTGACTCATATATGTATTGTTTTATTCGAACAGTTATCATCTTGCCCCGACTTTCCCTACATAAAATTATGTCGACACGTTCAAAACTATCCGCCAAAAGATCGCTTGTGGATTAAACCTGTACGGATCCCTTGCAAGGAACATCACTCAAGTGTCCCGCCTTCGATTTTGTTGAAATATACGTGATGTAGCATTGAAATTAGGCGCGTGTTTTTTTTTATTGGCGGAAAATCGGTTTTAAAGATAGAAACCATCCCTCAAAAAAAACGTGTCGAGGGTTGATTTTTCAGTTTCACCCACAGGCAGTCCACTGATCAGAATGAAACTAAAACCAATATTCTTCTAATGTAAAGCAAAGAAAAAATCCACTATAGAAGTATTTAAAAAATCAAATTAAGGGGTGACACGCCTTTCTTCGAAGGGTGCCCCTTTAAAACTGTTTTTCCGCCGATAAAAAAAAAACACGTGTCTAATAGTTTTCAATGCATCATCACATGTACGCGTTTCAACTAAATCGAAGGCGGGCACTCAAGTGATGTTCCTCGTCATCGATGAATCCTGATCTACAGACTACCATTCCGATTCACACACGTGGGCCAAAAAAGAAAACACAGCGGATGCGAAATACCGTCCAATCGCTTTGGCGAATCCAAGCATCGTGGAACTCGTGATCGGAAACGATGAAAAATAAAAATAAACCTATGAGCGTCATGTTTTCGTGAGCCCACGCGCGATCAAATTCTAGCGCGTCTTGCGTAAACGTCACTCTGCAAATTCTTGCTGCGTCATCAAGCACATTCGGTTGAAATTTTTCTGAATAGTCGTAAAGCCAACGTTCGATTGAGCCACAATGTCTCAGTCATGAAAAAAGGATCGAATATTCACAGCACGCAAAAAGGAAGTCCAGAAGTGTATATAGGTATAAGTACGTGTCCATATGTTTATGAAAAACAAACCACACCTCCTTGTTCAAAGAACGTCGCTTTCTCGAGGGTGGCGAGTGCACCGAAGCCTCGTCCTGGCTACTGGGCGCGTAATACTGCATGTTCAAAATGTTTTCCATGCTGTGAGTTACCATCGCGTCAACAATGATTTTTAAAAACACTCCGGGCGGCAGCGCGATTTTTCGCACTCACTCAACCGAAGACAGTCACTGAACTCGAACAAAAAAACTGTTCCCACACTCCCGAATCCTTGTTGTTACAAAATACGCGATAATTCGTTTATCGCTGTGAACAAGGTTGCACCGAGGCTCAGGATTTCCTCCACATTGTGCTACGAAAGCAGCGAGTCAATCGACAAATGACAACTTCATTAGTCGCGCGAAAATTTCGATTCCGAATGTTCGATTCTGTTGAATTGTTCGGATAATGAATGTTTTCAATGAATCTCGTGTGAAATTCGACTTGTCCGAGCGGCTCTGCGTATCGGAGGATGTGCGCCTCCAACTGAGGCGAGACTGCGAGTCACACTGACTGGAGGCCGCGGCGAGCTATCGACGAAGTTATGCATCAGTCTCGGACGATATCGGACGACCGCGAGGGGTTCTCAACGTACCGTAAGTCTCGCTATTGCCATACGCGTACGTCTTCTATATCGTTATATTCGCGGTTGGCGAGGAAACGGCTACCGGTTGCAAAATCACGTGTACGTTTTAGCGGCGGTGCTTCGAACGACACGTGAGTCCGGAGAGTCGGAAATTTTTCGTACACACGAGCACGACTCGAGAGATGCCCAACGTGCTACGCCGGCTTTTACACGACGCTGCACACTTTGAAGTGTGTTTGAATTTCTCGTCGGTGGAGTGGTGTCTCGACGAGCACGCAACTCGAGTGTAAGAGTATCGGTGGCCGGCAGCGGACGTTCATCACCTGGCACGTTGACGATGCTCCCGCTCTCGTACAACGCACGAGAAAACGTGCAAGCGACCTCCACTTTGCAGTGGAAGAGGCGTTATATGATCAGACGCCTCGACGAGCTTTTCATCAACAATGCCTCTCAACGTAATCACAAGGGTGAGTGCAACTTGTGGCTCCGCTTCAATCAACCGTACGCAACCAGTTCCGTTTTGATTTGTTATCCATTATGGTGGACGAATGGCCTTATGCCGGACTACAATTGCTTTTTGTTTCGAAGCTTTTGGCTACTTTCTATCGTACACGCTTTCTTGTCGTCTGTGGCACTTCATGGGTAAACGACCACGTACAATCGCATCAAATTCAATTCTCTTCTCAAGGAGGGATATAGGTATTTCCCTCTTAAGGTAGTACCTCCACAGAAGAGTTGAATTAAGAAATGGTTGAAATTTGACATATATGTTATTCAATACATTATCCAAACATCTGTGCAATTTGAATAAGTTTGACCACCCCAAACCTGAGATATTTACACTTAAAGTTGGCTTGGTTTACACGCAACAAATGCGTTATGATTGGCAAACAGAGCATCATTAATTTTACCGTCAAAACTAAAATTAAGAAATTGATAAAAAACGAGGATAAGCTAGAGTAAGATATCACGAGTAATGTGAAAAAAATGAGAATGATTCACCATCTAATTTCCAAGATATAACCACGAAAAGCCCTCACAATTTTGGTGCAAAGCCTGGCAAAGCCTGGAAAAAAAACAATTGGGGCAAAGCCCGGACAGTCCCGGCAAAAAGTTTACTGGCAATGGTAGATCAAAAACACAATACAAAATATATTTTACGGCAATAAATGATATCCATCGTATTATCTACTAGTACCGAGTCAATATTGCGTAGTTTTTAATTTTATTTATTACCATTTAAACCAATTATCAATCTTTTAAACATGAACATGTATGTAAACTTTTGGTTGAGATTTTCGCAGAGGAACTATCTTAAGAAGAGGGGGAAACTATTCCCCCCTTTAGGGGGGGGGGGGGGGGTTCCTCCTTTTTACTTGAATTTCCTGATGTTTTTTTTAAGGAAAGATTTCTTCACCATTTTTCAGACTTTTGGTATGTTTTATTACTAATTTTGGCGGGCACATGGTATTTTTTAAACTTTAAAAACAGCAGAGGCGTGGCACGGTCTGCAAAACTGCACTTTCAAAAACTGGCGTGACGGATAGCTAGAAAACTAATCGACCGATTCTGATGAAATTTTGTGTGAATCTTCTTAACCTTATTGTCTGAAACATGAACCTCAATGTTTTTAAAAAATTTCATAAAGTATGTTTTATTGGAAAATGTGGTCATTTTTTTCGGAAAATTCAATCTTTTTTTTCAAAGTGTACCATTTTATTGTTACCCATTATGGTGGACGAATGGTCCTATGCATTGCCACCTGTCCTACAATTGCCACCTGTCGAGGCTTTTGGTTACTTTCTATCGTACACGCTTTTTTGTCATCTGTGGTACTTTATGGGTAATACTGATTTTCATGGTGTTTTTTTTTAAGAAAATATTTCTTCGCCATTTTTTAGACTTAGGGTATGTTTTTTACTACTTTTAGCTGTTACATGGTGTTTTTCCAGTAATCTTCAAAAATGGCGGAGGTATAGCATGGTCTTTTAAACGACATTTTCAAAACTGGCGTGACAGATAGTTGAAAAACTAATCGACCAATTCTGAAGACTTTTGGTATGAATCTTCCTCACTTTATTGTCTGAAACATGAACCTAAATGTTTTAAGAAAACATTTCAAAAAGTATTTTTCATTGCAAAATGTAGCCATTTTTTCGGAAAATTCAATCTTTTTGTTTTCACGCGTACCATTTCATTGATTTTCAACATTTCTCACTTTTTCTTGGTTTATATTCTGCGCATGAGTGTTAAGGAACGAAAAATCTTCGTTGGTTTTTTTTTCAGATTAATCCCGTCCACGCCACGTGTTACGCCGTCCGACAACAACCGCCGCAACCCGTTTAGAAGACCGTGCCATACCTCCGCCATTGTTAAAGATTAATAAAAATAAAAAAAATACCGTGTAACAGCCAAAAGTAGTAATAAAACATACACTGAATCGAAAAAATAGTGAAGAAATCCGTCCTTAAAAAAAAAATTGAAGATCCGCAATATTTTGTACTCGCCCCCCTTAAGGGGTTAAGCCATTCTAGAGGCCAAAAAATAGACTTTTTGGTGATTTTTTTCAGAAAAACTACAAAATAAATCGAGATTATAAAAAAGGGTGTTTATCATACACATCAGTGACTGTATACAATAATTTTTTCAAAGCGATTAATTTCAAAATCGTGGCTGTGCAGCGTTTATCGCAAAACTGCATTTTTTAAGTTGGCTAGAAACATAACTCAGACAATTTTCAACCGATTCACTTGAAATGTTGAATATATCTTGAAAAATACATTGTCTATGAAGTACGTAGGATTTTTTTTTTATATTGCATAGTTCATTTGTTATTAACAATTAACCGACGATTGCGTAGATTCGTAGATAATTATCTGACTAAATCGTCAGATAATCCTTAATAACAAATGAACTATGCATTATGATAAAAAAAATCCTACGCACTTCCATAGACAATGTATTTTTCGAGATATATTCAATATTTCAAGTGAATCGTTTGAAAATTGTCTGAGTTATGTTTCCGGCCAACTTAAAAAATGCAGTTTTGAGATAAACGCTGCACAGCCGCCATTTTCAAAGTAGTCGCTTCAAAAAAATTGTTGTATACAGTCACTGACATGTATGATAAGCACCCTTTTTTGTAATTTCGATTTATTTTGTATTTTTTCTGATAAAAAAATCCCCAAAAAGCCTATTGCGGCCTCTAGCGTGGCTTAAGGCCTTAACCGTCACTGTAATTTTCGGATGATTGAGAAGGGCCCTGCTTATGCTTCCACGAAAGACAGCCCTTCGCGAAAGGAATACCTTAAGGTGGGGCTGGCATTCATCAGTGTCTTACGTGAATCACAAGTGGAAACAAAAATTGTAATCTGAGTATGGATAGAAAATAATGATACAGCCTGCCGAGGACATGAATTTAATGGACTCGTATAGAAATCAGTTGCCCGCCAATAGCCAAAAATTAACGTTCGCTACAATAGGATGCACTTTCAAATTATTTTTTTTCGATCAAGCTGGTTGAACAATAACTAGAGATATCTGTGTTTTTTGATATTCGTTATTTCCAAAGATAAGTTACGTATTGGACGTCCGTATTAACTGTGTTACTGTCGCATGATTAAGCGTGTGCGAAGCTTTTGGTGGAAAGACGAGAAGTGGAAAGGGCGATGAAGGCGAAGATGGGAGGCCGGCAAAATCGCCAATCACTGTGAAGATACAATTGAGGGGGTGAACATAAATTTACAGCGAAATACCGAGGTCGAGATGCGATAAGAAGAGTTCTCGGTGTCGAGAAACAAGTTGATCGTGAAATCCGAATATAGCTGGAACCACTAGAACAATGACTCTGGGCTTCTTCGCAATTAGATTTACCGAAAAGTGTGAGTTCTCAAATTTACAAGCATTGGAAAGCCATCCTCCTCTGCTCTCAAGGGAAATATTGGACAATTTTAATATACTCGAGATTATTGACTGATAATTGTACAAATATCGAGGCAAAAAAAACAATTAATGATGAATATATATAATTTTATCGTGTCTTCAATAATCTTTCGAATAACAATCAAGTGAACTTCTTCAAGGATCAAAATACTGCTGATGAGGCTTACGTTGCGAAGAGGTGAACTATGGCTGAGTTGCCTTAAGGGGGAAGATACCTTTAGGCGAGGAATTCGCGGATTTTCATGATTTTTTTTTAAAGGAAAGATTTCTTCGCCATTTTTGAGACTTAGGGTATGTTTTATTACTACTTTTGGCTAGTACACGGATTTTCGCATTTATCTTAAAAAATGGTGGAGGTATGGCACGGTCTTCTAAACTGCATTTTCAGGACTGGCGTGATGTATAGCTATAAAATTAATCGACCGATTCTGATGAAATTTGGGACAATCTTTCAAACCTTATTGTGTAAAACATGACCGTAAATGTTTTTGAAAATTTAACAAAATAGTTGTTTTGTTGCAAAATGTAGTGTATTTAGTGCAAATGTCTATTTTTTCAGAAAATTCAATCTTTTGTTTCAAAGCATATCATTTAATTGATTTTCAACATTTCTCACTTCTTAGTTTAGGAGACTGTGCCATACCTCCTCCATTTGTAAAGATTAATAAATAAAAAAATACCATGTAACAACCAAAAGTAGTAATAAAACATACGCTAAGCCACAAAAATGGTGGAGAGTTGTTTCCTTTAAAAACAAAATCATGAAAATCAGCAATTTTTTCCTCGCCTAAAGGTATCTCTCCTCTTCAATTCCTGTGAATAGTCAGCCATTGTCTCGATGCACATTTATGCATATGGAAATGGTTGTTCAGAATCGTTTACTCCGTGTGAAAGCCCGACATCGTGAGTATCGACGTCGTCCTTCTAGTTTATCGATCTCATGTTGCTCCCGAAGTAACTTTATCAGGATCGAAAATTCCTGTATGTTTTTGGTTTTTTTTTGGTTTGTAAAAGGTGGTTTATTTTGTGACAAATCATTGTACATACATAAGTAATAAACACCTTATTAAACTTAAGCTGTAATTTCGCGGAATTGGTTTGTCATCCAGTCATGAGACTTACCAATTGACTCTTATTGTATTTATATGTATTTATTTTTTTTAATGGACAATATTTAGTGTCTGGAATTTATTGTTCCTTCGATATACGTGTAGCTATGGAAAAAGGTAAGATAAATTTCTTAGATAAAAACCATAGAATCAGTCTTGGCCTCTGAGGGGTGTGTAGGGAGAATGTGTGGAGTTAGCAACGGGATGGGACGGGGACAGGGGGGTATGTTATATATTTATTCTAATCTATTATATTCTATGTATGCTAATTGCGCTATGTTCATTTAGGGTGTCTTGGGAATGACGATCACTTTTTAAAATTCCTGTATGTACGCATATCCATATTTTTCACAACAGAGGTACTTTTAGATCCAGGTGACATAGGAATCTTCGACAGCGCAGCAGCTTTCTCCTTATTGAAAATATATAACTTATGCATCGATCGTCTTATTTTATTTGCTACCGAATTCCCAATTTAATTATTTGTTGGCACGTGTGCGCAGCTTATGAAACGTGATATAGACACATCAGGCATGTCATAATTATTTGATGAGCGGGGTCAATTATCGTGCTTTGAGGTTCCTCAGACGGGAGGATTACGTTACAGCGTACAGTTGGGTGAATTTAATATGAAAACTGACGTGGAAAGACAGACAGACAGGCAGACATACATACATATAGACAGACAGACAGATATATAGCGGACAGACAGACAAAACGTGGGGACAAGGGTTGAAAGCGAAATACGAGGATGACTTAAGTCAAGAATCGAGATGCAGACACTCTCACATGACAAAATAGTGTTCGATAGAAAATAATGTTGCAAAAAAATGCCGATCGGGGCCAAGTTATCGGCAAGTTTTCTGGTTATAACCGGACTCGTTGAACTCTGCGCTCGTTATAATCGAGCAGGCAGTACTTATCTCTCCTCAGCCGACGAGATGACCGCGGTGGTCCCGGAGCACAGACTATTTTCAAACGATAACCGGGACTCACCGGATTCTCGCTATAAAATAATAATAACAATAAATTCGATAAATTCAAGCGAGCACCAGTATGCATGAGATATATTTTGTTTTTATTTTCTTTTACTCGTGTTTTGCAGTTGCCCGTCGTAAAGATCCCCCCCGTTTACACTTAACGATATCTCGTGTCACGTGTGCTCGACTGTTGCTGACGTTGCGTTGTGGATTCCCCGCTCGTTGTGTCGTGGCTCGCCCGAGGCTACTGAGAAACGTACTCCGGAGATTTAAGATCGCTACGACGGCGACGGAACAAAGCTTAGAGGTCAAACTTGGCGAAAGCAGCGGGAAAAAGTGACAGAGAGAGGGAAATCGATTGAGCTTGGAGTTCGATCATTCATAGGGAAGCTGTAGAATATTCAATATCGTTGCACGAATTTTCGATATCTGAGAGAGAGAGAGAGAGAGAGAGAGAGAGAGAGAGAGAGAGAGAGAGAAGGAAGATTGATTGGTTGATTGATGATTAATTGTATGCCTTGGTTGAAACCTTTAGGCAATATATCTACAGATCAGGTGAACTAATAATACAATAAAAATAAAAGTAACATATATGTTAACTAACATCACATACAAGTGCTAGCAGGTTAATCATATAAATGAGATGAAAAACAGTTTAATTGAGTGCTCAAATCATACGTACATACCTGCCACAAAATTCAATCGCCAAATTAAACGCACTAATCAAAATCGAACATAAATCAAACCGATCATAAAAAACGCACAAATCATTCGCATACAACCACCGGAAAATCAAGCGCAAAGATTAAAAATTATACCAATCATAAAAATCGAACAAATCATGCGCATATGGGCACCGCGAAATCAAGCGCAAAAATAAAAAATCAAACCAATCATGAAGATCGAACAAATCATAATAATCCAACGAATCATACGTCAATTATCACTGCAAAATCAAGCGCAACAGTTAAACGCAAAAATCAAACACAAATCAAACCAATCATAAAAAACGAACAAATCATACGTACATAACCACCGCAAAATCAAGCGCAAACACTAAACGCAAAAATAAAAAATCAAACCAATCATAAAAATCGAACAAATCGTACGCATATAACCATCGCAAAAATCAAAATCAGGCGCAAAACTAAACGTCATGACTGAATTTAAAAATTCAATTTAAGGGGTTACCCCCACTTGCGATTTTGAAAAAATCGATTTTTTTTTATTGCATTTTTTTGAAGTATAATTATCCGGGCCCATACAGAAGTATGGGCCCGGAATAGATGACTATGTAAGTTTACAAAAAAAAATATTTTCTTCGTGTAAACTGAAATTGAAACTTTAAACGCGTTTTTCTCAAAATGGCATTTCTGTAGTCGGTGACCAAGATTACTCGAACACTAATGAACCGATCTTCTTGAAATTTTGCAGGCTTATTTAATACATAAAAATGTAGTCTTTAATCGTTCGATTTTTTTTCGAAAAAAAATGGCCGTTTTATAGCCAAAAAACGGCCGTTTTTTTTCGTTAAAATCGAACCATTAACTTTGACTGTCCGCCATTTTGTGCAAAATAAATATTTTTTAAAATCCTTCGATTAAACACTAGTTTATACTTATATTTGACTAAATCCATCCGCATTTTTTTTTCAGATGATCCACTTCGCCGCAATGTTGGTCACCGCAAACCGTGTATATAAAAACATTATTTCATTGACGGCCATTTGCCACTAAACAATGTAATATTTTTCAATAAAAATATTACTGAAAGTTCTTCAAGATGTGTTCTTTAAGATGGTATACTGATCGATTAAAAAAGTTTTGTAGTTTTCTTTAAAAAAATTCATGAAAAAGGCCTTTTTGCGCTACAAGTAGGGGTAACGTCTTAAATCGAAAATAACGAATAAATATAAAAATGGCATTCAAAAATAGCCCTTATAATAAAATTCTTTAATAATAAAATATAGAGAAAGAAGAGAATAAAAACCTCTATATAATAAAATTAACGAGATGGAAATGAAAAAGCCGAACATTCGCCGACCACTACATAGCAGACATGCGCACGCCTTAGTAAAAGTAGATACTTAGAAGCTAAATACATCGTATTCGAACATATGAACGAAAACAGAGGGAGAAAAAAAACAGAGGCAGAGAGAGAGAGAGAGAGAGAGCAAGAGAGAGAAAGTGCGAGGGAAAGTCAATGTAGTAGCAAAAGTTACGCAAGTAGAACGTCCCGTTTTTGGGCAGACGTGTACAGCACACCGTTCGTGCACTGCAGGCTGATATTCCAATCACGTGATCGCACTACGTTTCTTCGTATGGTTCTCGCGGGTGGTCATACCACACGAGGAAACTTCACACACGCGACTATCACGATATCCCTCCCAGCACGAGATGAAAATAACAAAACATTTTAAAAAAGCGATAAAGAAATAAATTCTCGTAATCATCTGCCATTTCTACCACGTCGATACGTGTGACCCGAAGTGCGCCCATGTACGGGAGCCGAGAACCGAGGCACTTAGTTTGAAAAGAGAGCTGTAAGGCGAAGTGCAAAGTAAATAAAAGAGTGCAACAGTCCGTTATGAGCAAATAAAAGCTCTATCTCTGTCGCGCAAGTAATGACGAGTTTTATAAATACGCCTCGACGCGGGCCACGTACGGCCTTGCTGTCACCGTATTCTCTGCAACTCGACGACGCGTGCGATCGGAAAGTCGTAGGCCACCTGTCTGTTGTGACGGTATCTGATACGTATGAATATACATTACTTTGACCAGCATTCGATACGAAGAACAAAAACAAACGTACATTTTTCTTGGACTGAATAATCGACTGATTAATTTTATCATTGGCGAAAGCTCGTCGAGCATTGGCGATTGTTAAGGGGTTATGCCTCGTTGCAAAAGTCGAAAAATCTGTTTTTTTCCAAAACCAATGTATTTTGACAGTATACCTTCTTATAAATATTCCCTGAAAATTTCAACGGGATCAGATCAAAATTGACAGATTTATGGGCTGTCATGTTGACGTCCGTCGGAACGCCCGGAGCGTCGCTCGAAACATTAAATGCGTTTTTTACGTGCTTTTATTTAACTTTACTTTCTGTGAGATTCGAAACGGAAAATCGATATTTCACCCACTTCCCGACTACTTAGAGCTCTGAAATTTTGCAAACATGCATCTAGAAAGTGACAATACATGATTCAAGGTAAAAAAAAAGATCCATAAAATTGTCAACTTTTCATGTAACATTAGCGATATTTAATCATCCATATGAAGTCTCACTAACACATGAAACAAATTCGTAGCCGACTGTGTTTAAATGTGAAAAGTTTATACGCAGCGATTAGTCGTAAGTTTAATCCGAATTACAGACTTTGTTATTTTTTACAAGCATTCCATTTTCCTAACGTACAAACTCGTAAACTAGTCAACTAAATACTTGTAACTAACTAGTAAAATCAGTTGTTAGAAGTTACAAGTTGAAAATAATTTATGTGTATATAAATTATATGTATATAATTTATAAGATAAATAATTAAAGAATCATAAAATAATAAGCAATAAAATAATGTATATGTATATAAAATAAAATAAGTTCCAAAATTAGTTAGTTGTTACAAGTTACAAGTTGAAATTAATTTATGTGTGAAATTTTTTTTTTTAAACAAGCTTTTTATTTAATGTACTAAAAAGTAGAATTTTTTTTCTATTACCAAGTTACCTATATGTGACTATAAATAACCGCTTGGGGCGCTCAAAATGTGCACATATAATCTTTAGTTTACAAAATTCCGTTAACACATCAACTGTATTTAATTTACTGTAAAACAACCTTAGATTTCTTCAATACAAATCCTGAAACTGAGTGTAAACGTGTGATTATAATTTCTCTGATTAATATTGTGCCAAATTAAGTGCGGTTAATGGAACTGAATTGATCAAATTTATTAAACATTTAAAAAGTTGAGCGCGCCAAGCTTTTATTTATAGTCACACATAGGTGACTTGGCAAAAAAATTATTTCCTTCTTTTTAGTACATTCAATCAAAGCTTGTTTTATCAAAATATTTTTTTACCCTTTTCTTGAAAGTAAGTTTTTAATGTCAGTGAGCAAAATATCTCAAAAACTAGTGCATCGAGCTTTCTGAAATGTTTAGGGCTTTTGTCTATATGTGATAATATAGCATTTGATCGCAGGATTTTTTTCCGGTGCATACTTTCGATTTGATGAACGAAAAATGGTTATTTTTTCGCAAAAACCAGGACACTCACTTTGAAACGTGCCGTTTTTTTCAAATTTCATATTGCGGGAACTCTTTCGATTAAACATAGGATGAACTAATATGCTAACGAAACCCGTTTGATTTTTTTATATTTTTCGATAGGTGCTTCCCGGACATCGGTTGTAAATCGATTATAATTAAATATTTTCACACAAAAAATTACATAGTGTAATTTGGATTCTTTTTGAAATTGCCAATTTGATGATTCTATTTTGAAATATCTAATTTAATGATTCATTTGAAATACCTAATTTTTGTAATAATGTATTATTATGTACTGATTTTTTTTTTCAAAAATGAGCTTTTTCGACTTTTACAACTGGGCTTCGACTTTTACAACTTAATGTACAAAACCATCAATGTGCAATTTTTCCGTAAAAACTAAAAATTGTATACGATCTAAATCTTTTCGTCAATTGCTGATACACTTCACACCAGACATCCTTCATCTCTAGACCAATCGCAAATATTATTTTTAGCACGAAAGCGAAAACTTTCGCTCTCCGATGCTGGTGCCCATCATGTATGCTTGTTGAAAGAAAATCTTGTCACTTTGGATTACAAGCAGGTTTTACCATTGCTGAGGTGAGAGCGCAAAAAAAAAGTTAAGAACTCGTCAACAGCTGGGGCATTTGGCGTAATCGAAGGAAAAATGTACAAGAGCATGTATCGTTCAATTCGAATTCTCGGCATGAAAATACTCGAATAATATTTTTATACGACCGACCACCGAATAATACGTGTTACGAGGTTGTTTTTGTTTGTTTGTTTTTCGCTCTCTGCTATGGCCTCACGATTATCGTTGTGACATCCGCCGAAATATTAATGCCGTCGTGTAGGAATGATTTATTGAGAAAGAATAACAAACAACTCGTCGCGTCGGGAAATCCTCAATAGTGTTTTGATTAGGGAAATCAGACTGTAGTATAGTTTTAATCGAGACAAGTTGTGTAATAACGTTCCAATCTTTCAAATTTAATATAGTTAACGGGGTCTGCCTAGTTGTACTAGTAAAACAAAGCTCATTTTTGGATTTTTTTTAGAAAATCGTAATGATCAATTTCTGCATAAATTCGGTATTTGAAAAAAGTATCATCTGAAGAATACTCTGACATATTTTTATGAAAAAATATATAATTGTCGATTTACTGCCGATGTCCGGGAAGCACCTCGCGAAAACGTCTTTCGCGGTGTGCAAAGTGTCTTTAATGCAAAGTGTCCATTAATGTCCTTATTATATTAGTTTATCCTATGATTAATTGAAGAAATTTCCGAAATATCCAATTTTCATAAAATGGCGCTCGTTCAAAGTGAGTCTTGATTTTAGCGAAAAAATTGGCATTTTTCGTTCATCAAATTGAAAGTATGCATCGAAAAAAATGTTTCGATCGAATCTTCAATTTTTTCATCTAGAAAAAGCCCTAAAAATTACAGAAAGACCGATGCAGTAGTTTTTGAGATATTTTTCTCACCGACTTTGAAAACGTACTTGCGAGAAAAAAGCGTTCAAAGTTTCGAACGACGCTCCGAGCGTTCAGACGGATGTCGACACAACAGCCCATAAATCTGTCAATTTTGATCCGATCGTTTTGAAATTTTCAGGAAACATTTATAAGATGATATACCGTCGAAATATATTGATTTTCAAAAAAGTGATTTTTTTAATTCAAACTAGGCATAACTCCTTAATGTTCCGAATCTGCTTACTAATCACAGCACGGACGTAATAATCGCTACTTTTGAAAATAACAAACGAAGTGCCTGAAAAACCGAAGATCGCTAGGTACGGGCCCGTCGAGAGGTTGAACCTAGATTCATTCACGTATTGCGGCTTGCTAGTTCAATTTTTGATGCATGTGGTAATTGTGCCCCTTAAATTAATTTGATTATTTTCTAATTACTTGAAATTATATTTTTCAATTATTTTTTTCAAATTATAGTTGAAAAATAATCATTAATTTGATTATTTTTCAACTCGCTAAATGAATTTCGCAAAATCGAATAAAACGACGTCAACTTCCATTCGTCAAATTTTAAATATTCAACTTTCATTCATACACTTTCCATTCGTGGTATGAATACTTTTTAACAAAAATAATAAAAATAAAAAAAAATCTGTTTCAAATCACGAAACAAAAATAATTCGGTAGCGGAGGTTGACCTTAGCATAGCGGCGAATATGCTTGCCACCACAACGTATTATCGAGAAAGCTCGGCATGGAATTACGGTTTTCGTCGTCCTACCGTCGCGAAATTCCTCGACGCGACGTTGCATGTAACAAAATATCACGTGAGCCGTATTTCGAGAAAAGATTAACGTTAACGATTGGTACGAGGTTATGCCAAGCTCGCCCAACGCGACCAAACAACCGGATGTTATTCGCAGCGAAATCCATGACTGAGGCTGGCACAAAAAAAATAGTTACGTAGTTGATAATCTTCCCACGAAACGTGTGATCAAACAAAAGGGAATAATAATAATTCCGACCAGACAGGTCGTAAAAACATTAAGTATAGAAAGAGAAAGAAACGGCTTCGTGTCATCCGCGAGTAAAAGATCACTTCTGATTGGTTGTTTATATGATCGATCGACGATCGTCTAAAAATCCTGCAAAATTTGCCCAAATCCGCAAGACTTGCCTACATGTTCCCTTCAAATATATCCACCACTGAAAATGGAAATGGAAATCAAGAATGGAAAGTAAAAAAAGCCTCGTGAATGTTTTTGTTTGCATCCAAAAATGCATTTTAATTTACAGATAACGTTTGTACATATGAACATGTACAAGTCGTTCAAAAAAATATATACACTTCCGGTCCAAAGTTTTCCATTACTTTGAATAATAGAAAAATTTTCGATCGCTCTGGATAACTGCAAAATTATTCTAGAATAATTTAATTGATGTTATGGAGCTATAAAGTATCTTTGTAAAATAAGAAATCAAATGAATCTTATTATTCTAATATAATTTCGCAGTTATTCAGAGCGACCTGGATACGCCTGAATGTTTATTTTCATAAGTTTGGCTTTTTTTCAATAAAGAAAATGGATTTTGTTCGGACCCAATATTAATTAAGCAAAATGATTACGGTTAAAACAATGGATAAACGCGATTTATTTCTTAACTGAGATGCGCAAACTGAAAATTGAATATCTATTGTATTTTCGAACGTGAAATAAGCACAGACATTTCAACTATATGTGTTCAACCTGAATATTTCTCGGTTGTAGCTACTGCGAATTATTCATTGCCTAATTTAATATTGATTCGAAGCAAAGCTCGAGTTTTTTACCGCGAGGAAATAATACACGGTCTTTGAGTTCCAAGGCATCAAGAACTCAATGATGACGTCAGTGGAGAAAATATTTTCGTGACGCATTTGGATTTGTTTGTGATCGTTCGACACGAGAACAGCAGGCTCTTTCTCACTCGCTTCGTCTATCTCATTTATCGAATGCTCAGCTATTTCTGAACAAAGTCTATTTTAGCGTATTGCCGAGGG
Source organism: Ophion slaviceki (assembly GCA_944452715.1). Taxonomy (NCBI): domain Eukaryota; kingdom Metazoa; phylum Arthropoda; class Insecta; order Hymenoptera; family Ichneumonidae; genus Ophion; species Ophion slaviceki. The sequence continues at coordinate 13,736,991 of OX101785.1, forward strand.
ACACTATTAAATTCACCGACGTGCAAAATTCTCGTGACATTTTTCGTCAAACGGCAACTGCTAAAATTGTCGTTCAACTCGTGCACTCCAAAATGATTCATATATTTTCTGACAGAGAGTACATTGATGTGGCATCTAAAAATGGGCTAAATACCTTTCCAAGGATGACGACATATCTTCAGTAATATTATAGTTATTATCATTAAAATTGTTTACTATTATTATCATTATCCAAAAGGGTGAGGATAAAATGGACAAAAAAATTGATGGACTGAATAAAAGAATCAATTCACAATACCTGCAATTCAAATACTTTGCTTAAGGCGGGACACTACTGTGACGAATCAAAAAAATCTAATTTTTTGCGTTTTCTCAAAGTATACATGTTCAAGAATATCCGAAATATGTGAAGATCGACCAAGTTACAGACGACTTAGTGAGAGCAGGTAATGCGACGATTTACGTATACTAAAACTTTCAATCGCGTTTTTCTCGACCTGGTTGGAATCATAACTCTAGCTGTAAATGCCCGATTTTGAATTTAGAAAAAATCTTAATTGCAGTAGCTATCGTTGTACGTAGCTGTTTTCGTTTTATTTGGTTTTTTGAACCCCTCAATATAAGTAAAAATTTCGCCAAAATTACACGTTTTTTTTAACACCTGGCATGTTGTGATTTTTTTTCGACTAACGACTACTTACAACAAGAATATAGATTATAGAACATTGATGTAGATTATTGAACGTTTTTATTTTTAGTTTTTAGACCTGTTGAGTTTTAGTTTTTGGTTTTAGTTTTAGATTTTAGTTTTAGTTTTTGGTTTTAGTTTTTAGTTCTAGTTTTTATTTTTTATTTTTTAGTTTTTAGTTTTAGTTTTAGTTTTAGTTTTAGTTATGACTGTCAAGTTGTCGATCCGGCCGTTGGACCACGTGTTGTGATTTTTTTTTCGACTAACGACTACTTACAACAAGAATATAGATTATAGAACATTGATGTACATTATTGAACGTTTTTATTTTTAGTTTTTAGACCTGTTGAGTTTTAGTTTTTGGTTTTAGTTTTAGATTTTAGTTTTTAGTTTTTATGTTTTAGTTTTTAGTTTTTAGTTTTATTTTTTATTTTTAGTTTTAGTTATGACTGTCAAGTTTTCGATCCGGCCGTTGGACCACACGTTGTGATTTTTTTTTCGACTAACGACTACTTACAACAAGAATATAGATTATAGAACATTGATGTAGATTATTGAACGTTTTTATTTTTAGTTTTTAGACCTGTTGAGTTTTAGTTTTTGGTTTTAGTTTTAGATTTTAGTTTTAGTTTTTGGTTTTAGTTTTAGTTATGACTGTCAAGTTGTCGATCCGGCCGTTGGAGCACATTTTTTATACCTAAATAACGGTGTTCATTTTGTGTTTTTTTTTTAAATAAAGATTTACACGAAATCAGTTCCATGTATGCTTACTAACGTACCTTTTTTCCAAATCCCTCAAAATAATCTAGTAGACAAAAAAAATCGGAAAAACGACCTTATTCGCACCGTCACAGTGGCGTCCTCCCTTGAAAGATTCGAATGATAATGGTAATAGTAAACAAAAATATCAATCGCTGGAATAAGATATAACTCAATAAAAGGCAGTAAAATGACTTTTGAATGAAAATTATACGATGTTAAGTTAAGAATACAGAATATAATATTTCCTATGATTCACGAACCTCCTGAATTTTCGAAAAAAAATCACGCTGTAGTATCGACCACGTGACATGCAAAAATAGTACAAAAGCATTGCTCGACCAGTGAGCTCGTGCTCGTGATTTGTTATATATTCCGTACACATAGGATGTATCCACGGATGGGCCACCGTCGGCACAAAATTAATTCCTGTGCCTTTGCACACTCGATACGCCCTTTTGGTATCAAGGTCTAAAAACGGAACTTCGTATTTCGAACGATGGAAGAAGCGCACGCCAATTTGAGTACAAGGCTGTTAGATGTCGCTTGAACATCGCGTGAGAAATGACGATGAATAAAAAACGAGAAGGATAGAAGAAGCACACGAAGAATACACATTTAGTGGTCATACACGTGCGGTCTTCGGGCACGAGGATTGATATTGACACGCTATATATCGCCTGTTGACTCGATGCCAGACAGAAACCTGAACAGAGTGCAAAATGAGATGATTGTTCTTTTTTTTTTTAGTGTATTTATCGGTAGGACATTCGGATGCAAGGACGAGCTTTGTTCGGAAGGCGTTCATGTATTTATTATCATTTCAAGATTTTATGGAGCTTTATAGAAACGAATATGTAAAGAAATATTGAAGAAATACTTCCTTATAATATTAATATTATAAGCATCATATAATAATAATACAATAATTAATACATTTATTAATATTAATATTTATATATTATGATAATCAATATTTATTATTATAATATATATTTGTATATAATTATTAATATCAATATTATATATTAATATTAATTACCATATAATATTAACGTAAATAATTATATTATATGGAAGTATATTGAAGACACCGAATAAAACTCGAAATTTCAGGGTTTTTCATTCAATTTCAAAAGTTCGAACAGTTCCGTGAGATATTTTGATGATTTGATGATTTTAGAAAAATGCCTACGGTGGTCGATTAGTAGACGTGATATACGAGAAGTATGGTAAAACGAAATATTTTAAACAAATGCGGCAATGTCAAAGACACATCCTAAAGGATTCGATACCGTCAATGCCAAATACGTTCAATAATTTGTATTCGCACATGTTCATTTACAATAGTGGAATTGATTTTGAATACTTTTAATTGGAATTACCTGTTTTATATTTACGCAGAAAATGTTTATTCTGCTATGCTGAAATGATACTGTATTTTTTTTAATTTTAATTAAATTTGATGAACATCAATATTATATATTAATCTCCAATGTTTCTACTTAATATTCGCCTTCAGAAGCCTACTTTGATGAGAATATGAAATATAAGTGATAGCGTAAAGATGACCAGTAAATGTGAGATTCAAAAAAATTTGAAATATGTCCAGAATTAATTCCACTGGTGTAAATGAACATATCATAAACAGCGAACGAAATTATGAATGACCGTAGGGCGTCAGCTACGATGGCTGATTATCGCAAACAAATGATGTAATTATCCTCCTGGTTATAAGGTAAGAAGACATTTATTTTTGATTGAAAAACAATAATTGAACGATAAATTTAAAGCATCTATTTGGCGTTGCCGTTGTCGTTGCCATTCACGAAAACTTGTATAAATATCTGTGTGCCGTAATAAATGGTGGTAGTGAATTATGTAACAGATTCCACCGGCCTCGTACACATATTACCGAATAAACGTCGAATAATTCGTATTCAATTACCCTCGACGTACATACACCCAAGTCTAATAATAATTTAGTCGATTTGCGAATTATTACGACAGCGCAGAGAAGCGTGTTTTCCTTTCGTTTGTATAACGTGACCTGCACGTGAATCGAGAATATCAAACTGATGACGATCCACGATCCATGAGTCAGAGGCGTGGCCAACAAATCAGCAGAAATCAGCGTTTAATTAATCGAACGGACACTTCTCCCGTAACACAATCAGCTATGCATTCATTACAATACGTGCAGTCCATTTATTGTTCATTCTCTATGATGCTCAGCGATATCTATTATTGATTTACATAATAGTAATTTTTTGTTTGTTTTAGGCCTCTAGGCTTTCTCGGCATCGAATTCAGACTCAGTAGACAACCGATTTTCGTACACGTCAAAGTCCATTTTTCCATATGTCCTATGGGCCACCCTCAGGAAATACATTTCCTCTGCAAGATAAAACTAATAAACAAATTCTGCTTTTTTTCTTGGATGATATTACTTAACGATTTTTTCAAACGAATATAAAAAAGTATCGAATAGGTCGCTTCGATATCTGGTATGTGGCAAATTAATTCAATGAACACATTTGCTCCTCATCAAGGGTCCATCTTGAATTTGGTTGAAACTCATGTATGTGATAAAGCATTTAAAGCTATTAGACGTGTATTTTTTTTATCGGCGGGAAAACGTTTTTATGGGGGTAAACCACCCCTCAAAGGAAAGTGTGTGGAGGGGTGATTAAGGGGTTACCCCCACTTGCGATTTTGAAAAAATCGATTTTTTTTATTGCATTTTTTTGAAGTATAAGTATCTGAGAATATGTCCTGAAAATTTCAAGTCGATTCGAACAAAATTGACTGACATATGAGCGTTGAAAGAGAAGAATCCATTGTGAAATTGAAACTTTAAACGCGTTTTTCTCAAAATGGCATTTCTGAAGTCGGTGACAAAGATTACTCGAACACTAATGAACCGATCTTCTTGAAATTTTGTAGGCTTATTTAATACATAAAAATGTAGTCTTTAATCGTTTGATTTTTTTTTCGAAAAAAATGGCCGTTTCATAGCCAAAAAACGGCCGTTTTTTTTCGTTAAAATCGAACCATTAACTTTGACTGTCCGCCATTTTGTGAAAAAAGAATATTTTTTTAAAATCCATCGATTAAAGACTAGTTTATACTTATATTTGACTAAATCCATCCGCATTTTTTTTCAGATGATCCATTTCGCCGCAACGTTGGTCACCGTGAACCGTGTATATAAAAACATTATTTCATTGACGGCCATTTGCCACTAAACAATGTAATATTTTTCAATAAAAAAATTACTGAAAGTTCTTCAAGATGTGTTCTTTAAGATGGTATATTGATCGATTAAAAAAGTTTTATAGTTTTCTTTTAAAAAAATCATGAAAAAGGCCTTTTTTGCGCTACAAGTGGGGGTAACGCCTTAAACAGTTTTGCCCACAAGCAGTCCACCGATCTGAGTGAAACTAAAACCGAAATTCTTCTAATGTAAAGCGATGAAAAATCCACTATGGAAGTATTGAACCAAAATTAAACTAAGGGGTGACACGTCTTCTTTGAGGGGTGGTTTCCCCCCTTAAAACCGTTTTTCCGCAGATACTAAAGATGTCTAATAGTTTTCAATGCTGTATCACGTATATGAGTTCCAACAAAAACGAAGTTCGCAGTAAGTAGCACCCATTTACTATACGGGCAGTAATCCCAACACTTGATGTAAGAACCATATGATTACGAATGAAATCAAGAACATTAATGCGCGGTTCATTCTTTGCCGAAATGTATGGGTACGTGGGTATGTTCAAGTGTGAGTATATATCGTAAACACAATTGAGTCACACACGCAAGGATAACCTACCGCGAAGTGTTCATTGCATTAAAATCGTAAACACATATTAAAACAATCCGTTTCAAATGTAACCCTCCGTCGACACACTGGGTCATTTTGCCCCAGAATTTTTCTCACGAAAATGCTCACTATTTCAAAATCGAAAATGTTCAAAAATGTTTTTGAATGATTTAGTTTGATATTTTCCGAATTTTAATTATGCAGACATATTAAGGCGACTTCTCACCTTGCAATTTTCAAAAAAATCGATTTTTTAAATTACTTTTTTCGAAAGTATGCATATCCAAAAGATCATACTAAAATTTTATGAAGATTGGAGGAGTCTAACTGTATTTTTGTATGACCTTTACTTTACTGCCTGTGCACGTTCATCTGCTCGTTAAAAAGTTAAAAGCGTTTTTCTCGAAACATCGTTTTTCGACGGCGAAACTCCGGAACTTCGAAACTACTGATCCTTATGAAAGTTTAACGCCATATTATTTACAAGTATAGCTATAGCGCATATCAAGGATTTTTTCAAACTTTTATATTTACTTTTTTGCCAAAGAGGGTGAAACAAACACGTTTTTTTTTCAAAAAGTGTCCGCCATTTTGATATTTTTGCATATATCAAAAATCGTATGATATACGCTATAGCCATTAACATAATGAATCTAAAACCGATTGATTTTTTTGTTTCGGATGATCCATCTTCGAGATTTCATCAACAGCGCAGACCTACAACTTTTTTAGGACATATTTTTAACTACCATTTTCGTCTATAAATAGTGACTTAAGTAAATAATTTTTTTTAATGTATTTCGAAAGTGTATTTAAAAGTGTAACAACTTTCATATCAATATGTCTAATATAAACCTATAAAAAAAAACAATGAAAATAGCCTTTGTAGCATCTAAACTGAGAAGACGCCTTAAGAAATGTTTAAAGTGTATACCCGATTTTTTTCAATAATTACTGACCGAAGGTTTGTCAATGACAGGTGGATGAAGGATCCGGATCAAATTAACCCAGTGTGTCAAAATCGTGGCCAAATATAAGTGTGTCAACAAAGGGTTAACAAAAAATCCCAATAGGAAAAACAAGATTCGAATCTCCTGACTATAAGGAAAATAAATTTGAGACGCACATGGGTACTAAAAATATTGTAAAAAGATACTACTCAGCGACTATTCGGGTAACTAAAAGTTGAAGAGAAGGGATTTTAATCAGGCAAACATTCCTGTACAAATTGACAACTTCTGACCAGGCTGGTCGGCGATTTTCGAATGTCTGACAAATGCTGTCGTAATTTCACCATTATTTTTTCGAGTTTCCAAAATTTCAAGAACCACTTTGGAAAAATTATTGTGGCAAAGTGTAGCGAAGAAAATCGTTAGATCATTGTCAAGGGAACTTTGATTTGCATTGGGAAGAAATTGATTTTCGAACCAATTCTCTTTTTTCTATCAAGCGCCATTGATCGATGGTATCTGGGTTGTGACGGGACCGCAATCTAGAGGAAAGGAGATATCAAGGAGGATAACAATACAATCTTAAGATCGTCCTCACAGCAAGATCGGAGATCGCCTATCAGATTCGATTCTGCCATTCTTTGATCCATTTGATCAAAAGAGGTCGATACATATGTTACAGAAAAAAACTGAAATACATCATCTTTGTCGGCTCCTGCGATCGGTAACGGAAACAAAGTCGCGTCAAGAAGACCTCTTCCGGCAATAAACTGGACCACACAGATGGTCGAAAACAAATATAACTGCGACTCTATTACGCTTGTTATGTATACTTATGAAATAACTCCTTGATATTGATCAAGCTGTTAAGTATATATTGCCCGTACATTCCCAACCAAAAGTTATTTTCGGCAAGAATTTTGAGTACTTTGCGATAAGATAACATTTTTTTTTAATCAACCACATTGCAGATGCTAAGAACATTAATTTCCGGTAACAACAATGCAAAAAAGATATGTTATTTTGAAAAAAAAATCACTTATAACTTATAAATATACAAGTTATAACGTATAAATTATATGACCTACATAAACCCGAGTAGAAATCTTGCTCCAGCTACAATAAACACCTGATCAGGCATCCTGACTTCTTTTTCCAGCCTTGATCAGAATTTTTTATCAAGCCCTGATCATTTTTGAAACACAATCCCTGACTTCCGTCTGATCAGGGTAAAAAATCAAGGCCTGATCAGGGTAAACTATCAAGGCCTGATCAGGGTAAAAAATCAAGGCCTGGTCAGTGTAAAAGATCAAGGCCTGATCAGCGTAAAAAATTAAGGCCTGATAAGAGCTTAATTTTTCACGGCTTGATCAAAATGAAAAATCATATGATTTTTCACGGCTCAGGATGACCAATTTTTTCCTGAAATAAAAAATACAACGCATACACAAAAGAGAAAAAGGTACCACTTTATAAATAGGGCTGATCGTTTATTTTTTAATCTTAATATAAAATGTATTACATATATTTTTCACATATATCTATGTGGAAAACAAACATCATTTTTCTTGTATTTGTAATAGAACAAAAACTCGAAATAAACTAAGATATATCACTGTATTATATTCCACTTATCATCCCGAAATAAACTAATATATTTTTTAAACAAAAACTTGATAAACTTCGTGAATAAAATAAACAGAGCTCACGTTTTTATGACCAGACGTTTCTAGGAAACGTTACATTGGGCGTTCTGTTCGTTTTATTTACGCGACGCTCGAAACTTGTCCCAGTCTTTTGCTGAATTAATCAGGCCTTGATACCGCTCCAACAGCTTGTCCAATTTGCTTCGAAAGAACTTCTATTCCGTGTTCCGTATATTTCGAAATGACAGCCACTGAAAAATACGAAAATGTGTATCCCACTTAGAATTCAATGTCTACATATATATCTATATAAGGTATGCACATTATTTTATTAGAGTGGCACAAATTTGAGCTCTATTTTTTTTTCCTTTTTCTCACCATCCAATTATCTACTTTAAAGAAGAAAAAAAATTGTTGCAAAAGCTGCGAGCGGTCATTTTTTAACGAAAATTAGAATTGAAGCAGGAGAGCCCGTACAGCGAAGACCAACCAAATAATGGTGAGTTGACAGCGTAGTGCAGTTCAGTGAATGTAATGTCCATCCGAAGTGCATTTCTTATGGGCTAACTTGCACCGATGGAAATACTTTCACTTAACTGAACTACGCAGTCAACTTATCATTATTCGGTTAGCCTACACTGTCCGGGCCTGTAGCGAAGGCTAACCAAATAATAGTAAGTTGACAGCGTAGTGCAGTTCAGTGGATGTAATGTCCATCGGAAGTGCATTTCTAATGGGCTAACTTGCACCGATGGACTTACTTTCACTTAACTGAACTACGCAGTCAACTTGTCATTATTTGGTTAGCCTACGCTGTCCGGGCCCGTACAGCGAAGGCCAACCAAATAATGGTAAGTTGACAGCGTAGTCAGTTCAGTGAATGTAATGTCCATCCGAAGTGCATTTCTTATGGGCTAACTTGCACCGATGGAATTACTTTCACTTAACTGAACTGCGCAGTTAACTTATCATTATTCGGTTAGCCTATGCTGTCCGGGCTAATCAGCACCGATGGCAAAACATTTACCAGATTGAACTACGCTGTCAGCTTACCATTATTTGGTTGGCCTACGCTGTCTCTTTTTCTCCTCTGACAAAGGAGACGGACCAAGTAAAGAAAAATAAAAGCCATACACAAAACAAATATAAATCTACTTACACAGTGGTAGCGCCAACACATGCCAATCCACAGGAATTTCGAGTTGTTCCTCGCTGAGAGGATCTGTTCCGGACCTGTCAAATGTATCATAATAAATATTTCAACCAATGCATATATAATTTGGCGTATGGTTAATTTACAGTCAGATTTAATCCAATTTATATTTATAGATTAAAGAATTGTAAGTCTTTGAAAAAAATTAATTGTTATACTAACCTGCTGCTGTATTATTTCTTCGTTTTTTCCCTTATTTAGAGCCCGCTATTCACGCAGACACAGTCGTTGCGCAATCTTCTTCCGATTGTGTTTGTCCATCTTATTCACAACGTACACGTTATATGTAAAAATGTATAAAGTCATTAATAATATGTCTCGTGCTTCTCTCGTGTCTGTGTATCATTTGACAAGATGAGGTTAGGCACGTTTTTAGCGCCAAACTGTAGAAGTCCAGTTACATGATGATTGCTTGAAGTTAGCCGGATCAGGCGAATTGAAGTAAGCCGTAAGTCCAGTTGCTTGACATCGCCTGAAGCTAGCCGGGTCAGGCGAATTGGAGTAAGCCGTAAGTCCGGTTGCTCGACCACCGCCTGACCCCAGCTTGATCAGGCAAATTAAGGCAAACTTAAGTAAGGCCTTCGTACTACAAGCTGATCAGGCGCAGATCAAATATCAGGCCAGCCTGACAATATTTCTACTCGGGAATATATACGTTGTAACGCCCTATAAATATAACTATATAAATAACTTATAACAAAAAAGTTACAAGTTATTTTAACTTATAACAAAAAAGTTATAAGTTATTTTGAAAAAAAGTTATGTTATTTTGAAAAAAAAAAACAGTTCAACAAATGTCCGGTGAACTGCTTTTTTTATATTTTAAAACGAATTCGTAGATTTTTTCTAACTAGGTGTGCATTTTTTTAGAATTGTTTTTTCTATTTTAATTTTGATTTTTTAAATAAAAAGAAATGGATGAAGAGTCACAAATTTTCAATATGTTTTCGGAGCAATGTTCCATATCAAATCCAAGAAGTGTCCGAGGTATTGAACGAACAGTGTGATAGGTACAGCCTCTGAAAAATTCCAAAAACGGAATTTCCGAAACAGAGAGAAAATTCTTTAAAAATTCATATGTATTCAGAAAAATATCATGATTAATTAAATATCACAAAAAATCAAGTTTACCGCAAATTTTTTGAACAATTTTTTGTTTAAACAATTTATTTATAAATTTTTGGCATTCTTATTATTAGAAACCAATGTTTTTAGCATCTTCAATACGGTTGATTTTTTTCCGATGTTAATGTTATCGCAAAGTACTCAAAGTTCTCACCGAAACTCACTTTTGGTGGGGAATGTACGGGCAATACATCCTTAAAAGCGTTACGTGAATAGCCGAATTCTATTTCTGAAACTTGAATCCCAGATAATAGATATGCAGGACACTAGATGCTACCTAATAAACTGTTTTTAAGTATAAATATATGGGTGTGACGTAAATATCGGGTCACCGTGTGTGAAAAAGGGAGCACTTGCTTATTGTCCTACATTTGAAGTAAATTTGATTGGCGCGAGGGTCAGACGAGTGAGTTAGAAGGTTATTTCCGTTTACTAGGTTACGCATTCGCGTGTTCGTAACTGGCCGAATAATATTATATAAATAAAACAAGATTGTCATCCGTAGGGCGAGTCGATGATTTTCTCGACGCGTGAGTGTAATTATGTGACGGTGAACGGCATTACATACGCATAGCGAAAATTAGGTCGAATGTCAGTCGTGCATTGAGACGCGTGTAGGATTCCACTTTGACGTTTTACCAAACGCATACATGGATTTTGGCGATGACTTTTCGGGGCCGGATTGAAATTCCGAACCTTGAATGATCGGAATGCTCAAAACTCCGAAAGAATACTACCCCGAAAGATCAAAACTTCGAAAGAATTTTACACGAAAGACCAAAACTCCGAAAATCTGAACACCGTCAAAATAATTCGGCTATGGAATCTTTAAAAGTTTCAAAATTTTCAAAAAATCGACGAATTATTTCGAGAATTTTTTTTATGAAGAAGTGATTTTCCGTCAATTTTGAAATTTGTCTAGACAATGTTATACGTTCTACATAATTTACAGTCAACTGTGTAGACTTTCGCTGGCATAACCTTGACGAACCTTGTAATTTCGGAACATTAAAATTAGGAATTTTAAATCGTCGGCGCATTCAAAGTTCGGAATCTCAACCCGGCCCTCATGTCAAGATCATGCCAGCGAAAGTCTACGCAGTTGACTGCAAATGATTTAGAACGTATAACATTGTCTAGACAAATTTCAAGATTGACGCAAAATCACTTCTTAATCAAAAAAAATTCTTTACATAATTCGTCGATTTATTGAAAATTTTGAAACTTTTAAAACTTCCACAGTCGAATTATTTTGACGGTGTTAAGATTTTCGGGGTTTTGGTCTTTCGTGTAAAATTCTCTCGGAGTTTTGACCTTTCGGGGTACTATTCTTTCGGAGTTTTGAGCGTTCTGACCATTTAAAGTTCGGAATTTCAACCCGGCCCACTCTTGAATTTCGGAACATTAAAATTCGGAATTTTAAACCGCCGGAGCATTCAAAGTTCGGAATTACAACCCGGCCCCAACTTTCTCCCGCAACCCTTTCTTCGTATCAGTGAACTAATATATTTATTATTCTGACGATGAATACATAGTTGGACAAATTCAACATGCCTCGCGAGAATGCCTCCAGCATTACCATTTTGTATATTTTTTTAGTATAAATTTTCTTTTGTTTACTTGAAGATATGACTATTAACATCTTTGAATATTATTATCCTCTCTTTTATATTACTATCCTCTTGACCTTCCACAAAAAAATCGCTTAATTTTAGACGGTTACAGTAGTGTTACCCCTTAAAGGGTTAGGCTACTGTGAGAATGTCAAAAAATCGATCGTCACTTTAAGGCAACGCAAATTGAAGAGGAAGGTCCAAGATATGGTGCAGAATTCGTAGATTGAAGATAAACTTATGATTACAATAATATAACTACTAGTCAAACTTCAAACGCGTTTTTCTCAAAACTACGTTTTTCAAAACGGTGTACACGATTTCTCGACATCTGACGAATGGATTGACTTGGAATTTGGTACACTCATTCAGTGCAATAGTCATTTGGTCTCGACCGACGGTCTTCCTCTTAACATTTTTTTCTCACTCGTGACCAATAATAATGTCATTTTTTCTCAAAAGATCGATAAAAAAAAATTCAACATTTTTCATCTTGATGATTGAAACACGATGACAAAAAAAGATTGGTCAAGTCTCAGCCAATATTATCAATTTCGAGAAAAAAAAAACTTTTTCTTTTGTTTCGGATTAACCGGGTGGCCAAAATCAAGTACACCGTTGAGCCACTCATATCAAAGGTCCTTCACGATATTGTTCATAACTTCTTCAATTATTAATATTTATAAATGGAATTTGGTACACAACTTCGTTACTGTACATACAAATAAATGTCCCACCGATTTTTCAATCATGTTATTTATTTCTTCAAAATATATATTTTTTAATAACCGTGATTTGTGAGTCGCCACAGTAGCCTAACCCCTTAATCGAGTAAAAAAATAAACCAAGCAGCTGTGCATTCATAACTTGTATCGGGCTAAGTAAGCTTCTCGTTATTAGCAATGGCTTTCTATTTGTCTATTAGATACTGAAGCGTAAAAACTCACATAAAATGTACGATTTACTAAACAATAATTTCCTTTCGATTTTCCACGTCAGAAACTGTGTGTTCAATTTCTAATCAAAATTGCGTTTATTTTCCACAAAAATGTGTTGGAAAGAAAAACTTTGAGAATCAACACTCTCGGGAGCCAATTAACGTTTTTCAAAATCGAGACGTCAAAAAAAAACAACAAAAACACATTAGAAAAAATGAGAATATGCCTATTATAGCGTGGAATCTGCATAATTTCGAATCTCGAAAATCCGTACGTAGCACGAAGCCACATAAGGCTCGATATTTTCGTCAATGAACACGTTGGCGGCTTTGCCAAAGTTTTGTCAGGCGACGCATCACGTCGGAAATTGACGGAAAACTTCGTATACTCGGAATAGAAATCTTCGTTGCGCAATATTGGTGGCGCACGTTGGCTCACACGAATACGGTCCACAATTTTCTTTCACGTGCCCTGTTGGATCGCCAATAGCTCGATGGGCACGATTTTCGACTTTCTCGTCACCGTCAACAAGACCCGCCAAATACCTCACCGATAATTCTCAGAAAAATTATTTCGAATCTCCTTCTCAGTGAGCGTATTTCTTTTCATTTGTTAAAAATATAAAAAATATAAAAGGTTAAATGTTTATGTAAGCTGACGAGGCGAATCTAAACATGACTGAACGCGATGTGAAGTTCACGTGTATGCCACGTGGCGCAGTTATGGCGAGGCATTTTCCACTAACGGGCCACCAATTTCTCGCCGTCTCTATATGTAAACTAGAATAATGTAGGACGAATAAACTAACGACGCACCAGAACGTCGGATCAAATTTGATCTAAAATGCATCGTAATTTGATACATTTGAGGGCAAGATAAAGGGTGATATATTTGATATATTTATTATATTATCAAATTTATTATAAATATTATTTATTATTTTATATTATTATAATATATACATACTATAATTATATTTATTATATATTATATATTTATTATATTATCTAATATATCAAATTATATTTATTTGTATTTAGGGGCAAGATAAAGGGTGTCTCAAAATGACCTGACATTTTAAATCACGCACCATTTTTTTTTATAGCAAACATAGAGTACTAATCTTTGACAACTGGCATCAGGAAGTGGTGATATTCAGTCATGGAGAATCGAGCACAATTTTTTTCTGACGTTTTGTAATTTTTCACGTTTGTTTGCAACCGTGCGCGTAAAAGACCCTCAAAGTCCTAAGTACCGGACAGGTGATCTGAAGCAAAAAAATCAAACCTATTTTTACTTTGTACAATATTGTGTACAAGTTGACCTAGAATCAAGAAGAAAAATTGAAAAATAAAAAAATAGTGAGCAAAAAGCTGCGAAAGATTTTGGAAAAAAATAAACTTCCTTCCGATCGTTCACTATTTTTTTATTTTTCAATTTTTCTTCTTGTTTCTAGGTCAACTTATACACAATATTGTACAAAGTTAAAATATGTTTGATTTTTTTGCTTCAGATCACCGGTCCGGGACTTAGGACTTCCGCAAGCGAAGAATGTCATCGCCCGCGCATCGACATACGTAGCTCCTCCCACTTACACCGCCGTGTTTTGTCAAACTTCAAAAAATATTTTGATGTTCAATAAAGACCGCTTAGTCACCATACCAAATATCAACATTCTATATTTAATACTTTCGAAAGCTTGGAATTTGAAAATCGAAGAAAAAAATGTTTGCACTCGAACAATGGAAACTTCAACGTTATGAAAAATGTGACTGGTAGAAGAATATTCGTAACAGCGCCTTTTCAAAGAATACGCAAAAATTTATAAATGTACTAAATTCGGGCTTATTGTTTTATTCCAGTTTATCGTTGGGTATAAGTATGGATTAGGTTCCGAACCCCCGCCCCCCCCCCCCTCCGATCGGGCTGAAATGTTGCACAAACCTTCCTTTCAATATTTTAAATCAACCCCTAAAGGAATTTTTGGCGACTCCCCATCGTTTTCGTGATAATGAATTTTTTAGTTTTTTTTAATGCGCGCCGACTATATATATATATATATATATATCTGTTACGTCTACGTTCATACCTTTATATGTAGCGCGCTGCCCGTTTTGTCCAAAAAACCCAAACAAACCCAAGCCCAAAAACTATTGCGCGTCGCCAAAAATCCCTTTAGGGGTTGCCTTAGATTATCAAACGGAAGATTTGCGCAACATTTCAGCTTGATCGAAGGGAGGGGGGCGTTTTCGGAACCTTACCCATAATTATTGATTGTAACTTATTTTTTATTAAGCGCCAATGTAATTTACCGATGACTCATAAGGGCCCTTCGCGAAAGGAATACCGTAAAACTACATAATTATGGTCCAGATTTGTCAACTATGGTCCATATTTGTCAGGTTTCAATTGTATGTTTCTCCCACTTAAGAATAGAATTATATAATACCTCGCATTTATATATTTACCTCGGATTTATATATTTAATAGTCGCAGCCGATGTGGTTTTGTTCGATGGTAGCTGGACTATAGTTGAGGTCCTAGGCTATATTGTGTAGTTTTACGGTACCCTAAGAGAATTCCAGCAGTGGTTACTAACCCTTGAGACTTTCTTCTTGGTGTAAACCTCGTCGTCTTCGGAGGCAGTCGTAAAATTGAGATTTCCCTCGCAGTATCCATTCCCAATTCCCATTCGGTAAATCTCATCTTTGCAGGATCTACCGTCCAGGCTGAAATCACACAATTGTATTGGAACGTTAGACAATGAGGTGCAAACTCGTATCGAGAAATTGTCGGCATTCAGTACCAATGTTAGTTTCAAATTTAATTAAGTTTAAAGTTAACGTATCGATGCGTTAGATAGATATGAATATTTGGGATCGAAGGACCTGTAGCCTAGCTCCATTGGGTTTTACTCAAAGTTTTCGTTCCTTTCGTATTTCAATGATCAACGTCGAAAAACAATAAATAATTTATATTTTTTTCAATCGCAATTCTCATACGATCGGATCTCGTAATTTTTTTGTACCGAAATAATTTATATTCTATACAAAATTTTGCTATTATTTATGACAAATTTAAAGAAGTCTTTTTTTATACGTCGATTGCCTAAATGAAAACGTCTTTTTCTGTCTGTTTTTCAAGTACTGTTCGTCAAAGCGTGTGGCACATATTTTTCAAACGTCTATCGAGGTGTATCGCTTCGAGTAATTCAAGGCCCGAGAAAAGAAGAAAAAAACAGTCAGAAAACTAATCCTAAGAAGTAAAAGACAAATGAATCAATGCACATTTGTACGTCAATATTCCTGCCAAGCAATCACGTTTTACATAAATCAGCAGTCACTTGTATTCCTGTTGTGACATCTTTTCTACCGAGAAATCGAGAAAAAGAAATCTTTCGGACAATCGATGTTTTATCGCGGCTTAGACCTACCGTATGATTCCCAGTTTAAGGCGGGATATACATTTAGACGGGAAAGAATAAAGCAGTTTTAAGAGATTTTTTAAAGTAAAAAATTATTATTCTACATTTAACAAACTGTAGGTATACATTAATAGTATATTTAAGTAGGGGAGACCGGGGCAAAATGGTATAGCGGGGCAAAACGGCACTGCCCAAATAGGGTTTTACAATCGGCACAGTAATGGCCCACGACTGGTTGCCAGAGAACAAACGATGGCGCGGTAATGGCTATATAAACGGGCCAGATCCGCACCATGCATGGTTGGTAATGGTAAACCATGAATGGCTGCTAAGACTGGGCCAACTATCATACGCCGATATTGGCCCAGCAACGGCTGCCGGATCTTCTGCCGGAAATGAAAAACAAAAAATTGACAAATAATGAATAAAAAAATTCTAGTAGTATCTTTTTTGTTTTCTTCTGCTTTACTTATGTTTATGTACATAGAATAATTGCATTAAAAACGCTTTCTGCATTGTTCAAGTTTTGACCTTTCAGCGGGATCGAACCTGCGCCTTTCATTCTAGTGTCGAGCGCTCTACCCACTTAGCCATTCTAACACTTAGAGAATCCATCGTTTGTTCGTTTCTTACTTTGATGCCGATAATTTTATTCGTGACATTAAAGTTTACCGTCAATTTTTTTGGTCCATTTAGGCTGTAAAAATAACTCGCTCATTTTGGGTGAAGTTCCGAAAAGCATACTCCCCAAATAGGGTTTTACAATCGGCACAGTAATGGCCCACGACTGGTTGCCAGAGAACAAACGATGGCGCGGTAATGGCTATATAAACGGGCCAGATCCGCACCATGCATGGTTGGTAATGGTAAACCATGAATGGCTGCTAAGACTGGGCCAACTATCATACGCCGATATTGGCCCAGCAACGGCTGCCGGATCTTCTGCCGGAAATGAAAAACAAAAAATTGACAAATAATGAATAAAAAAATTCTAGTAGTATCTTTTTTGTTTTCTTCTGCTTTACTTATGTTTATGTACATAGAATAATTGCATTAAAAACGCTTTCTGCATTGTTCAAGTTTTGACCTTTCAGCGGGATCGAACCTGCGCCTTTCATTCTAGTGTCGAGCGCTCTACCCACTTAGCCATTCTAACACTTAGAGAATCCATCGTTTGTTCGTTTCTTACTTTGATGCCGATAATTTTATTCGTGACATTAAAGTTTACCGTCAATTTTTTTGGTCCATTTAGGCTGTAAAAATAACTCGCTCATTTTGGGTGAAGTTCCGAAAAGCATACTCCTCTGATCGAGCTGAAATTTTGCACCGAACTTCCTCTCATTATCCTAAGAGAAACCGTTAACGGATTTTTGACGACTAGCAATTGTTTTCCATATATCGCATTGTAAAGTTTATTATTTCACGCCATACGAGTATATCTATATATCCGATAGATACCCCCCACTCCTCCGGCCGCGCTCCTTCCTAGCAAACAGTGCTCGCCCGTATGTGCATATCACTTGCCATGTGGGATGGCTTTGTTTGGGTTTATTTAATATAGTAGAAGCGCAGTACAATGAATAATTTTCAATATACGATATATCGAAAACTATTGCTAGTCGCCAATATCCTTTTAAAGGTTCTCTTAAAATATTGAAAAGAAGGTCGGTGCAAAATTTCAGCTTCATCAGTGGGATATGCTTTTCGAAACCTTGTCCTTTGTTTTTACGTGTTAGAGTTGAACGACCTGCATTTGCAAAACGCCCAAAAACAAACCATCAATGGCTGGAATAGATCTGGCAAGCCGTTCATCCGCCTACGATACCCCAATGCTGATCGCCATATTATCGGTGCGATGGTATTGGCCCACCAATGGCTGGCATAGATCTGGCAAGTCGTTCATCCGCCTACGATACCCCAATACTGATCGCCATATTATCGGTGCGATAGTATTGGCCCACGAATGGCTGGCATAGATCTGGCAAGCCGTTCATCCGCCTACAGTACCCCAATGCTGGTCGACGAATTATTGGCCGATTATCAGCAAACCGTTTAATGGCTGAATGCTGGCATTTTTGTTACGACAGGCGACCCTATATGGGTGGGGCATAATGGGATCGGGGCATAATGGGATAGCAAAAAATGAAGTTTCTTGGTGCTTGATTTGGGGCAAAATGGGATAGGGGCAAAATGGGACAGAGAGGAGTGGAATATCAAATTGGGGCAAAATGGAATCCGGGCAAAATGGGACACACAAAAATGAAGTGTCGCAGCCCGCTGAATTTGGGGCAAAATGGGATGACAGGAAAATTCATGCTTCGGCTCTATGAAAGAAAAGGTACAAGTGGCATTCTTACGAATTCTCCGTACTACAGAGAACTTCGTGAGAAAAATCCAGTGGCGTCGATAACAACCGACGATGACGCAATCATGCCTTTTCTGCGGGGGCTTATATTCGAAATCCAAGGAATCCTGGATTCGTTGTAATTCATGCGAGAAATGGGCCCACTATTCATGTGCCCATGCTGACGATAAATTAATCGAGTACGTTTGCGACAATTGTGCCGATAAAAATTAGCTTAGTTAAACAAGCAATAAAAATTAAACATTGCCACCGTTAAATTATAGTATCGTCAGTAGAGTGTGACCCAAATATCGTGTAACATTCAATAAAACCTGTTTTCACTCATTTATTACCCCTCGTTTTTTACCCCTGCATTTCTTTCGTTTCTGCATCGAATTATCCCACTGTCCCATTTTGCCCCGATCCCGTTTTGCCCCAATGACGTACCCAGGTAGGAATTGACGATGAAAAAAGGGCTCGCCAAGCTCTGAAACAAGGCTCACATTTTTTAATTCAGGCTGAGCACCAGCCTGATTTCAGGCCTAGCTGAACCTCTGAATGATAACGCGGTTTCAGGCTCTTGCACACAGGCTTGACCAAAGGCTGGTAGAAAAGCCTGTACTAAGCCTGAAACGACAAAACAAGACTCAAAACGAGCCTTAATGAAGCCTTCACAAGCATTTATGACCAGGCTTTTCCCAAACTCTTCCCGAGGCTATATGAGGCCTATTTTTAGTTTTCTATATTCTACATTGGGGTAAATTTAATACATTTGTAAAGAATTCATTTGATTTGTTATATATATTTATTATTTGTTATATTATTTGTTACAAAATATATATAAAAAATATTTTAAAAAACAAAACTTTATTTTATTGCGTACTTTTATTTTCGTATATACTTTTTTGTGTACCTCATAAATATCGATAAGAGCATATGTTTAAATGTTCTGAGCTGCCTCCTTCGCTTTCGTTTTTCGTGCCTTCGCACCCGACAAATTTATTGTTAAATTTTTTTTTCATAAAAGTACAGAAAAAATATTATTTTAAACTTATTTTATTTTATCACAACCTGAAACAAGCCTGCATCCAGCCTTGATTTTTCAGCCTCAAAATTCACCAGCTGAATGAAGCTTGAAATAACCCTGAGTTTAGGCTAAGCAGCCAGTCTTGGTTCCAGGCTGCTCCAAACGATGCAATGAAACCTGGGCCAGGTCTGTCTCACTCAGGCTCGGTGAAACAAGGCTCGCACAAGCTTGTTTCCATCGTCAGCCTTTTGATTTCCTACCTGGGTATTTTCCAGCAGTGTTGATTTTCACTATTCCATTTTGCCCCAAACCCGTTTTGCCCCGGTCCCATTATGCCCCGCTATACCATTTTGCCCCGGTCTCCCCTATACGAAACATTTTTTTTATTCATTTATCATCAAAATGGCGGAGCCGGGCAGAGTGTTACAGCAAGATTGCCGTGGTAGTTGCGAATAGGCGTGCAGTCTAGCTTCCCGTAGACTTTGATTTGCGAAAAAAATCATTTTTTTGTCAGTTAGAACATGTATAGTTTCTATTTGGCAGTAATTAAAATGAAGAAAATACAAATTCCATAGAATGTCCCGCATTTGAAAAAAAAAATCCACGCCCAATTTCTGTGAAATTTGGATTTAAAAAGTCGTGTTTTTTCTAATTTTTCAAAAACCTTTTTCGTCAAGTAGAAGGTACTTTTTTATTTCTGGTCATACCAGCACGAAATAGCTCTTGTTGTATTCTGCAATGTATGTTTATTATAAATAAATCTTCATTTGATACAATTTGTTTCAAGAAAATTACTTTTGAGCTTCCAATCTTAAAAGTGTGCAAATGTGTGAAAAATGTCATCTCCTAAATTCATTATAAAAAACCTTATTCTCTTTACTTTGACCACATCATAAATGATTTCTATGCGTGTGGCATATCGTTGAAAAGGGTATACACTAGAGAACATTTCAAAACAAAGCTAAATTCAAAATAGCTTTTAGTATTTTTTATAATCAATTTAGAAGTTGACATTTTTCATACATTTACGCATTTTCAAGATTTTGGAAGCTTGTGAGTCATTTTCATGATACCGATTGTGTCAAATAACGATTTATTTACAATAAACATACATTGCAGAATACAACAAAAATTATTTCGTGCTATCCCAACCACAAACAAAAAAGTTACGACGATTTAAAGGCAAAATTTCGGGTAATTAAAAAAAACGAAAAAAAAAATCATATCTTAATTACCGTGACACTTAGGACATAGGGTCTAAGGGTGAAAAAAGTAGCAAATGACCCCCCCCCAATCCCCCAAAAATTGTTGGTCCATGTGCCAAACACCCTGTATATAGTTCTATAGTTTAAGGGGTTACCCCCACTTGCGATTTTGAAAAAATCGATTTTTTTTGTTGCATTTTTTTGAAGTATAAGTATCCGGGCCCATACTTCTGTATGGGCCCGGAATAGATGACTCTATGTAAGTTTACAAAAAAAAATATTTTCTTCATGTAAACTGAAATTGAAACTTTAAACGCGTATTTCTCAAAATGACATTTCTGAAGTCGGTGACTAAGATTACTCGAACACTAATGAACCGATCTTCTTGAAATTTTGCAGGCTTATTTAATACATAAAAATGTAGTCTTTAATCGTTCGATTTTTTTTTCGAAAAAAATGGCCGTTTTATAGCCAAAAAACGGCCGTTTTTTTCGTTAAAATCGAACCATTAACTTTGACTGTCCGCCATTTTGTGAAAAATGAATATTTTTTAAAATCCTTCGATTAAAGACTAGTTTATACTTATATTTGACTAAATCCGTCCGCATTTTTTTTTCAGATGATCCACTTCGCCGCATTGTTGGTCACCGCAAACCGTGTATATAAAAACATTATTTCGTTGACGGCCATTTGCCACTAAACAACGTAATATTTTTCAATAAAAAAATTACTGAAAGTTCTTCAAGATGTGTTCTTTAAGATGGTATATTGATCGATTAAAAAAGTTTTATAGTTTTCTTTAAAAAAAATCATGAAAAACGCCTTTTTTGCGCTACAAGTGGGGGTAACGCCTTAAAGAGGGAAAAAATCGATTTTTTTATAGTTGTAAATGTATATCCCGCCTTAAATTCAAGTAGTATTTCAACACCGCTCCATGAAGTTGACCAAAAAAAATTGCATATTTCGCTGTACGTAACGGCTTCTCCGCGAACATAGACGGATCACGTGGACACCCAGACGGCCATTATTCATCGCCGGTGGTGACACGTTGCCGTGCTCAAATCATGAATTGAATGTAATAGCGCGTGAAACCGATGGCGCTATCTTTAGCGAGTTCCGGTAATAACAAAACTGCGGTTCGCTGCTTTTTATGGGTTTTTATGGGTCAGCATATGGTAAGAATTTACAAAAAAAAACGCATAGCTTTCCAGCTTGACACGAAACATTGCATTTCTTTTCGACACAATGTTCATTTATTGTAAAAAGTGCAATCGTACGAGAATGTATTCAGTGTGGATACCCGTGGCTGTAAACTTTCACGTCGGGGTGTCAATTTTTCGACGGTGCTAATTTTTTATTCCGGAAAATTTTGTTCCCCGCCATATCAGGTACGTAACGACTCGACGCCAGCTTATCTAATCAGTCGGCCGAGAGTCACGCGTATTGTCATAAATCTGAAAGAACCTCCGTGTGTCAACGTGGTTGGGACTCTAGGATGAATGTGCCACGAGTATAAGTTAATCTGTGTGTATAAATATGTGTGTAGATACGTCGTATAGTTCCTTGTATGATTCATCGATAAGCATGGTGTCTCGAAGTCGTTTCGCTCGTCTGCCATGTGATGTGTTGCGTAAAGAAAAAGAAGCACTCCACGTGAAATCGAATTTCGTCCGTGGTACAGAATGTTAAACGAAATGGAAGGGAAACGAGCCGGGGAAAAAGTCACGCGAAACATCACGATAGTCATGTCAGTAATATCGTGCGGATTTACCTCCATTTTTTACCTCCATTTTTTACCTCAATTTTTTAACTCCATTTTTTATTCTCTATTTTTTAACTCCATTTACTAACAATTTTTCCGCCGATGAAAAAATGCGTGTCTAATAGTTATCAATGCTTAATCACACATGTAAGTTTCAACGAAATTGAAGGCGGCCACTTAAGGGGCTACACCAGTGTGAAAAGCTTCAGCCTCTCAGCAAAATCGATAGTTAAGGGGCCAGTCCACGTTGAAAATTTCAAAAAATCGAAAGCAAGCAAGACTTGAAGAAATCGACGATGATGAGCAATCAGAAGGGATTTTGTACGGTGCAGAAATTGCCGATTGAGTTTAGGTAAGAGTTTTTCATGGTATAAACTTCAAACGCGTTTTTCTCGAAACAACGTTTTCAAAATCTAGCTCCATCGTATCTATAAAACTAATAAACCGATTCTCTTGAAATTTGAACCACATATTGTAAAAATGATGCGTAACAAGATGACCCTCGATGGGTTTAAAATTTTGATTTTTACTCTTTTTATTGCGACAAACTGCGGAAAAAACGCGTTTTTTTACTTTTTTTTGTTTTTCATCTGCCATTTTTTTATTTTTTGATAAAAGTTTATATCCGAGGCCTATTTTGTCGCTGGTGTCGTACTGAATCTAATGGACTTTGATTTTTTTGTTTCAGACAAGCCGTTGCCGAGTTGTGATGGAACTACCTAGCCCACCTATTTTTGAGGCGTTACGTTAAACTATAGTTTTTGTACTTTAAAATGAATAAAAATCAATTGAATTTTTTTTAAATGTATTTCAAGACTTTGTTTATCAAGCCCAACAACTTTTATATTCATATCTTTATAAAATCTTCAAAAAAAATCGCGAAAATAGCCTTTTTTCGTGGCTCCAAAGTGGACTGGCCCCTCAAATCTTTAAACGCGGTTTTCTCGAAATTACATTTTTCAAATTTGCTGACACTGTAACTCAAAGAGCAATTATCCGATTGACTTGAAAATTGAACTGAGCACTCTTGAATGTATTTACTCTACAATGACGTAGGATATTTTTGATTGGATGAAAATTGACGATTTAGCATTGAAAAAGATGATCATTTTATAGGCAAGAAAACAGACTTTTTATATAAGTACGCCATTTTGTTAGATTTTTATGATTTTCGAAAATCCTACGTCACTGTACAGAAAATACCTTCCACTTTAACGACATTTTTTCCTTTTTGGTATCACCTTCTCAATCGGCCGGAATCATGTCAGCAGTGGAGGAACTTTTTTTTGGCGCCTCCGAAGGCAGCGCATAAGTCGCTTGGATCTCAATATTTTTCTATGAAAAAAATGATGCAATATAGCTCTAATATAGCCAAATATATTCTTAATTTTCCGAAAAATTTAATTCAGTACTTTTCTTCCAAAAAATTCCCGAAAATCACCCAAATATTGAGCGTTCACACTGGTATAGCCCCTTACGCGGTCTGCTCACTTTTGGCGCTAAAAAGGCTATTATCATTATTTTTAATAGGTTTATATTATAGAGATTAATATAAAAGTTGTTACACTTAATAAATACATTTTCGAAATACATTTAAAAATTTTTAAATGTATTTATGTAACCCAAACAAACTTTAAACGCTTTCTCCTCGAAACAACGTCTTTCGACGGCTTGTTGATAAAATCTTCGAAACTACTGAACTGATCCTTATGAAATTTTAACCAAACATTCTCTACAACTATAGCTATAGCGCATATAAAGGATTTTTTGTTTTATTTTTATATTTACTATTCTTTTTTGTCAAAACCGGTGAAAAAAAATGAGTTTTTGTTTGTTTTTTTTTCGAAAAATATCCGCCATCTTGTTATTTTTGCATATATAAAAAAATCGCATGATATGTGCTATAGCCATTAACATACTGAATCTAAAACCGTTCGTTTTTTTTTGTTTCGGATGATCCATCTCCAAGATTTCATCAACAGCGCAGACCTACAATTTATTCAGGACATTTTCGTCTATAAATAGTGACTTAAATAAATAATTTTTTTTAAATGTATTTCGAAATCGAGTCGATAAAAAATAATAATAGAGTGTAAGTTGTGTAAAATCGAAATAGCCATTGCCCAATATAAAAATGGAGAGCTGTGCAGTAATGGATTAATTTTTTTTCCCCAATAAATTGAGAAAGTAAATTTCCATCCGTTCGTGAGAAAGATTCATCGTCGAGCAAGTACCTTCTTCGCTGGTGGGAGATAACCCTCGTGCTTTCGGTGTCTAGTTCAGCTTCCCCTCCGTGAGCTATTGTTTATTCGTGCCCTCTGAATACCAAAAATAGAATCGACAACGGAAGGAAAACGAGGATCCCGGTATTATTGACGAGAGAGAAAAGCCTCATTAATCCTCCCCTTCTCGCGTAGTATTTGCAAATATGTATAGTTTCGATTAAAGAAACCACAAATTCGCATATAGTGCAATACGTGGAAACGTATCAAGAGAGAGCAGTCGCGATAGGGCCTCATGAATCTTGTATATCTATCGCTGTTTTACTTTCCGTTTGCTCAGCGACCACGTATTTGCTATAACTGTCGTACTAAATATAAGCCACCTTAATACGCAAAGCACGGAAACTTTACACAGTCAGTTCCGTATATAGATCTGTACAACAATGTCGACAAGCTGAAGCGTACCACATTGCTTCCTCGCAAGTTCCTTAGAATGGGGACACTTGCCTACGAGCAATTGGATTTTTGTAGGCGATGCCAGATAACACTGGCTAAGTAAAAAAAAAAGAGGACAAGCCAATTATCTAAAATTTTTATTTCAGTATATCGTGTTCATCATATCCCCAAATACAAAAGTTTGCGACGTCTGAATTGCTTTATTGATTTTATCCAGGCACTCTATCACCATAAAACAATTTAGCTCCGTGTCAAAATTTGATAAGGCTACTTGACAAATATTCACAAATTGCTGACAATGATAAATAGCTTATTTATTTTTTTCTGCGTTAAAGATTTTTTATCAGTGTGTACGTCTCATTAAATTTTATCAAATTTAGCCAACATCTTCAAACGCTAGGTAAAGAAAAAAATGTCACACGTTAGGAGTAGTGAATCGTGCGTTTTTATATCGTCTCGCTCGAAGTTACTAAACTATTAAGGGGTTACTCCCACTTGCGATTTTGAAAAAATCGATTTTTTTATTGCCTTTTTTTGAAGTGCAATTTGAAGTGCAGTTTTTTTTATGCCCGGAATAGATGACTCTATGTAAGTTTACAAAAAAAAATATTTTCTTCATGTAAACTGAAATTGAAACTTTAAACGCGTTTTTCTCAAAATGGCATTTCTGAAGTCGGTGACCAAGATTACTCGAACACTAATGAACCGATCTTCTTGAAATTTTGCAGGCTTATTTAATACATAAAAATGTAGTCTTTAATCGTTCGATTTTTTTTCGAAAAAAATAGCCGTTTTATAGACAAAAAACGGCCGTTTTATTTTCGTTAAAATCGAACCATTAACTTTGACTGTCCGCCATTTTGTGAAAAATGAATATTTTTTTAAATCCTTCGATTAAAGACTAGTTTATACTTATATTTGACTAAATCCATCCGCATTTTTTTTTTCAGATGATCCACTTCGCCGCAATGTTGGTCACCGCAAACCGTGTATATAAAAACATTATTTCATTGACGGCCATTTGCCACTAAACAATGTAATATTTTTCAATAAAAAAATTTCTGAAAGTTCTTCAAGATGTGTTCTTTAAGATGGTATATTGATCGATTAAAAAAGTTTTGTAGTTTTCTTCAAAAAAATTCATGAAAAAGGCCTTTTTTGCGCTACAAGTGGGGGTAACGCCTTAAATCGATCGAAAAACAACTGCATTATGGGGTTACGTGGGTTTGAAAATTTCGGCAAATTCATTTTTCAAATTGTATTATCTAATAGTACGATATGCCTAGAATATTTTCCCAAAGTTTTAAGTCGATCGGAGTAAAATTCTAGGAGAGAGAGCCTTTGGGAATTCCCCCTGTTGGGAAAGACCGGCTGGGAGCGACGCAGGTATATCGCATTTTTCTCAAAATACTATTTTTGAACTCGGTGGATACGATTTCTCAAAAACTAATGAACCGATCTTATTGAAATTTTGCACACTTTTTCAAAATAGCTTGACTAGTGATTGAACGAAGATTTTTTTCCATTGCAACTAATTTTAGAAGGCTAATATTGCTAATATTACAACTAATTTTACAAGTGTAAATTGTACCAAAAATTGAACTATTTTGCATAAAATTCTACAAAAAAATCCAATTTCAATTTTTACAAAAAATCCTTCGTTCCATCACGAGCTATACTTATCTACTAACAGAAAAAGTTTAGTTTTTTAATTTCAGATAAAGCTATCATGAGTTATCCTGACCACCACGAGAACACTTTTTTTAGGGCTCTCCGGAAACCAGGTCCCACCGGCTGGATTTCCCAAATTTTTAAATTAATTTTTTTTTATATTGTTAAAATGTTGCTCTTTTATGTGCTTAACATTTTCAATAAAATTATTAATTTATATATATTTTTTATGGAGAAAAAATGCTTTTTTTGCTTCGAAAGCCACGTAACCCCTTAAAAAATGTGAAAGCAATTCCACAGGATCCAAAAAAAGCTTGAAACAACGATTCAATTCCGACATAAAAAAAAATTCAACTCTTCGTTACGAACTGGTACCTCCGGTGTCGCCCATCATCAGCAACCTCGCAAGACTACCCTTGATATTTTTTTTCCTTATTCTCCAACCCCTATTTGTGAGACGGTTTCTCACGGCCTGCAATTGTGTCGTGAAGTTTGAATGAAAAATTCACCCGGCACGTTTTGTCGCTCCTGACGTGATAAAAGACACCAAAAGGGTGCAGAAGTACGCATGTACGGGTCAGTGGGTCGCGACATTGTGGCGTCGGTGAAAACGTAGACTGTACATTCGCATCTGACGTAAGCCCAAGCTGTTCCGTTTTCTCTTCCGTTCAACAATTTAAGCAGTTTGTACTACGCTCGATAGAAATAAATGCACATGCTGTGAAAATAGACCGATAAAAATAGATATACAGAGGCATGTTCAACTTTAAATTCCGTTCATATCTACAAATACTTTCGGATTCATACGATAAGGTAGACATTTTTTAAACGCGTGCTCATAATAATTAAGAGAAAGCTTGTATATGTGTGCATTTTTTAACCTTTGTTATAATTGTGGCACAGTTTATACACAAACGATATATCATTCAGAGTCCGTTCGCTGAGTAACTTGAGGGGGGCGCCACTGTGACGGGTGAAAAAATCAATTTTTGTTGCATTTTCTCAAAGTATACGTATTCAAGAAATTGTGAAAAAAATTTCAAGTGAAAATATTGAAAATTGACCAACTTACAGAAGATTTAGTGAGAGCAGGTAGCGCAACGATTTACGTATGCTAAAACTTTCAATCGCGTTTTTTTAGACGACTTTTCTTGACCTCGCCGGAATTACAACTCTAGCTACAACTGCCGGATTTTCAATTTTTTTGAAACCAAAATTTCCGTAATTACAGTAGCTATAGTTGTATCTAGCCGTTTTTTGTTTGCCATTTAGTAATTTTTTAAGCTCACGAATATAAGAAAAAATTTTGCCAAAATTACACTTGGTTGAACACCCTCATTTTCTGAATATTTTTCGAAAAACAGCCACGTAAAACGAGAACTACGTTTGTATAGATTATAAAACGTTTTCATGTTTATTTGTTGGTCAACCATTGTCGAGTTATCGATCCGGCCGTATTTTATACATTTTATACATTCTATTTTATTCTATTTTATACATTTTATACATTCTATTTTATTCTATTTTATGCATTTTATACATTCTATTTTATTCTATTGTATACATTTGTATTCTACACTATACAATTTTATACATTTCTAACTCAATACTATTCTACCTCAATAACGTTAATTATTAATTTTTAGAAATAAGTATTTACACGAAAAAAGTTCAATGTACGAGTATGCTGAGGCGGGATATACATTTACAACGATAAAAAAATCGATTCCTTTTTTTTTCTTTATACCATAGAACTACATATGTAGGATATTTTCCCAAAGTTTCAAAGCGAAATTCGAAAAACTTAAAACGCTACAGCCCGTCCACGCTGTGCCTCACCGCTCGGATTCGGAGCGGGCGTGAACTTCAAACGCGTTTTTTTTCTCAAAACTGCATTATCGAAATTGGCGTGCAGGATTACTCAAAAACTATTAAGCCGATTGAGTTGAAACTTGGTAGAAATGTTGATAATATTGGTACCTTCCACTTGACGAAAATTGTTTTTGCAAAAGTGAAAAAAAAACTACTCTTTTAATCCACATTTTACAGAAATGATGCGTGAAATGTTGCTTTTTTTTGTAAATGCGTGCCATTTTCTCAAATTTGCATTTTCTTCATTTTAACTACCGTCACATAGAAACTATACATGTTCTAACTGAAAAAATGATTGAACTTTTTTGCAAATCAAAGTCTACGGGAAGCTAGACTGCACGCCGATTCGCAACTCCCGCGGCGACCTTGCTGTAACTTGCTCTGCCACAGCTCATTTTGATGATGAATTAATTTAAAAACATTGTTTCACATACTTAAAATATACTATTAATGTATACCTAAAGTTTGATAATTGTAGAATAATTATTTCTTAGCTTCAAAAATCCCTCAACACTGCTTATTTTTTTCCTGTCTAAATGTATGTCCCGCCTCAATAACATATCTTTTTCTCATCTCCCAAATGAATGGTCGCGTAGAGAGATTAAATTCTGAAAAAAAACGACCTTTTCCGGCCCATCGCAGTGGTGCCCTCCCTTAATTGTAAAACCATGCATATCTTCCAATCCTGACACAACAAAAAACACGAGAATACGTGACACATATTTTCACACTATTCATGGCCGAGGATTATCATTCATCACGACAATTAATCCCCAATTCGCAATGGAAATTGAGGCTCTCTGTACATGCCGAAGCTAACGAGACATTCCGACGTTCATTGTGCCTGCACGTATGATGTGTACGACGGCTCGATGTTATTACCGTGCTCACGATTCTAAAACGAACAGAGCTCATGTTCCAAGTTTGCTCGACACAATACGACATTAAATATGACAACATAAGGCATATAAACGCGTTTGAAGTGTTGATTATTTTTTTTTCTGCATTGAACCGTTTAAAAAAAATCCGAAAACCTCCACGACCAAGAAATGAAAATTGCAAGAACCGTCGCTCGTTGCAGAATTGAAAAATGCGTTCCCTCAAATGACATTCTGACCTAAAAAACAAACTGCCTCCTCGAATGGCACTCCAGCCTGCAGATTTTCAAAAGACAGCGCTATCATGCTGTCACTAAAGAGATTTTTTCCAAAAATAAATTACATTTCTCCGTTAGGAAACAATTTCCGGCAAATAAAAATGGCCTGCGACGCATATCGGAATATCTGCAACTGAAAATAGAGCACATGCCCGGATCACACCACTACGATCAATAAACAAGCCGAGAGAGCTTGAATGTTTGATGCACACCGATCTGCACTAAACAAATTAATGGGGTAGGTATTACCGGAAATTGTATGTGCTATTGCTCGCGGCGCCTACTGAATTTCAATCGAGTACCACACGCAGACCCTCAATTAACGAGCATTCATTAATGGAGCCCATCAAAGACCATCAATGAGTACATATGATGTCCAGCGATGCCATGGCGATGATGGGGGCCAGGGAAATGATGAAAGACGATGACAAATCTAACATCTTGAGGGGTCTTCTCATTTCAGACGCTAAAAAAGGCTATTTTCATGAATTTTTTCGATAGGTTTATATTATAGATATTGATATAAAAGTTGTTACACTTAATAAATAAACTTTGGAAATACCTTTAAACAAAATTATTTATTCAAGTCACTATTTATAGACGAAAATGGTAGTTACAAAAATGTCCTAAAAAAATTGTAGGTCTGCGCTGTTGATGACGTCTCGGAGATGGATCATCCGCAACAAAAAAGTCAAACGGTTTTAGATTCAGTATGTTAATGGCTATAGCGCATATTATACGATTTTTGATCTATGCAAAAATAAGAAAATGGCGGACATTTTTCGAAAAACAAAAAAAAACGTGTTTTTTCACCGTTTTTGGCAACAGAAAAATAGTAAATATCAAAATTAAAAAAAAAATTCGAGAAAAACGCGTTTAAAGTTTGTTTGGGCTACATAAATACAATTGTTTAAAATGTATTTCGAAAGTGTATTTATCAAGTAGAACAACTTTTCTATCAATATCTATATTTTTCAATATCAATAGCAATTTTTTAGGACATTTTTTTAACTACCATTTTCGTCTATATATAGTGACTTTAATTAATAATTTTTTTTAATGTATTCGAAAGTGTAACAACTTTTATATCAATATCTATAATATAAACCTATCCACAAAAATTCATGAAAATAGCCTTTTTAGCGTCCAAAGTGGGAAGACCCCTTAAAGTGATGGATTGCAATTTATGGGTCAAACAAAAATAATGAGCGGTACAAAAATTCATTATTCATTAACTCCATTTTCTTTTCGTTTGTCGTCAACTTTTTCCATTTCTTTCGATATAGATCAGGGGTGTCTAAAAATCACCTGACATTTTAAATTGTGCGTCATTTTTTTTGTGGCGAACATAGAGTACTAATCTTTCACAACTGGCAACAGAAAGTATTGAGGTTTAGTCGTGACGAATTACCCGATCGAGTATCGCATAGAAACTGTTATTTGCTGCATTGTTACTGCATAGTTATTGCAGACGAAGTTTCATGGTCGTGTTATCTCGCGCCGCCGTCTTGTGAATCGGCCACCAAGATTTTACGACATTGGACTTCTTTTTTTGGGGTTTTCTGAAGGAAAAGCAATTGGACCAACCATTGATGAAATTATTCCGCAATTATGCCAAAATGTTATTGAACATTTCGTCAAAAGAGTGAACGTTTGCAAACAGGGCCCAGGCGGCTATTTATCGGATATTGTGTTCCACACATAACCTCCATGTTTGTACCTCATATTAAAATAAAAATATTCGTACTTTTCAAATAAATAATACGTTTTGCTGATAAATTAAAATGTCAGGTCATTTTGAGACACCCTGTATAAATAATGGAATTTTTTCGAAATACGTTATTGGTCGATAATTAAGAATAAATAAAAAATAATTGACAGTCGTGAATAATACTAACATTTACATAAATTTCACGATCATTTCACTAGGATTACTATCTTCATTACTGTACCCGCTGTCAGCATATGAAGCTTACGAAAGGAGCATCGATCTGTAAAAGAAGAAATAGTGCCAATTCACTTTGCCGTTGGTTTCGTTGTTGCGTGTATCTACTTTAATTGCAAAGACATCGCAGCCGTCGAACACACGTACAGTGTTTGAATATCGTGTCCGTTCTTCGTAACAAATAAAATAATTAAACACAAGTTACCTACTTAGATGTATAAATAGGTGCGCGCGTGGCAGGCAACGTGACTTTCGAGGATATAAAACGCCACCGAGGAGCGGACAATTCTCGTGCAACATAACGTGCTCCTTGTTACTACTGTTTTATCTCCCACGATCATTGATACGTATACGCCTTTCCCGCATTGAACCCCCTTTTGTTTGGGCTTATTTGACCCGTGCTTAATGTCACGTCGTTTGTGTCACATTCAAATTTCGACCTTTCCATGTCACGTCTTTAAAACTGCTTTGGACGCCAGAATTTATTCGGGCTAAAA
The DNA here is from genome assembly GCA_944452715.1 of Ophion slaviceki. Lineage (NCBI taxonomy): Eukaryota > Metazoa > Arthropoda > Insecta > Hymenoptera > Ichneumonidae > Ophion > Ophion slaviceki. Next base: position 13,769,327 of record OX101785.1, read on the forward strand.
AATGTATCTGTATGGATAACGTATGATTATTTACACAATTTACATTTTTCTCCTTTCAGATATTTGCTACCTCAGCATGTGTGGCTTGATAAAAATGTATTATTATTTACAAAAAGTTCACACAACGCTCAAACAATTTTTCTGCCGAACTACTTGGCGGTGAATTTCCGATTCCGAATTGTTCCTTTTTTTTTCTCCAAGAGACTACGCGAGTCGAAATGTTGAGCCTATTTTGAAGGTCTTTGACGTAATTGAAGCATCACTTGAGGCTACTCAATGCTAGAAATCTTCCTATGAGCCTAAAAGTGTCACCCAAATCAACTTTTGTAGTATAGGCAGAAGACAGACAGGTAGGTTGTAGGTTCGATACCATGTGCAGGCGAAATAATTTCTTCGAAATAATTCACTTCAGGAGGTCAGGGAATGACGAATTATTATAAAAAATATTGAGGTAAAACTCTCAATTGAGTATTTTTATTTATTTTCGATCTATGCAATATTCTATGCATTTAGTAGACAGGCTGTGATGCCTTGTATGTCATCAGTGTGTGTCTCTATGCATAATAATTTGTATGTGAGTGTGGGTGTACATGTGGCCTTCAAGAACAGCATATCGACATCCTACTTAGCGCCTAAAAGTGGAGAAAAGGGAAATTCGTTCCCGTTTTAGACGGGAGCCTGACGTAGGACCTGAAAGTAGGAGTTCACTTTACACTAAGGGGTCTTCTCACTTTGGACGCTGAAAAAAGGCTATTTTCATGAATTTTTTCGATAGGTTCATATCATAGATTTTGATATAAAAGTTATTACACTTAATAAATACACTTTCGAAATACATTTAAAAATTTATTTATTTATTTATTTAAGGCACTATTTATATACGAAAATGGTAGTTAAAAAAATGTCCTAAAAAAATTGTTGGTGTGCGCTGTTGATGAAATCTCGGAGATGGACCAACCGAAATAAAAAAATCAAACGGTTTTAGATTCAGTATGTTAATGGCTATAGCGCGTATCATGCGATTTTTGATATATGCAAAAATAACAAAATGGCGGATGTTTTTCGAAAAAACAAAAAAAAACGTATTTTTTCACCGTTTTTGGAAAAAAAATAGTAAACATCCAAATTTAAAAAAATCTTGATATGCGCTATAGCTATAGTTGTAAAGAATATGTGCTTAAAATTTCATAAGAATCGGTTCAGTAGTTTCGAAGATTTTATCAACAAGCCGTCGAAAAACGTTGTTTCGAGAAAAACGCGTTTAAAGTTCGTTCGAGTTACATAAATACATTTTTTTTAATTTAATGTATTTCAAACATTTATTTATTAAGTGTAACAACTTTTATATCAATATCTATAATCTAAACGTATAAAAAATCATGAAAACAGCCTTTTTTAGCGTTTAAAGTGAGAAGACCCCTTAAGTTCGAAGCTATACCTTACTACCTTTGTCTTCCGCCACTGTAAAGACCAGGGTCATTATATGCTGAAAATTTGAAGTCGGGTATACTGCACTGATCTCTCATGCGAAGATATTGAGTTGACATCGTTTTTACGAATACTTATTTAAGGCGTTACCCCCACTTGTAGCGCAAAAAAAGGCCTTTTTCATGCATTTTTTAAAAGAAAACTACAAAACTTTTTTAATCGATCAATATACCATCTTAAAGAACACATCTTGAAGAACTTTCAGTAATTTTTTTATTGAAAAATATTACATTGTTTAGTGGCAAATAGCCATCAATGAAATAATGTTTTTATATACACGGTTTGCGGTGACCAACATTGCGGCGAAGTGGATCATCTGAAAAAAAAATGCGGATGGATTTAGTCAAATATAAGTATAAACTAGTCTTTAATCCAAGGATTTTAAAAAATATTCATTTTTCACAAAATGGCGGACAGTCAAAGTTAATGGTTCGATTTTAACAAAAAAAAAAACGGCCGTTTTTTGGCTATAAAACGGCCATTTTTTTCGAAAAAAAAATCGAACGATTGAAGACTACATTTTTATGTATTAAATAAGCCTGCAAAATTTCAAGAAGATCGGTTCATTAGTGTTCGAGTAATATTGGTCACCGACTTCAGAAATGCCATTTTGAGAAAAACGCGTTTAAAGTTTCAATTTCAGTTTACACGAAGAAAATATTTTTTTTTGTAAACTTACATAGAGTCATCTATTCCGGGCCCATACAGAAGTATGGGCCCGGATATCTATACTTCAAAAAAATGCAATAAAAAAAATCGATTTTTTCAAAATCACAAGTGGGGTTAACCCGTTAAAATAACGTTGGCTGAAAATTTGCCGAAAATCTGTCGCATTGGTGTACAGTGACGAGATATTTTTACCGACGGCAATTTTCCAAAAAAAAAAACGAACCTTGCCATTCTAGCAGTCACAGTTTTGGTTTTTCTGGTGCGTTCAAAATTTCGTAGCAAATATCATTGTCGTGGAGAATAAAATAAAACGATCATTGTCGTGGAGAAATCGACGAGATAGCATGACTACTTTATGAGCGATTACTGACGATCTTGCATGAATATTCTATTTAATTGAATAATTAATGACATTTGTATTATTCATAACTATTGTATCAGAAAGAAAGATAGAGAAGTTTTTCATGATGATCCTGCCTTATTGACAGTCATATCGTGTATGAGAGACAACCAATATCAACTTTTGGCTCACGATAAAATCGCGTCGTTCGAATAGTGTGTTCAAAGCCTACACGTGGATGGCGTCGACTTACGTTTTCACTAGACATATACTATCTATACGGGATGCACACGTGTCAAAATTCGCCATATTTCGATTATCGGTTTCACCCACATTCGCCTCATCAGCTGTCTTCGATCGTCTGACCATTTGCGGCTTTATCTACTGGCATACGGAATGGAACTGCGCAAGTGTATCCATTAGGCTCAAAATTTGGATAATCCCTGACGATTGGGGCAAAATTTGAAAAATCGACCATAATTGTTTCAATCGTTCTTCCTTTTGTTTTTCTTCTTCTGTCGGATCTAGGGAAATTGGGATAAATTATACCACCAATCAGACGAAGAAAGGATTACTTAAAACGTGTTGGAAATGTCACGAGAATGTTTGTGTTCAGTACTCGCGCTACAAAATCCTCCTGAAAGTGTCTGGAGGTGCACCCTTCGAGCATTCCACCGACTATGAATTCGAGCTGTTCTGATATTTGAACATTGTATTCCTTGATTGACAAAATAGATAACAAAAATTATTTAAACCGCCGCTGTCGAAAGTGTAAAGTATTTCTCGATGTAAAGCAAGTTTTTCTAGCTCGGTAATCGTCGACATAGGTGACCCGGTCCTTGCACAATATGTTCGTGTTAATTGATACGATCGATCGCCCAAGCCAACTATCAAGTCGCTGAACGATCGGCACAGTTTGAATTGCATATACCCGCGCTGTAGCCGATCTTTCATCCGATGAGCCATTCCCTCTATACGTATCGATTAATCCGCCCATATGTAATTCGTTATTTCCGTCCGAAAATTTTCGAAACCTTATTATCTATACATTTCGGTGGCACAAATTTGAGCTCTATTTTTTCTCGTTTTCTCGCCATCCGATTATCTTCCTTGAAAAAAAAAATTGCCGCAAAAGCTGCGAGCGATCAAAAAATATTTAAAGGTCGCTCAAGCCTCCCAGAAAATAAAATTTTCATTAAAAAATCGATTAATTTTTCGTCCACTTCTCACCCATGAATGTTACGCTTTATCATTTTGAAATAAACCTCCCGAAAGCTTTAGCCGGTCAATGAATATTTAGTGGTCGCCCAAGAGCTTCGAAATTTCCAATTTTCGACAATTTTTTTTTACTCTCCTGACTCATAAATTTGACGCTTCGTAAAATGTTCAAAACAATTAATCCTTTTTTCTTTAGAACCAGATTTTTCAAATTTACCTCACAATTCTAACCCAAGAATTATAATTTTTTTTCTCATAAAATAATTCTTTTAAGCTCTTGTCCGTAAGCCAAATTATAGGTCGTTTGAATCGTAAAACTGAAATGGTCTCGTTAGTCAAACTGCGGACCAATCGTAGTTGTACTCTGTGACGAGCGACGCCATAATACAATAATACATAATAATACATAATAACACATATCGTCTAATTAGTGTTTGTTACAAATAATTATAATAAATTATTCGGAAAATGTAACACTCCGCTGTTTTTTTAATGCTACAAGGAATTATAGTGCATGCGAGATTTATTTTTTGGCGGAAATTGTAAATTTCGAAATTCTTGAGCGACCACTAAATATTTATTGGCCGGCTGGAGCTTTCGCGAGGTTAATTTAAAAATTATAAAGCGTAACATTCATGGTTAAGAAGTGGATTTGTGTTTCGTGTTTTTCGAATTCCAACACCGCAACGAAAAGGAGTGGCAAAATTTGTACGGAAAATTGAAAAATTCTGGTCAAATTTACTTGAAACATTGTATTACTGGTCCTAGACACAATTAATGAAATTTCAGCGTTTTTGGAAATTCAATCCTTAAGGGGAAAAGGGGGTAGCAAAGTTTGTATGGTAAAAGAAATATTTGTTCAGATTTACTTGAAACTTAGTAGTAAAGCTGTTCAACACAATTTTACGTGTTCCACAATGAAACATTTCAGGAGCACATTTCATTAAAGAGCATTCGACACAAGTCTACGCGAGCCAAGCCGCGAGCGGAAAGCTATTAAAATATAAATAGTAATGAAATTCAATGCGGTTATCATGAAAATTAATTGAGCACGGTACGATTTAACGTAACTTTATTTACTATTTTTAAATGTACATTGCGTCCATCGTTGAAATCATACGAATCAAATTTAAGCCCGGCTGTTTTTTGTTCCTATATTCCCGACAAGTACACGTTTTCTATAGCCATAGATTGTTGCAATAGTTGGGATATTGAAAGATCTCAGATTGGCGAGTAAGAAACGCAAGACGATCATTAAAATGTTACAGGACCATCCTACGCTCCCAAAAACATATCATATTTCTTAAAATAATATCTCGCCCAATCTAAAATTGGGTTTCACCGACCTCGTTTCGAGTTCACGATAGTTTCGTTGATCAGCAATCGAGCACGTCTCGCTTCGCACTGCTGACACAGCGCGTGAAATATATTTGCCATTTTGTATGAACAGGCGAGGAACCAGACATTCGCGTGTCCACGCAATTCTGCATGCTACTACGTTGTACATGTTACTACATAAATTTCAGTTTAAAAAAACGACAACGCAAATGTACCAGTATGCCGAAAATCAGGGAGCATTGAGAAAAGATATTCGTTAACTAACAAGGAACATCACCTAACTTTCCGCCTTCGATTTTGTTGAAACTTATTTAATTTTGATTCTTATTTGATTAAACGGTTTTGTCGAAACTATTAAACACGTATTTTTTTTCGGCGAAAAAACGGTTTCAAAGGGGGATAAAACCAGCCGTCAATGAAAGGCATGTAGAGGGGTGATTTTGCAGTTTTACCCACAAGCAGTCCGCCGATCTGAATGAAACAAAAACCAAAATTCTTCTCATGGAGAACCATGATAAATCCACTATAGAAGTATTTTAAAAAAATGTACTAATGTACTAAGGGGCACTTTTCTTTGAGGGTTGGTTTCCCCGTTCATAGCCGTTTTGCCGCTAACAATAAAAAATACGTGTCTAATAGTTTTCAATACTTTATCACATATAAGTGAGTTTCAACAAATTCGAAAGCGGACATTTGACGGGTAACGTGGGTTTAAAAAATTCAAAAAAGCCATTTTTCATTTATTTCATTTTCTGATAGTAGAATATGTCTAGGATATTCTCTCAAAGTTTTAAAGCCTCAGGCCACTCTAGAAGCCGAAAAAATAAAATAAATCGAGATTACAAAAAAGAGTGTTTATCATACATATCAGTGACTGTGTACACTAATTTTTTTGAAGCGATTTATTTCAAAATGGCGGCTGTGCAGCGTTTACCTCAAAACTGCTTTTTTTAAGCTGGCCGGAAACATACCTCGGACAATTTTCAACCGATTCACTTGAAATGTTGAATATATCATGAAAAATAAATTGTCTATGGAAGTACGTAGGATTTTTTTTATATTGCATAGTTCATTTGTTGTTAACAATTATCTGACGATTTTTTAGGCAAATTTTTGGAAAGTGAAAAATTTCTTAAAACACTATTGTTTAAGTCGGTGGACACGATTTCCCAAAAACTAATGCACCGATCTTATTGAAATTTTGCACACTTCTTCACAATAGCATTGACCAGTGATTGAACGAACGTTTTTTTTTCGATTACAACTAATTTTACAAGGCTATACGTAGTGTAAATTTTACCAAAAATTCAACTATTTTACATACAACTCTGCCAAAAATTCAAATTTCAATTTTTTAAAATAAATCCTCCGTTTAATCACGAGCTATACTTATCTACTAACAGAAAAAAATGGTTTATTAATTTAAGATAAAGCTATCATGAGTTATCCTAACCACCACGATGACACTTTTTTTAGGGGTCTCCGGAAACCAGGTCCCACCGGCTAAATTTCCCAAATTTTTGGATGAAATTTTTCAAAAATATTCTTGAAATATTGCTCTTTTACGTGCGTAACATTTTGAATAAAATAATTTATATATTATTATTTTTTTTTAATAAAGAAAATATACTTTTTTTGGCTTCGAAACCCACGTAGCCCCTTAAGCGATGTTCCTTGTAGGCCTGCGAGAAATATTTATAAAAAACGTACGACATCAGAGGAAAACCTTTTGAAAAACTTCCGAGCAGCATTTATCAATCACTCCTCCGTTGATATATTTTAATTATCGTTCCCTTTTTTTCCTCATCGCCTTCTTTTTCACTCTATCTCTCTCCCCCTAAGCCGCAACAGCTCCTCATTAACCGCAAGACCCGAATAGTTCAGTCGACTAATTTACGTATGCCACTGTTGGTCGGGTACATTTCCAGCGATAAAAATGTCACGCATCCACCAAGTAAACACCTTGCGTCGGGTAAGCTCTTATCGTTGGACCACCTAGCGTTCCGTTATCTCTCAAATTTTCCACGTTGTGGCTGCGTGCTGATTATTTCGAGATGGAAGACGAGATGAAAGACACAATTATAAGCACCTTCAGAGGGGAGAGATTCTTATCTCCTTTGACGAAGTACAAAACTATTACTAGATTTCGAATCAACGGGATAACTATCATAGTGTTGTCGCATAGTGCTATACAAGCTTTGTATTATCATCGTGCAAAGTGACATTTAATTCCACTTCCCTCATCATTTGTCTTATAATCGAGTTCTCAAAACTTATCGTTCGTTCTTGGGTTCAGATAGGGACGTCGATCATTTGACGATCATATTCGATCGTGTTCTTGGTAATCGTGTAGTTTCGAAATATGGCGATGTTATCGGTTTAAAAAAAACATCATTTGACAACCGACTATCTACGGAATAGTCTACGAACGACACGCACTTTATTACATCCCGTGCAGAAATTGCCGTAGGGATCGAATTGGATTGCTATGCTTGTCCCTACTTCCTGATAGGGAATGAATGGGTCATTGCATTGGATTCGTATACTAAAACGTCACCCTCGTACATTGGATTCTAATCGGGATTCCCCATTGGAATCCAATGTACGAATCCAATTCGAATCCTAAAGGATTTTCACATTATAGAACACAATCCGATACGAGTCTTGATGGATCCCATTGCATTCTGTACGTTGAATATTATAAATAATATATATATGAGGCATTCCGCGTCACTTTAGCCAGTAAAAAAAACACAAATAATTTTGAAAAATCGAGTTACTTTATTGAAAAATATTCACCGAGTGTCGACATTTTTTAAAAAATTTCTGACGTTTTTTCTCGTTGATTACCATTTTCTAATATTTTTCCATTCAAATGGCTGTATCTTTGGCAGGGTTTGACGTATTTACATTCGTAAAAAAGGAAAATGTGCGTCTTTTTCTAGCCTTCCAGAAAAAAATTAATTTTGATTTTATTGAGCAAGTCAAACGTCCGTTTCAGGGCAAAATGTGCAAAAATGTTTTTTTTTTTCAAGGAAAGACACTCGTTATTTAATTTTTTTAAATTTCCCCAAATTGTGAATACGAAAAACGGATTTTTGGTATTTTTTATATTATGGGATTCCTAAATACCGTGAAGTAACAGCTATTTCTATTTAAATTTTTTTTTATTAATATTCGATTGAAGAGGGTGGAGCACTCCAAGGCTGCAATACATATGACATATATGTCATATGGATTTCAAAAATCTGGTAAACATACAGCGAGTGCTCCACACTCTTCAATCGAATATTAATAAAAAAAATTAAAAAATAAAATTGCTGTTACTTCACGGTGTTTAGGAATCCCATAATATAAAAAATACCAAAAATCCGTTTTTCGTACTCACAATTCGGGGAAATTCTTAAAAATAAAATAACGAGTGTCTTTCCTTGAGAAAAAAAATATTTTTGCATATTTTGCCCTGAAACGGACGTTCGACTTGCTCAATAAAATCTAAATTATTTTTTTCTGGAAGGCTAGAAAAAGACACACATTTTCGTTTTTAACGAATGTAAATACGTCAAATCCTGCCAAAGATGCAGCCATTTGAATGGAAACATATTAGAAAATGGTAATCAACGAGAAAAAACGTCAGAAATTTAAAAAAAATGTCGACACTCGGTGAATATTTTTCAATAAAGTAACTCGATTTTACAAAATTATTTGTGGATTTCTTTTTACTGGCTGAAGTAACAAGGAATGCCTCATATATATACAGGGTGAGGCACATTAATTGTTACAGAGCAATAGCACTCAAACTATTGATCATATCCAAAAATGTTTCAGACAAAAGTTTCAGTGTTCAAGAAAGCCGTCGTACTGGACCATCCTACTTTTTTATCGGTGGAGGCGCTGAAGCTACATCAAGGTCAACTCCACTTTTTTAAATGGAATGGTACATTGTTTTCATCCATCTTGTGGAGCACCTCAAGCCGCATAAAAAACATCAGGGGGTCATAGTCGTTCAAGGTCATTCAAGGTCAGTATCGATTATACAAATCTAAATATCTCGGATCACAACCAAATATTTGGTAGTGATACGAGATATTTAGATTTGTATTTTATTTTAATAGGTGACCTTGAATGACCTTGAACGACTTTGACCGCCTAATGTTTTTATGCGGCTTGAGGGGCTTCACAAGATGGAGGAAAAAAATGTACCATTCCATTTAAAAAAGTGGAGTTGACCTTGACGTAGTTTCAGCGCCTCCGCCGATGAAAAAAATAGGGTGGTCCAGTATGACGGCCTTCTCAAACACTGAAACTTTTGTCTGAAACATTTGTGGATATGATCAATAGTTTGAGTGCCATTCCTTTGCAACACTTTATGTGCCTCACCGTGTATATATATAGACATACAAAATGAGTGGATCTTGAGGGAGTATAAATTGATTGACTTACATACCTTTGAACAAAAATGTATCGTTTTTTTATTGGCTTAAATTACGCATAAATATCTCGAAAATTATAGAGAAAAGTTATTGGAGGTGGAAAAAATGTAAAGCATGTAAAAAAGTGGTTTTAAAACTTTTAACGTATTTTTCATGAAGCCATGTTTTAAAACTCGCGCGGGCTAGTAGCTCTTACGTTTTTCGACCGATTGACCTCGAATTTCGACTAGCTTTTCAAGTAGCTCTTTATATAGATTTCCTAGCGAAGTACACACAACTTTTACAATCGATTTACATAACGGTTATTAAAAACAAATTAAAGCCGTATTTTAGTAAAAAAAAAATGCGTCTTTTTTCATGTAGATTACATGTAGACATCCATGTAGATTACGAACAAAAAAAAATTATTCTGGGTGCTCAAGTGCGGCCTCAAAAAAGGCGTTCTCTTTCTACGGGCCACCAGGGCGTGATTTTGTATTTTTTGGAAAATCGATAATTGATTTCAATACGTACGGGTATGTAAAATAAACCCTCTCAATCTCATTTTAAGGGGTTAGGCCGCTCTAGAGACCGAAAAAATAGGCTTTTTGAGGATTTTTTTTTCAAAAAAACTACAAAAACAATCGAGATTACAAAAAAGAATGTTTATCATACATATCAGTGACTGTTTACAATAATTTTTTTGAAGCGAGTAATTTCAAAATGGCGGCTGGGCAGCGTTTGTCTCAAAACTGCATTTTTTAATTTGGCCAGAAAAATAACTCAGACAGTTTTCAACCGATTCACTTGAAATGTTGAATGTATCTTGAAAAATACATTGTCTATGGAAGTGCGTAGGATTTTTTTTTTATATTGCATAGTTCATTTGTTATTAACAATTATCTGACGATTTTTTAGGCAAACTTTCGGAAGGTGAAAAATTCCGAAAGTTTCGGAAATTCGAAAAAATTCGAAAAGTGAAAAAACCCAAACAAACGCGGCACAGCCGCCATTTTGAAATTGATCGCTTCAAAAAATTATTGTATACAGTCACTGATATGTACGATAAACACCCTGTTTTGTAATCTCGATTGATTTTGTAGTTTTTCTGAAAAAAAAAAATCACCAAAAAGCCTATTTTTTCGGCCTTTAGACTGGCCTAAGGCCTTAAATCGATAATAAAAAAACAAATCTATATTCAAGTCGAAAAATCTATTTTATTTTATAACCGGATATCTCCATAAGATTTTCATTCAAAAGCGGACTTGTCAAAAATAAAAATAAACAAATGGTAGTTAGTATTTTTTATTAAACTAAAGCCAGGCTAAAGCTCACATTTTGATAGAGCCTTCATGTATTAAATCTTACAAATTCCAACTCATTTCTATTTGTTTATTTTAGCTTTTGACCTCTTCTGCAAAAAAGTAATTCGTGGAAAAGGCCGGTATTGTTCGCCAGCGCCTCAATTATGACACGGCGTTTGCAAAGGTCACAGGCTATAATCGCAATGATAATTTCCCGTTTCCGTGAGTATGCGGTATCGATTGCGAACGTGTTGCTTTGTTTGGCAGCGGAAGCGATACGAAATCGATTTATTTATCTTTATCCTTTTTCTAATCGGTGCCACGGGCACGTGGCTGTCAGAAAAACTTCCCCGGTGTGGCAATTTCCCCTGGAGAACTTTCTTCGCGCTCGAGCGTCGCTGATATTTCACGCGCCCTGTGTGAAAAATATATAATCTTTCTGATGCTGCGATGCTCATCTGGTCGTGGGGAAAAAAGCGTGGGGCGGTTCGTGGCGATTGATCGGGCTGGGAGGAGTAGGGTCAAAGTGGGAACAGTGGCAACAGTGGGTACACTGAACCTTTTCGGTTTCTCAGAAGTGGACATGTACGAGGGTGGGGTGAAAAGTTTCCGGCCTGACCAAGAAAAACGATATTTAAAAAATTTTTTTTGCTTTATTTTTCAACATAATCTCCATCAACACTGATACATTTCTCATAACTCTCGCATCCCAAAAAACAGTAGCCATAACCTTGTTTGCCGATAAAATTGTTTTTGCCTTCTTTGGGGTTGGTTCCCCTTTTCCAACCCACTGTTTTGACTGTTCTTTACTTTCAGGAGTGTAGTGGTGGATTCATATCTCATCAACAGTTACGAATCGACGCAAAAATTCGTTTGGATTACGTCTATACAGCGCCAAATTGTCGGTAGCATCGAGCGTTAGCAAACGCTCGATTGGTCGAGCGTTACCAAACGCGGCACCCACCTTGCACACAGCTTTTACATGTTCAAATGGTTGTGCAAAATATTTCGCACACGTTCAGCTGACATCCTACAGGTCTCAGCTATCTCATGCACTTTCAACCTGCGGTCTTCCAACACTATTTTATGGATTTTTTCAATCATCTCTGAAGTTGTGACTTCAACGGGCCGTCCTGAGCGAAGCTCGTCAGAAGTGCTCACACGACCAATTTTAAATTCAGAAACCCACTGATTAATAGTTGAATATGATGGGGAGGAGTCTCCTAGTGCTGAATCCATCTCTTCTTTTATTTGTTTTGGTGTAAAACCTTTCAAATGGAAGTATTTGATGACAGCACGTTTTTCCAATTTTTCCATTTTTACGAAAATAACGGAAGCGTCTCGCGCAATGTGCTTTCAAACGCAAACTAACGTAGCGATTGGGCTGAAACTGTACATACAAGCTCGGTAGGAATGGTACTGTAGGACGCCGCTCCAAAACTAAACCTAGTGGCACCATCTCTTGGTCAGGCCGGAAACTTTTCACCCCACCCTCGTATGTATGTGCGGCTTTTTCACATTAGAACCGCCCTCGGATGCCAATAGGTTTGAACCTGTCTGCGAGTTGCTCCCGCGCAATTCGGTTGTGAGAGGTGATTTTAGGTTATTTTGTTGTGTCAAACGTTGAAAAACCAGCTGCGTTTGTATGTTTTTTGCTTCTTTACCTATCGCAGTTGTGTTCGAAGTCATTGTTCTCCCGCAGTATACAGCTATATTGCGGTATTTGAGCATTGTGTTTGTTAACCTGACAAAAATAGAAACTTGTCAGTACCCGTTTTAGAAAAAAAGAGAGGGTCGGTACGCAGTGTCTTAATTTTTCGAGGTACACAGAGGTAAGTCATAATATGAATATTTTCACGTTGTGATTTAGATAGGTACTGGTACTACCTCATTAGGTAGGCACTCATTGTTGATTAATATTCAATAAATGATTGTGATTGACCTCATGATATGCTGTTTTTTTTAATCAATTTTTCAATAGTTTACTGTACCATACTCCCCATCGTATAGAGAAAAGCACTCCATTACCTGCACGTGTACAGTGGATGAGGGTAATTTTTTTCAAATTTTGCTTGATTTTGAAATTTTGTTTGACTGTGAAATTAGGCATGTTTCACTGTGTACACCTTCAAGCACACAGTGGATCAAATCCCATTTTTTTAAAATGGTTATTATCCCAATATCTATTCAGTTAGGCCGTCCAGTGTCTTTTAACGAAATAAAGCCATTGAACACACCTCATGTTTAGTGAAGGTTTCATTGAGATTGTGTGAACGGTTAGGCGGCTATAGACCTCTGAAAAAAAATGAGCCATTAATCCCACTCTGACCCTACGTGACAACGCGCCACGCAAGTTTTTCATTGGTCACGAAAACGCGCTACGAGGATCACGGCAACGAGGGAAAGCATCGATGAAGATGAGGCCAAGTGAATCTAACGACATCGAAATTATTGAAGTTAACGCGGGGTAAGGTTTCGACCCCCCCCCCCCCCCGCCGATTGAGCTGAAATTTTGCACATACCGTCCTTTTAATATTTTAAGACAACCCCTGAAGGGATTTTTGGCGATGCACAATAGTTTTTGGGTTTGGGTTTGTTTGGGTATTTTTGTTTAGACAAAAAGGAGAGCGCGATTCGGAACCTTATCCTTAAAAAAAAACGTAAAAATTCAATATCTCGAAAACTATTGTGAGTCGCCAAAAATCCCTTCAGGGGTTGTCTTAAAATATAAAAAGGAAGGTTTGTGCAAAATTTCAGCTTGATCGAAGTCGGGGGATTTTCGGAACCTTATCCTTAACGCCGGAGATACCTTCAGCAAAGAAACAAATTTGCCGACTTTTATAATTTTTTTTATAAGGAAAAATTTCTTCATAATTTTTGAAACTCAGGGTATGTTTCATCACTACTTTTGGTTGTTACATGATATTTGTTTTATTAGTCTTTAAAAATGGCGGAGGTAGGGCACGGTCTTCTAAACTGCATGACGTAGGTATATCAAATCTGGCATGACGTATAGATAAAAACTAATCGACCGATTCTGATGAAATTTGGTATAAATCTTCAATATTTTTTGTTTCTTTCATCGATTTTCAATATTTATGACTTTTTCTTGGTTCATATTCTGCGTATGCGTGTCAATGAAAGGAAAAAAAAATGTGGGTTTTTATCAGATTAATACCGCCGACGCTACGTGTCACGCCGTCCAACAGCATCCGCCGCAACCCGTTAGGACGATCGTGCCATACCTCCGCCGTTTTTCAAGATTAATGAATAAACAAAATACCATGTAACAGCTGAAAGTAGTAATAAAACATACCCTAAGTCTCAAATATGGTGAAGAAATCTTTCCTTTAAAAAAAAATCATGAAAACCAGAAATTTTTTCCTCGCCTAAAGGTATCTCCCGCCTTGAATACTGCTGAGAATAGAAGCTCCACTTCTTTTACGAATGTTCGTACGAGCTGTATTACTGTGTCCTTGTATTTCCATCATTTTACCTCTACTTATTTAAAAACCCGAATGAAAAATTCACTCAAAATTCTTCAAAAAGGTCATTCGAGAGCCAAATGGAATATTGGATGAAAATTTCATTTCTTTTTTCACAAAACGTCTAACAGCAAGCTGAATGAAGATATAAATTGAAATTGACGTACTGCTATCCCATAATCATTAAAAAATATGCCAGGGTTCCCCTCGACCATTGTACAATAAAAGATTGTTCGATACCATCCGCGCATTCGATACGACCGGAAGGGTGATCGATGAAAAGAAACAAATAACTTATTATCGATTAATTGTTGAATTTCTAGTTAATTCGCCAAATCTTCTTCACCTTCGATCTCTTGTAGACATCATATATTGTGGGGCAAAATAAAAAAAAAATCGAGATAAACACACCGACAAAATACGAGGCAATTGAGCATCTTATCTGCACCTGCCTAATATTTCCACCAGGCGTGTCGACGTGATAACGATGGAAAGTTTTTGGCTATCAGAGATCACGCGATCGTATAAAAAAAATACATTCTCACGTCGCATCCTATACCGCGAGTTACACGACACGGGACAAGCTGCGCAAAAATTTATCGGGAGAGCTTATTGGTGGTTGGGCAGTGCTTGCTGTGTACAGTATTTTTTTCAAAAATAAGCCTAATAATAATACTACAAAGGATGGTACACAAAAAATATATAGATATGAATAAATAAATAAATAAATAAATGTATATATATATATATATATATATATATATATATATATATATATAACCCAAACATAAATAAATAAACATATATATATATATATTTATTTATTTATTTATTCATATCTATATATTTTTGTGTGCCATCCTTTGTATATATATATATAGGACTCGTTAACACGACGTTTGCTCGAATTAATGTTCACTCAAGGACGTGGTGATTGTGACTCCTCAGGTTACAGTGTATATTAATTATACGCTCGACGATGTGGTGATCTAAATTTGCATTTATCTATTCCGTGGAAACAAAGTTATAATTACTCAGCCGTCCCTGAAGACTTTGACGCAAACTTGCCTCCGGTATAACTTTCGAGATAAGCGAATCTATATATAATATATATCGATATGCATTCGCTGATCTGGAAATCTAATTATCAATATGGATGTGTACCTTATTTAATTGAATATTACTACCGAAAAAAAGAAAGATAAAATTACACTATTTGAATTATTTTTTTCGTCCATTGCAGGGCCTCGTGTCAACGACAATATAATCCACAAGTACATATCAAACAAAACAAAATTGTGGACAAAGTTATTCGAACAAAACAAAGATAATCATTTTTATTGCAAGTTGAAATAAATTGATTCAAAAAAGGTTGCTTGGCTCTGTGAGATTCCTTCCGGTCTGAATGCACTTCCGTGACACCAAAGGCAAATGTTTGTATATAAATGAGCCGTCGTTAGTAGCGCCTTCTCAGATGCTCGACGCAGTGACAAACGAAACATGCGATAACAGAGACAAAGAACACAGTTGTTGATTTGGTTGACACGTGTCGGGTGCAGGTAATCTCGACAATAGATACGTGAACAATATCGTTTCAAGGTAAAAAAAAGCGTCGCTTCGAGATTGCGTTGTATAAAGTATTTCTCCAAAAAACAATCCTAGGAGAAAGCAGAAAAAGCATGAATTCTGCTGCGCGAATTCTGCTATGATTGATGAACACGCGGGAATGTGATCTTATGCGTGAGAATTTCTCGGTACGTTTGCCATCTAGCGGCGAGCGACGTTATGAATGAATACGAACGTAGTGCAAATTGTCTTCAACCAATTCCAATTTTTGAAAATAAAGTGACTACGTTTTTATCTTCAGGTGTCTTGACTTTCATCTTTTATCTCTATCTTTATCTTTACCTTTTGTCTTCTATCTTTATCGTTATCTTTATCTTGATCGTCATCTATATCGTAGACCTTTACCATTATCTTTATCGTTATCTTTATCTTTATCTTGACCGTCATCTTTATCATCTTTACTTTTTATCTTTATTTTATCTTTGTATCATTATTCTTTTATCGTTAGCTTTGCCTTTATCTTCATCTTCACCTTTCAATGAAAACTTAACAATTGTTGCGAATTTTTTTTTCTCCACAAATGGCCATTTATTATGCGAACTCAATGCAGTCTTATTGGTAAAGTATATTTAATTTCAGGCTTATTTAAGTATAGCCAAATACAAACGGCATATAAGCTCGAAGAAACTATCCCAACTAGGTCGACTTTTTTACTCTTCAAAAGAGACCTCACGTTCTAATCTCACTAATCAGCCATTACAGATCATTGCAAATATTTCAATATAGCATTGCTACATTCACCGCCAACGTTGTCAATTCGAATACTGTTTTCCATGCGTTACACCATTGTAAAATGATAAGTTCAAGGGACTATACCAGTGTGACACTTTCAAAAAATCGATTTTTTTTTGCCTTTTTCGACAGTTTATACTTTCAAGAATATCATTATCATTTATATCATTTATATCAATATCATTTTATCTTGCAAAAATCAATAGTTAAATCTTTAAACGCGTTTTTCTCGAAATGAGATTTTTCAAATTTGCTGACAGTGTAACTCAAAGAGCAATTATCCAATTGACTTGAAATTTGAACTGAGTACTCTTAAATATATTTACTCTACAATGACGTAGGATCTTTTTGATTGGATGAAAATTGACGATTTGGCATTGAAAAGAACGACCATTGTATAGGAAAGAAAACAGACTTATTTTTCATAACTACGCCATTTGGTTAGATTTTGATATTTTTCGAAAATCCTACGTCATTGTACAGGAAATACCTTCCAGTTTGAGGACATGTTTTACTTTTTCGGTTTCAGCTGCTCAATCGGCCGGAATCATGTCAGCAGTGGAGGAACTTTTTTTTGGCGCCTCCGAAGGCAGCGCAAAAGTCGTTTGTATCTCAATATTTTACTATGAAAAAATTATGTAATATAGGTCAACTTAGCTAAATATATTCTTAATTTTCCGAAACATTTAATTGAGTACTTTTGTTCCAAAAATTTCCCGAAAGTCACCCAAATTTTCAGCGTTTATACTGGTATAGCCCCTTAATATTGTTGCGTATTAAAATCAGTCATGTTTACAACCATGATCGTGGATCCTCGTAGCCGATTGACGTTGTGGCGAGTGTACGGGGCAAGTTTCACAGACGTGGTGCGTGTCTCCACCTACGTATATTACGATCTGAGAATATATGTATTTCGTCCCAAGAGCTCGACAGTTTTGTCGCCTCGTTCCTTTCCATGACGCACGTGCGCTTCTCCACTTACGTCAGTACTTTCTGCAGCGAATATGTGTAGTTTTATCGCGCTGTATTTGCTTTCTCTCTCTCTTTCTCTCTCTCTCCTTCACTCTCTCCGTTTCTCGCTGTTTCCCTACCTTTCCGAATGCCATCGTCGACTCTTATTTCTGGACACCACGATCGAAACTGCGTACGTACACATGTCCCAATCTACGCAGGCACGTTCGACACAGCTGAATATCACGCATTCGAAGTTTCTCGACCTCCTAGTTCTTTGCCCAACAAAATTACCATGCAAACACGTCTGATGGTCGAAAAGAAACGTACATAGCCTTCGTGCGAAAGATTGCAACTGTCACTAACAGTGGCTACCCCGCACCAACATTTTTTTTCTTTAAGGGGTTACCCCCACTTGCGATTTTGAAAAAATCGATTTTTTTTATTGCATTTTTTTGAAGTGCAATTTGAAGTGTAGTTTTTTTTTATGCCCGGAATAGATGACTCTATGTAAGTTCACAAAAAAAAAATATTTTCTTCGTGTAAACTGAAATTGTAAATTTAAACGCGTTTTTCTCAAAATGTCATTTCTGAAGTCGGTGACCAAGATTACTCGAACACTATAATAATGAACCGATCTTCTTGAATTTTGCAGGCTTATTTAATACATAAAAATGTAGTCTTTAATCGTTCGATTTTTTTTCGAAAAAAATGGCTGTTTTCTAGCCAAAAAACGGCCGTTTTTTTTCGTTAAAATCGAACCATTAACTTTGACTGTCCGCCATTTTGTGAAAAATGAATATTTTTTTAAAATCCTTCAATTAAAGACTAGTTTATACTTATATTCGACTAAATCCATCCGCATTTTTTTTTCAGATGATCCACTTCGCCGCAATGTTGGTCACCGCAAACCGTGTATATAAAAACATTATTTCATTGACGGCCATTTGCCACTAAACAATGTAATATTTTTCAATAAAAAAATTACTGAAAATTCTTCAAGATGTGTTCTTTAAGATGGTATATTGATCGATTAAAAAAGTTTTGTAGTTTTCTTTTAAAAAATTCATGAAAAAGGCCTTTTTTGCGCTACAAGTGGGGGTAACGCATTAACTGCATTAGTTACCGTAAAATGTGATTACTTTGAACAGGTTTTGGAAGTTTTTTCTAGGTCCCTTTTTTGAACATCCTAAATTTCAACTTCTTTTGCTTCAATAGAAAATTGTGTCCTTTGGCTATCGAATGTACACGAAAGTCAAGCACCCCCCCCCCCCCCGCCTCAATTTTATATATATTTTTTTTAAGTCTAAAAGTAACCTCGAGTGTGGGGTTTCTTTGACAAAGCATTGAAATGCAACTAATGTTAAATATTAAGGGTTAATTTGACATCATTTTGATAAAAAAAATCAAAATTTTGTGCATTATACAAGGAATTGAATAAAAAACAACGATTTTTTACAATCAAATTGTCATCTTTGCTAAGGAAACATTTTACGTAAAAACATCAAGTACCTAGGATACTATTATAGACACTTAATCAGTCTTATAATTATCATAGAGATCAAAACCATCTTGAGCAACATTACAATCGACTTCAGTATCATTTTAATAAACCTGAACGTCAAATTTAAACATATTTAAATGCGCACACATATCCGTATTTTGATGCTCTGTTAACCCTTTAATGCCATTGTAGCAAATTTGCTACGTTCACTTTGACCCCGTCGGTAAAAGCGTAAGGACGGTGTAGCGGACAAGCTACTTCACAGTTCCATCAATCTATGTTAGATGCAGCTACAAATGCCAGGACAGCTTGAAATTCAAACGTAAACATATGAATTATGTTAATATGGCAACAATGTTGTGAAAATTTACAACGCTTGCCCCAGCACTCGATCTGCTGCCCGTTTTTCGTCCAAAAAGTAAGTAAGTGGACATTCTTGAAATATTTTTTGATACAATTGTGTAAAGGGAGCTCAACTGGACGAAGTAGGCTTTGAAGATTTTTCATTGAATTAGAATAATAGTTCGAACCGAGCGGGTGGTAGCAAATTTGCTACGGTCCGAAAATGCTACTTCCCAGGCCCTTATCGACAAAATTATGGTTAGACATTCATTGACCCTTTTTTAGCTACACTACCAGAGGAAATGATGTTGAGCCATCCAGAAATAGGCGTGGCCGTTGAAGGATTGAAGTAGTCTCCAAAACTGTCAAAGTTCGACTTAAGGGGAGATATACACCTAGATGGTCGAAAAAATCGATTTAGAAGCTATGGACATTCCGTCGACCGTAAAAGATCTACACTATGGGCCTGGTATCGATGATTCCATGTAAGTTGACAAATTTCATGATTTATTCATTCCCAAATTTTCAAACGCGTTTTTCTCAAAACCACGTTTTTCAAATCGGTATCCAAAATTTCTCGAAAACCAACGAACCGATTGCCTTGAGGTTTTTTGTGGTTATTCTATACACCATTATCTAGTACTTGTCATAGGATTTTTTTTTCCGTTACCTAGTTTTTGTTTTATAGGCAAAATAATAACTAATTTTTGGCCCAAAAATCACTATTTATGTTCAAGCGTCCGCCATTTTGTCATAAATCGATATTTTTAAAATCGGCTATGACAAGTACTAGATCATAGTATCTAATTTAATAATCTTTTTGGTTTTTTTTTTCAGATGATTTTTGAAGAAACGCCAGTGGGTACCGTATACGCAGATTTTTTTACGACGCTCCAAGGATCATACAATATCCTTGGATATTTTTTATATTTTTAAATAAAGAAAATTAAACATATTTTTGAATGTGTATACTTTTAGATAATTAGTATACTTTTAGATAAACCCTAATCCGAAATTTAAATTAGTTTTCCTTGAAAAAATTCACAAAAATGACCTTTTCTCCGGCTCCTAGGTGTAAATCGCCCCTTAATGTCAATTTAACCCCGTTTTAGGATAATATAAACCTCAAAAGCGACGCCCAAATATACTCGTTCGAGTTCACAAGACTTTGGGATAGCTTACATTTTTTTTATGTACACAAGTGCGTGTATGAGCGACACCAAGCCTCAAGTAGTTACGAGCCCGACGAAGCAGACAGCGAAATTGACGTCGCGCGCTATGTATATCATAATACCCTGTGAACAACGCAGAGTGCGAATAAATCGAGAGCTCGATCGATCCATAATGCCGCCGCGGTGTCAATGGCCTTCTGACGGTCTTATATATATATATATATATATATATATATATATATATATATATATATATATATATATATATATATATATATTTACGATCTGGGGCTATATATACACACATGGACACGCACACACATATAGCCCAGGAACGTAAAATCGCGACGAGAGTTCTGCAGCAAAGGCGCGTCGCCTGTCTGTGTAATCGCCTGACATCTTTCCTGTTCTCTTTCGCCCCTGACCGCCTCTTCGATACCAGGCGTCGTCTTCGGCGTCGCCGTCGACCGCGTCGTCGTCGTGGCTCTGTATATCGGACGCTCGCCCGCCATCATTCCTATTGGCTACGTCTTTGTAGCCGTGTTGAACATTTCACATTCCGCTCTGACCTCGGGAATTTTTTTTTTTTTTATTCGCAGCGGTCTCGCGGCCAAACTTTTCGGACGTGGAACCACCGCTTATTAACATCATTTTGTACAGGTCATGCGTATACGCCTACGTGCGTGGGTGTGCAGGTAACTGAAATCCAATTAATTTGGAGCTTGCTTTTGGTGAAAAAATCGGAGCTGGGCTCTGATGACAACCTGAGATTAATTGCGAACAATTTTGAGATTAAAGAGGTTGGGACGTTGGGCAAAATCCAAGATTTAATTTAATAAAATATATGTTGTTTCATTAGACTATACTGAGTCTACGAATCTCTTGAAATTTGGTCACCACGAAACACCAGAGATGAAAAATAGTTTAAATGTATTGATTATGTTATTGATTAGACTATACTGAGCCTACGAATTTCTTGTAAATTTGGGCACCACGAAACACCAGAGATAAAAAATAGTTTAAATGTATGTCACTTTACGTGAGGTTAGAAGGGACGTTCACGCTACGGGTGATGTATTTTTGAAATTACCATTAATGAAATTAGTCCGCAATTATGCCAAAATAAATTGAAAATTTCGTCAAAAGAGTGAACGTTTGCAAACAGGGACAAGGCGGCCATTTATCGGATATTGTGTTCCACACATAACCTCCATGTTTGTACTCTACATTGAAATAAAAAAATTCGTACTTTTTGAATAAATAATACGTTTTATTAATAAATTTAAATGTCAGATCATTTTGAGACACCCTATATATAAAAATGCATAATTTTGCCCTTTAATTATGTATTCTATGAAGAATCAGTATCTACAGAATAAATGTATCACTCGTATGCATTTTTTGAAGTTCATTCCGAACTTTGAATGATCAGAACGCTCAAAACTCCGAAAGAATACTACTATATATAGTAGTATAATAAGAATTTTACACGAAAGACCAAAACTCCGAAAATCTGAGCACCGTCAAAATAATTAGGCTATAAAAGTTTTAAAAGTTTCAAAATTTTCAATAATCGACGAATTATTTCAAGAATTTTTTTTTTAAATCATTTTGCATCAATGTTGACATTTTTCTAGACAACGTTCTACATGATTTACAATCAACTGTGTAGACTTTTGCTGTTTGGAATTTGGAACTTTGAATGCGTCGTCGGTTTAAAATTCCTAATTTTAATGGTCCGAAATTACAAAGTTCGTCAAGATCATGCCAGCGAAAGGGTACACAGTTGACTGGCAATGATGTAGAACGTATAACATTGTCTAGAAAAATTTCAAAATTGACGTAAAATCACTTATTAATAAATAATAAAATCTTGAAATAATTCGTTGATTCATCGAAAATTTTGAAACTTTAAAAACTTCCATAGCCGAATTATTTTGACGGTGTTCAGATTTTCGGAGTTTTGGTCTTTCTTGTAAAATTCTTTCGAGGTTTTGATCTTCCAGGGTAGTATTCTTTCGGAGTTTTGAGCGTTCTGATCATCCAAAGTTCGGAATTTCAACCCGGCTCTAAAATATTCATAAACCGTCATTTGATTCAACTGGACCGCTCCAACCTCCTTAAGAGCGCTACTACTTCATGAACTCTTGGTTTTTCTCAATTTAAACTGCAGGGCTCTGGAAAACATGGAGTCAGCAGGTAGAAAATATATCATGTAGTAGAACGATTGAATAATAATAGACGATCAAACGTTATTTTAATTCTTATCGTTTATCGAGTAAACAAATGTTTAGTTCTTCCGCGTGACGAGAAACGAGGATGTTCGGATAATTATACATGCCGCGCCAATCCGTTCTAGTGGCAAATGCCTCTTTGACGTTCCTGCTGGCCTTTGGCGTACCAATTTATCGCGGTTCTCGCGCGTTTTGACGGACACGATAATCGAGTTTTTTTTGGATTCTCGATGTCAGCAAACGCTGCGTTATCGTTATCAAAAATGGCCTTCCACGCAGTCGAGGATGTTGTTCCAATCGATTTACCTATTAACGCATTGACGATGAGTGGATCATTTACGCTGTTGACGAAGAGAGATTTCTCAAGTGTTTGTCAACCTTGAATTTAAACTTGGCTTGCAGATTTATAATCGGCTCGCATTCTCAAACGGAAGGGACGGAAAAAAACGAAAAGAAATGAAATAAATTATTGCGGCGGGAAAAAAAAGAAGTGGTTGGTGGAAGACGGAGCAATGAAACGATTGGAAAGTGACCAACACATCCGGTAACCCGCAACTGGATTTCCTTGAAAAGGAATTTCAGTACGAAAATAATTGCCCGTGTCCTCCGCGCGGAGGTCGTAATATAATGACTCTCGTTTCTCGTTCGAATTCGTGAGGAAAACCTGTCGTGCGGTACAAAAATCTCGAATCGACGAAACATTTGAGCAATTAGCGTTATTTCGATCGCTAGAGCATCTCGGGATGATGAAAAGAAAAAGTTTCCTGACGTGTCGCTTTGGAATAAAAACTTTGACGTTTCAACCAATTGACTGGGATTTTAATATCATCGGAAAAAATAGCTTCCTTGAATCACACTATTAGCAAAAGACATGTTAAGTGTGACACTTTCAAAAAATCGATTTTTTTTGCCTTTTTCGACAGTTTGTACTTTCAAAATATCCTGTAAAAATTTCAACGCCGTATCTCTAATCATTTTATCTTGCTAAAATCGATAGTTAAATCTTTAAACGCGTTCTTCTCGAAATGAGATTTTTGTCAAATTTGCTGACATTGTAACTCAAATAGCAATTATCCGGTTGACTTGAAATTTGAACTGAGTACTCTCGAATATATTTACTCTACAATGACGTAGGATATTTATGATTGGATGGAAATTGACAATTTGGCAATGAAAAAAACGATCATTTTATGGGCAAGAAAACAGACTTTTTTTCATAACTACGCCATTTTGTTAGGTTTTGATATTTTTCGAAAATCCCACGTCATTGTACAGGAAATACCTTCCTGTTTAACGACATTTTTTCCTTTTTCGGTTTCAGCTACTCAATCGGCCGGAATCGTGTCAGCAGTGGAGGAACTTTTTTTTGCGCCTCCGAAGGCAGCGCATAAGTCGCTTGGATCTCAATATTTTTCTATGAAAAAATAATGTAATATTGGTCAAATATAGCCAAATATATTCTTAATTTTCCGAAACATTTAATTGAGTTCTTTTGTTCCAAAAAATTTCCGAAAATCACCCAAATTTTCAGCGTTCACACTGTTATAGCCCCTTAATATTACATGGTTACGCATTATTGACTCAGAAATTTCCTGACTTTTCCAGATTTTCCACACAGGTTTTGCAAATAGTTCAGAGTGACTGGGGTCAAATAAAAAACAATTTTTTTAGCTCAAATATACGAAAATGTTAAATATTAAAAAAAAATTAAAAAAAAACTGAAGTTCGAAAAGTAATTTAAAGACTGCAAAGTAAAAAAGATACATTAAAAGGAAATAAAAATAAATATAAACACTTATATACAATAATAATTGTGTGTCGACAAATCGAACGCAAATGTATAGAGCATTAGAGTAAATTAGTTTTTAGTTTTCGCAATTTTAAATGTTTGGCACTGACATAACTTTTTTTTGTATGTAATGAAGAATAATATAAATATTAAAAATACACGTAAATATTTATTTATATACCTTCCGGTTTTTTTTTCAATTCGGTTTAATTTTTCGTAATTGTTGCAAAAAGTAAATTCTAGAGAAATTCCAGAGAATTTTCAAAATTCTCTGACTTTTCCCTGATTATTCCAGGAGGAAATAAATTCCCTGAGTTTCCCCGGTTTTCCATGTCCGTAACAGCCACGAATAATCATGATACATAAAAAGTAAAGAAACGCTGAAAAGACATGTGAATGTTCATTACGAAAAAATCGTTCGAATTTCTAGTAGAATTTCTGTTCGAATTTTTAGACAGTTAGTATAGTCGTTAGAATGCCTGAAGACTGATGCAAGAGGAAAGTGCTACTAGGGGGATACAGCAAGCGAGATTATTTGCCGTAGGGAAATACTTTTTGGCCGGTAGGTACCCGTGCAGGCACGCATTTAATTGGCGCCAAGGTTCCTCGCAGACATCGAGATACGACGATGGGGCCTTCAACCTATCTTATTGACGACCTATACTGCAGTCAAGAATTTTTCGTCACACGTACAGGGTGTCGCATTTTGGGTGAAAAGGTATTTAGGAAGTATTTAGAAAAGAACAAGCCTGATCGAGATAATGTTCAAACAAGGAATGTAAAATTTCAATGAGCTGGTGTGATGGTTCTCATCTTTGGAGGTGAAGGTATCTGGATTATATAAAAGTCACCATCAATTTCACAAATTCATCTTCACTTTTTTGAGCACCCATATTCCTCTGGCATTGAAAACAAAATCACACGACCTCGTGGAAATTCATGCAATTTGACAATTGCTGGATCTAAAGTTGCTAAGATCAAAAATTTGTTTCAATAGACTTGTCACCATACACTGGAAAGCGCTGACGTCGTATCCTTATATTACTCGCTCGCAATTCACAGTGGGGGTTCCGCTTACCCCCACGCCGTACACGTATCCCTCCCATTGGTGCTCACTTGGTAGTCGTGAGGGGGAGCCGAGAATCCCCACTACCCTACCACGCCCGTCGACACCGTCAAATAAATCATTATGACCAGATTAGTAGCAAGCTTCAATTTTTTCGACCACTTCCTTTTCAGCAAAGGGGCAACTTTCCATGCAATGGAGCCACAAGTCGCCAAAATTCTCACTGTTGGTCAGCGAGTAAGCTGCGTTAGGTATGTGAGGTTGAACACCAGCATCGGTAGCGTTCGAACGTGCAATGTCGTTTTTTTAATGGCACGCTCATTTTAGTCAGCTCGTTGGTTTTTATTTCTCACTGGGCAGACCGTTAACCGTCCAAAGATATTTGGAATTTCTCCGGAATGAATTGCCGCGGCTGCTGGAACACGTAGACTTGCATGTCAGGCAGAGGATGTGGTTCCTGCACGATGACGCACTACAACATTGTACCGTCGACATCGGAATCCACCTAAACCTTGTTTTTCGAAATCGGTGGATTGGTCGATACGGTTGCTACCTAGGTCTTCGGATATTACCTTTCCAGTTTTTTAAGGGGCTATACCAATGTGACACTTTCAAAAAATCGTTTTTTTTTTGCCTTTTTCGACATTCCATTGTATGGGCCAGGTATAACTGATTTTATGGTAACTTTATCACTTGGTCACTTTATCTTTCAAAAATCGATAGTTAAATGTTTAAACACGTTTTTTCTCGAAATCAGATTTTTCAAATTTGCTGACATTATAACTCAAAGAGCAATTATCCGATTGACTTGAAATTTGAACTGAGTACTCTTGAATATATTTACTCTACAATGACGGAGGATATTTTTGATTTGATGAAAATTGACGATTTGGCATTGAAAAAAACGACCATTTTATAGGCAAGAAAACGGATTTTTTTTACAACTACGCCATTTTGTTGGATTTTGATATTTATCGGAAATCCTACGTCTTTGTACAGGAAATACCTTCCCTTTTGACGACATTTTTTTCCTTTTTCGGTTTCAGCTACTCAATCGGCCGGAATCATGTCAGCAGTGGAGGAACTTTTTTTTTGGCGCCTCCGAAAGCAGCGCATAAGTCGCTTGGATCTCAATATTTTTCTATGAAAAAATTATGTGATATAGGTCAAATATAGCCAAATATATTCTTAATTTTCCGAAACATTTAATTGACTACTTTTCTTACAAAAAATTCCTGAAAACCACCCAAATTTTCAGCGTTCACACTGGAATAGCCCCTTAAATAAGGATTCTTACGAGATTTGTTTTTACGCGAACAGCCAACAACACGGGCGAACATGATGAGTCTCATCGTCAATGCGTGCTGAGTACACGAAAGAACATTTTGAGAGACGAGCGCGTATACGCCTCGAGTGCAATGGTGATCATTTCGAGCACCGCCTATTAAGAGACGAAGAATCCCGATTCTTTACAGAGAATACAAAGTTTATACCTCCAGTTCAACCGCGCTCAATTCGGCAGGTACGTGTAGACACGCTTTCAGTAAAAAAATTATCGTGGAAATGACGAACCGTAGGGTGAGCGCCTTCAAACATTCACGCATAGTGGCAAACCGATCGAGAAGATTTTTCGATCTTTACAGCCTCGTAACTCTGCCAATTTCCGTGGCATTGAAGTTTGCAACATTGGAATGCAACGAAAGATTTTGTCTATTTTTTGCATTTCTTCATTTTTATTAGGATCTACAATTTTTTGTTATAGATCAATGTCGTCGATCTCTAACGAGGATAAGAAAAACCGTTTGGGTGATTTTCATAAACTAAATCGGCAGAGAAATGTGAGCATAAACATAAAATTAATTTTTGTCGCATTCCAGCGATGTAAACTTCAACATCATCGATTTTGAAGCTACGAAATTTGACTATAAATATCCCCACTAAAAAATATGGGCTCGCATTTAAAAAAATATGTTATTGTTTAAAACTTAAAGTCGAAAACTATCGGCTCTAAAAACTGATGTGAGTCTAATCGACCGAAAGGGTAAATCCTACAGTTCCACATGAATTCGATATTGGATAAAACCGTAAAAATTTTCCAGGGTCGCTTTATAGGAGAAACAATTTCACTCTGGTCACTAACCAATTAAATTAAGGGGTTATGCCTAGTTGTAAAAGTCGAAAAATCACTTTTTTCAAAACCAATATATTTCCATGATATCTTACAAATGTATCCTGAACATTTCAAGGACGCCCGTCGGAACGCTCGGAGCGTCGTTCGAAACTTTAAACGCTTTTTTCTCGAAAGTACGTTTTCGAAGTGGGTGAGCAAAATACCTCAAAAACGACTGCATCGATCTAACTGAAATTTTCAGGGCTTTTTCTAGAAGTAAAAATATAATATTTTATCGGAAGATTTTTTCCGATGTGCCCTTTCGATTTGATGAACCAAATGCTCATTCTTTTTTTCAAAAATCAAGTCTCTCACTTTGAACACGCGCCATTTTTTTTAACCCAATATTTCGGAAATCCTTCGATTAATCATGGGATAAACTAGTATACTAACGAAATCCGTTCGATTTTTTTTCTCGGACATGGGCTCTGAATCGATTGTGCCGAAATTTTTTTACTCAAAAAAATCAACGAGATTTCTTCAGACGATACTTTTCCAAATACCTAATTTTGTAGGCATTTATCATCACGATTTTCTAAAGGGAGATCCCAAAAATGAGACGTTTTCGACAGTTACAACTAGACATAACCTGCTAATATGCGAAAAAATTCGCACAGAATCGTCACAGTGCATGACGTGGTCAAGATCAGAAATATTTCCTCGTTCGATAAAAGCTAAATGACGCACAAGAATTAATTCACGCATTATTCCTAAGCCATGAATAATATGCCAGCGATATTATCATAGAGGGTTATCAGCCCGTTATCGATGCTCGATTCGTTGACTCACCGTCACGCGTGACCTTGTTGGAGAAAAGTTCAAAGGAATCCACCTTGACCACGTATTTCGTAAAAATCTTTACGATCACATGTTCTCCCATGCATCAATAAATCGCTGCACAAGTACATTTCCGGACAGTGAATGAACGTAACTATTTGCCTGCTTTACGCCCTTCTTTACTTAACTCGATTATCGATCGTGAAAGCAACTCTGTTGCGATGTAAAAATCGATCGTCCAGCGTCAAGATCAACTTTTTATCTCGCCAATTGGTACTAAAGAGAAATAATAATAACAATGCGTGGTATTCCAGGATCAAGTTGAGTTAACCCTCACGTATGCACGCGAAGTCTGCTACGCCGATTTCTATTTATCGCCTTTGCCGGAATAAATATTCGTGCTGCAGCCACTATGCACATTCTCGTTCCCTTTAAATACCGAGGCTATGCACTTCTTGTCCAGCGTGATTTTCTGATTTTTTTTACTAGTTTATGAGAACGAGAAAAAATTCTCCATACGGTTAGGACATTGCACAATTAGTGAATATTTATTTAGTTATTTAAGAATGGACAGGCTTTTGTAAACAAATGTCAACGAATTCGTGAATTTTAAACTTAAAATTCGTAAGGCGAATTTGAAGTGCGAATTTGTGATAACAACGAACACAAGTATTAACGATTTATTGACTTTTTAGTGAAATCATTCGCAATATACTAGCGGATGGATGGTCGGGGTCTTTCTAGAGCACTGTTTTCGACGTGACTTTGAGGATGAAATAACTTTAAAAAATAACTAAACAAATGAATACAAAATGTTTGTTGATCCTTCAAGAATATGTACAAATTTTGAAAAATAAAAAAACAGTATTTATCTTTAAAAAATAACTAATCAAAAGAATACAAAATGTTTATTGATCCTTCAAGAATATGTACAAATTTTGAAAAATAAAAAACAGTATTATCATGCTCTTTTGTACGTTTGATTACAACGGTGCGCGGAAAACGCCCCCAATTGGCGACCAGTATTGCAGACATTGTATGAAACCGAAAAAAAAACAAATATCTTCTTAACCTGTATAAGTGTTGTGATGTATGATACCAGGTGCGGCAAAACAAATTCTCCAAATAGCGGCATGGTAAACGTTGATTGTAATTTTTCTCTATTTTTCTGACCATTCTACGAGTCATATAAAAAGTATATATATGTAGATTTAATTGTGCTACCAACGTTGAAAAACAGTCTACTAAAGGTGTACGTCAAATCTGAGCTCAATCGGCCAATTAGTTATCGAGATACCCCAGCTGCCGATTTGAGAAACATAGTTTCGAGGAAAACGCGTTGAACACCACTGTGACGAGTAGAAAAATCGTTTTTTTTTTGTTGCATTTTCTCAAAGCATACATATTCAAGAATATGTGAAAAAATGTTAAAGTAAAAATATTGAAAATTAATCAAGTTACAGACGATTTAGTGAGAGCAGGTAGTACAACGATTTACGTATACCTACTAAAACTTGCAATCGAGTTTTTCTCGAAACGACTTCTCTCGACCTGGCCGGAATCATAACTCAGGCTATAATTGTCCGATATTCACTTTTTGAAAACCCAAAATTTATGTAATTGCAGTAACTAACGTTGTACGTAGCCGTTTTTTTTCATTCAGTATTTTCTAAACCCCCGAATATAAATAAAAAATTTCGCCAAAATTACACTTTTTTAACACCCATAATTTTGTATTTTTTTCTTCAAAAAATGGCTACGTACGATCAGAACTACATTTATATAGATTATAAAACTTTTTTGTTTTTATTTTTCAGACGAACTAATGTCAAGTTATCAATCCAGCCGTTGGACCACATTTTTTATACAGAGGCTCCATATTATACCTCAAAAAAAAAATATATATATATATATATACAGGGTGTCCCTCTTATCTCTGCCACCCGAGATAACTCGGTAATTATCGACGTCACAAAAAAATGTTCCAGACAAAAGTTGTACGGTGTGAAGGGGGCCATCAAATGCGACCAATTTTTTTTATTTCGGTGGAGGCGCTGATGCACAGTGAAGGTCACCGCCACTTTTTTTAATGGAATGGTACATTTTTGCTCCACATCTTGTGAAGCACCTCAAGCCGCATAAAAAACATTAGGAGGTCAAAGTTGTCCAAGGTCATTCAAGGTTAGTATTGATGATCTAATCTAAATATCTCGAATCACTACCAAAGATTTGGTAGTGATCCGAGATATTTAAATTTGTATTTCATTTTAATAGGTATTCGAAGTGACCTTGCTACGACTTTAACCCTCTAATGTTTTTTTATGCAGCTAGAGGTGCTCCACAAGATGGTTGAAAAAAATGTGCCATTCCATTTTAAAAAGTGGAGATGACGTTCATTGTGCGTCAGCGCCTCCACCGAAATACAAAAAATTGGTCGCATATGATGGCCCCCTTCACACCGTACAACTTTCGTCTGGAACATTTTCCTGTGACGTCGATAGTTACCGAGTTATTTCGGGTGGCAGAGATAAGAGGGACACCCTGTATATATACATATATATATATATCGTAGATTCCATCGTACGAGGTCTTGCTCTTACATTCCCCACCGCATTCCACTGCTTATCCTCATCTTGCGGCCGATGTTAATTTATGATTTTTAAAAATAAAAATTTACCCGAAATAAGTTCAATGTATGCTCAACAACGTCTTTTTTTTCTAATTCCAAATAAATAATCCAGTGTACAAAAACAAATCGGAAAAAACGACGTTCTTTCGGCCCGTCACAGTAGTGTCATCCCTCACAGTTCCTCTCGACCGCTGGGGAGCGTACTCCTTCTAATTTCTCCGACTTAGCCGATTTTAAGGGGTTACCCCCACTTGCGATTTTGAAAAAATCGATTTTTTTTATTGCATTTTTTGAAGTATAAGTATCAGAAGTATAGGCCCGGAAAAAATCGATTTTTTTTATTGCATTTTTTTGAAGTATAAGTAACAGAAGTATGGGCCCGGAATAGATGACTCTATATAAGTTTACAAAAAAAAATATTTTCTTCGTGTAAACTGAAATTGGAACTTTAAACGCGTTTTTCTCAAAATGGCATTTCTGAAGTCGGTGACCAAGATTACTCGAACACTAATGAACCGATCTTCTTGAAATTTTGCAGGCTTATTTAATACATAAAAATGTAGTCTTTAATGGTTCGATTTTTTTTTCGAAAGAAAATGGCCGTTTTATAGCCAAAAAACGGCCGTTTTTTTTGTTAAAATCGAACCATTAACTTTGACTGTCCGCCATTTTGTGAAAAATGAATATTTTTTAAAATCCTTCGATTAAAGACTAGTTTATACTTATATTTGACTAAATCCATCCGCATTTTTTTTTCAGATGATCCACTTCGCCGCAATGTTGGTCACCGCAAACCGTGTATATAAAAACATTATTTCATTGACGGCCATTTGCCACTAAACAATGTAATATTTTTCAATAAAAAAATTACTGAAAGTTCTTCAAGATGTGTTCTTTAAGATGGCATATTGATCGATTAAAAAAGTTTTGTAGTTTTCTTTAAAAAAATTCATGAAAAAGGCGTTTTTTTGCGCTACAAGTGGGGGTAACGCCTTAAGTTTTTTCATAGTTTTCATAGACGTATTCAGAAAGGTATGTAGGACAATCAAATAAAATTAAAAAAAAAACGATTCTTTTCCCAGTTTCAGCTAACAATACCGTCCTAAGACGGTTGTGACGTTAGATTAGATCAGCGAAATGGTCGAAGGAAGTGATAGGAAAGGGTTCAATTGGGGAGGATAATACGTAAAATCCACCGGGCATACATTGGAAAATAAAATAAAAATAATAATACAAATAACAAACAATAAGCACGGAATTCCCTCCTACGCAAAGTGCAAAAAAAACCCTATAAATTTACACAGCATACGAATCCTTCTCTGTAGAGACAAGATAAATATAACGCCTCACCTTTCGTATTTCACCTGCATCGAGTGCGCCGAGCTCTCGTCCCAGTAATTCTGTGTCTCCATCATGCTGCCGCATAGAGCGGATACGCTTTGCGTGAGCCGATGACTTTGATAAGCCGCCTGCTCGGATGACACTCGTGCGTTGGCAATTTTTCAGGGCAACGGACTTCTCTTGCGCCCGCGATACCGAGCCCCAAGCCGCCGAAAGGGCACGTGCGACGAGATCGATAATTTACCGACACCAACGAAGCCGATTTTTCTCCTTTTTTTTTCACCCACTATATCCGACGATGACGCGTAATCTTTGTCCACGTTGCGTGAGGCGTCTACTCACATATGCAATATGCAGTCTCGATCTATCGGGCGTTTTCTCCTACAACGTCGATCGATTTATCCAACGGTTACGTTTCAGCGTGAAATCCCAATCGCGGCAAACGTAAAGATAGAAATACTTCACCACTGACACAGAAGAAAAGTATGCACGTGCGTAGAGATTATCGCGGGTTTATCACAGCCGAGAGGAAAAAAAATCCACACACTCGCACCGCCGATGTTGAGCTCAATTAATCGAATCGTTAGCACGAGTCCACCGTGCAGCGGTTCGCTGCTGTTTACGCGCTATAATGCACTATCTATACGTATACATATATATAAATACGTATATATATGACCATATGCATATATGTGTTGCGTGAGTATTTTTAAAGATGCACGAACGTGTGAATCACGTGTATATATATCTATATAAATATATATATATATATATATATATATATATATATATATATGAAGTATCCGATAGTGATTTGTTTTCCTTCGACACACTTCGTTCATAGATTCACCTTCTCCGCAACACGAAATGTCTTTTTTTCAATCTTATCAGCGCGAAGCAAAAAATTCTCCAGTTAAAGCTGCCGAGCTTATTTCCGGCAACGCACTTCGCACATTGCGACGATACGTCCGTTCGTCTATTCGCCACTCCGAGTACGCAGTGCCGACATAAAAAAAAATAAGAAGCTAAATCTTGATCGGCGATTTTCAAATTGCGATCGAATTTGGTTGTTTTTTTTTTCTTAGTTATCGAAAACGCGTACTTCGCGTAAAATGAGAAATCGCGAATTTAGTTGGTGGAAAGAAGAAGAAAGAAAAAACTGCACGTCGATTACACGTTCGACGTTTGATATCGTTGACACACGCACTCGTGAGCTTTTCCTCCACACTTGGTTACGAGCGTCTGGTCACGTCTGTCGCACAGTCGCATTATCTACTTCGGGCGTTGCGCGAGGGGAGCCAGGCGAGAGAAGGCGACTCTTTCTCGCGCCAGCGCGCTCCACACACGTCTCACTATTTCCACTTCGTCGTGACAAAACGCTCGATCGCTGATCGCTCGCACGTACCCGTACGTGCGAAAGCACCCTTTTCACAAGCTCAAAAGCTCCGTGCTATTTTTTATTTATTTTTTTTATTTTTTTACGATAGGCACTGGTGACAGGTTGTAATTTTAGGAGACGGCGAGACTACTATTGGAAAACTTGGCGATTTTGTAACGTCACAAATTTTCTTTTATATTAAAATTTTTTTTTGTAACGTCTTACAGAAGTATTTATTTTTTATTTTTTCAATTCGCAGTCGAGTCATTCAGCACCGGTGTTGATTTTTTTAATATCAAAAGTAATTGAAAAGCTCTACGCGTTGATATTAATTTTTGTTTTTGTTGTTTTTTTTAGCAAGTTGACGTTACGACGCTGTCACCCTACTCGATAAGTGCATACGACACTCTCGACTCGTTCGATGTTTCTTAAAATACTTGCGCGATTTTGGTTTCCACACTCGCTGCTGTTTTTTCTCCTCTGCCTCGTGGCGTTTCCGTTCCGTTGGCCGGTCCTCGCTCGGTCGTTTGTCGCTGGTGTTGCAGACTGTACACCTTTTCACGTGATCAGGGACGTGCGAGTGCGAAGGAGACCGTGAGAGAGAGAGAGAGAGAGAGAGAGAGAGAGAGAGAGAGAGAGAGAGGGGCGAGCCCGGAGCGGCGGAGGTCGGTGGGAGGAAGCCCTCCCCGCGAGCTAACCCGATAAGGCCGTTGACTCCTCTTTGCCCGCGAAATTCCTCGATACTTACGAGCAGCGCGAACGTGTTCGCCTTCAGGGTAGATTCGGCTCGTATGCTCGTACGTCTCGAGCGTCCGGGTGCCGAATTTTTTTCCCCCCCGCAAATTACGAAATGAAAGAACGAAAAAAAAACACTTTTTTCGCGATCAACGCAACGAGCGATGTCGTTGGTGATAAATGACGAATTGGCACTAGGTACTCGAAGTATTTCGAGGCGATCGAACGTCACTTTGAACTTTTCGCTGGAGTAGTTTGTGGGATGCGAGCATCCTTGGGCAGGGACGAAATTTTCATCGGTATCCTACAAAAACGAATGCCGAGTCCACGTGCTTTCTCGGCTCGTCATTAACATCGAACAGCCACGATTTGCATCGATATCGCTGGGAATCGATACTAATGACTTTTCACTCGCTTGCTGGGGGTTCAATTGCGTACGAACATTCCTTATTCGTGTTCTTTCCTGGCATCAATTTACCCAATATTTACACTTCAACATGATCGCGATCTCGAATCGCGTGCAAATTTATTTTATTTTTCGTTTTACGTCTTTGATCTTTCCAGCAATTTTCGTGTCGCAGCTTGTCGATACTTCGAAACGTGTTGGGTCACCACGCGTGCGTGACGATTAGAGTCACGTTTCCAAAGCCGGGATTCGCTCGGGAGAATTTTTTTTTTTTCACAATGAATGTCCCCGACAGATCAATGAAAATTCAGAGTATCGTAAACTCGTGCTCTTTCCTGGCACGTTGCGGTGCACGTATAACGTCGTCGCGGCCCAGTTCAATTCTCCCGATCCGTCCCGAGGATACGAGAAGGAGAAAGAGATAGCGAGAGAGAGAGAGAAGGAGGGGGGGGAGAGAGAGAGAGAGAGAGAGAGAGAGAGAGAGAGAGAGAGAGAGAGAGAGAGAGAGAGAGAGAGAGAGAGAGAGAGAGAGAGAGAGAGAGAGAGAGAGAGAGAGAGAGAGATACGTCGCCGTCAGAAGAGCCTGCGAAGTTTCGTGGTGGGAGCGATTCCAAAGAGACACAGGTACGGCAACCCATTTTCTCGGGCCACGTGAGTGGGTCTATCCAATCCCACATTAGTACGAATTTAATTGTCATGTATTTTTTAATTAATTACATTTTTGGAGCATTTGCTTTGGGATCATTCACTCTTGAGGCTTTGCACCACTGTGGCGAGTGAAAAAATTCATTTTTTCGCATTTTCTCAAAGTATACATATTCAAGAGTATGTGGAAAAAAATTCAAGTTAAAATGTTGAAAATTGACCAAACTACAGTCAATTTAGCGAGGGCAGGTAGCGCAACGATTTACGTATACTACAACGTTCAATCGCGGTTGTCTCGACCTGGCCGGAATCATAACTCGAGCCATAGTTGTCCGATTTTTAATTTTTAGAATTCAAAGTCTCCGTAATTTGAACACCTATTGTTTTTTTTATTTAGCGTTTTGTAAGGTCCCGAATATACCTTAAAATTTCGCCAAAATGACACTTTTTAACACTCGCCATTTTGTGATTTTTTTCGAAAACCGGTTACGTACAGCGAGAAGTACATTTATATATAGATTGTAAAACTTTTTTATTGCTATTTTTCAGACGAACCATTGTGAGGTTATTGATCCGGCCGTTGGACCACGTTGTTTATGCGGAAGCCCCCTTTATACTTCAATAATGTTAATTGTTGTTTGTGAATGTTTAATTTTTAATGAAAATTTACACGAAATAAGCTCAATGCATGCTCAATTGCATAACAAAATTCCAAATCCCGAATGAATAATCCAATAGACAAAAAAATCGAAAAGGGGTCATAGGGTTCACAGGGGTGTCCTTCCTTAATTTAATATGATAATATGATGGTATTGATGTAAAATAAAATATAATATATAATACTCAAATAACGTACACACACACACACACACACACACACACACACACACACACACACACACACACACACACACGCACGCACGCACGCACGCACGCACGCACGCACGCACGCACGCACGCACGCACGCACGCACGCACGCACGCACGCACGCACGCACGCACGCACGCACGCACGCACGCACGCACGCGCGCGCACACACACACACACACACACACACACACACACACACACACACACACACACACACACACACACATATATATATATATATATATATATATATATACAGGGTGTTAGGAAGGTAAATGCAAAGCCTTAAGGAGGTGACAGGTCAGCTCGTTAGGAACATATCTAACCTAGGTTACCTTATTCAAAATCTAAGGATTTCGAGTTATCATGGTTAGTATGATTTTTTGGAAAATTTCCCAAAATTAGGTACTAACTCATTCATAATGTTCAAACAAACAATAATTGGTAACTAAAAACTTATTTGCGTCTTAGCTTAATGTGTATTCTATCGACAAACACCAATACAATCATCTGCATCCACACAACTAAATGAAACGTGTTGAATAGCTAAAAACTTGTCAAAAAATTAAAATACCTCTTATGTTAATGCTATTTTTGAAAAAATAGCATTAACATAAGAGGTAGACGAGTGAGTACTTAATTTTGGGAAATTTTCCAAAAATCATACTTACCATGATAACTGGAAATCATTAGACTTTAGACTAAGGTAACCTCGTTGGACATGTCCCTAACGAGGTGGCCTATCACCCCTTTGCGGCTTTGCATCGATCTTCCTAACACCCTGTATATATACGGGGTGTCCCTCTTATCTCTGCCGCCCGAAATAACTCGGTAATTATCGACGTCACAAAAAATGTTCCAGACAAAAGTTGTACGGTGTGAAGGGGGCCATCAAATGCGACCAATTTTTTTTATTTCAGTGGAGGCGCTGACGCACAGCGAAGATCACCTCCACTTTTTTTAAATGGTATGTTACATTTTTTAACCAAATTGTGGAGCACGTCACACCGCATAAAAAAACATTACGGGATCAAAGTCGTTCAAGGTCATTCACGGTCAGTATCGATGATACTGACGATGATATTTATATTTGTATTTCATTTTAATAGGTGACTTTGAATGACCTTGAACGAATTTGACCCCCTAATGTTTTTTATGCGGCTTGAGGTGCGCCACAAGATGGTTCAAAAAAATGTACCAATCCATTTAAAAAAGTGGAGGTGGCCTTTACTGTGCGTCAGCGCGACCACCAAAATAAAAAAAAATGGTCGCATTTGTTGGCCCCCTTCATACCGTACAACTTTTGTGTGGAACATTTTTTTGTGACGACGACAATTACCGAATCATTTCGGGTGGCAGAGATAGGAGGGACACCCTGTGTGTGTGTGTGTGTGTGTGTGTGTGTGTGTGTGTGTGTGTGTGTGTGTGTGTGTGTGTGTGTGTGTGTGTGTGTGTGTGTGTGTGTGTGTGTGTGTGTGTGTGTGTGTGTGTGTGTGTGTGTGTGTGTGTGTGTGTGTGTGTGTGTGTGTGTGTGTGTGTGTGTGTGTGTGTGTGTGTGTGTGTGTGTGTGTGTGTGTGTGTGTGTGTGTGTGTGTGTGTGTGTGTGTGTGTGTGTGTGTGTGTGTGTGTGTGTGTGTGTGTGTGTGTGTGTGTGTGTGTGTGTGTGTGTGTGTGTGTGTGTGTGTGTGTGTGTGTATTAGCAGACGCACTATAATATATGTAAAATGTTAATTAAGTAATATTTGTGGAAATAAGCGTTCTGCTGCTTATGTATTTCCTGAGTGCCAACGATTACCCTTGCGGGTTTTTACGTATTACCCTTCCCCATTAGAACCTTTTCTATCACTCCCTATCCGCACTTCGCTAATTTAACCTAGCTTTCATTGCGTCCCCAGCTTCCATAAGCAACACCATACCGCATATTCCGTGGGTACGGGGAAACTGTGGAAAACCCGTACCAGTATAGATGGCCCCATATTATTCTGATTTTCTGGCGCACAAACGTTTTACCCAAGTATGTACAGCAAGGTCTCAGAAATATTGGGCTTCCGCTCACTGGTTGATGCACCAGCCGGTGCGCAGCTAAGCGGCCACCCCTCCGAGTATTGGCCATGCAATACTGACTATCCACCAGTGCCGGTTATACAGTGATTAGCAACAGCAATTGGAGTATTGTGAAGATTTTTAGATATTTTAAATAATATTATAATTGGACTATTATAAATATCAGCGATGAAACTATTATAAATATGTTTGAATCTATCACACTTAGGAGAGAATTTTTTTTACGAAGATTGTACCGTTTGAAGCGGGTCATCGAGTGGTGGTTACGAGGCTCAACCATACGGAGGTGCTTCGGAGATTTTAAGGTGATCTCTATTGTTTAAAAGGTAAGTACTATTTTCTGTTCAGAATTTTATCGAGAAACTAAAAAAAGTGCAGAAGCCACATTTTAAGATGACCGATCAAGACTTAACATAAAAAATCGACCATAGAGAAATTCCAATGTCTGTAGCTTAATATGGATTTTAAATTGTATTGCTTGTATAAATTCATTAATAACGTAATATGTATCAACGAACATTTCTGGCAAAGTCCCCGATAGAAGAAGGACCAGCGATGTCAAGTCTGATGAACGATCTGCCAATCACTTTGAGCACCTCAAGAGTAGCCTAAAACATTGAAACACAATGTACAAACTTATTTTTGGTTCCCTCAAAAAAATTCTGAAAAAAGCAGTTTCCCCTTTAAAAGAATAGCGATGAGCTTAAAATCTCCGAAGCGACTCCATCTGGATGAACCTCGTAGCCATCACTCGACGAGCACCTTCGAAATGTGGAACTTTTGTAGGAAAGCTTTGCTCCTAAGTCTGATAGGCTAAAAAATATTTCTACGGCTAATTTCTAGTTGCCGCATAAAAATGGAATTTGGAAAAATGCATCGAGGACTTCACGGAACGAACCGGGAATCTTCGTAATGTCAGTGCAGAAGTTGACGGACTGCGCAACCGCTCGCTCTATATCGCTAAAAAATGTCACTCATTTTGGGGTAGGGCAATGATTGACGACATTTATTGTACAATTGCAAACGCCGAGTAGTCATGAATAATGCTTGCGCTGCGTTTCATTTTATTTCTGTGTGATTATATATTATTTTATCCAGGTATTTTCGTATTTGTATCATGTCAAAATGATCTGAATGCTCAACGCTACGAGTCATTGGCCGAGCTTCGCGCAGATTTGCACCGTCCGAGTATCATTGCGGAATT
The DNA here is from genome assembly GCA_944452715.1 of Ophion slaviceki. Taxonomy (NCBI): domain Eukaryota; kingdom Metazoa; phylum Arthropoda; class Insecta; order Hymenoptera; family Ichneumonidae; genus Ophion; species Ophion slaviceki. The sequence goes on from OX101785.1 coordinate 13,809,217, forward strand.
TATCGGTGCCGGTCATCCTGATGCTGTCATTGCCGGATAACGACTATCGTATAATATGGGCGTGGACGACGCATTGACGAATCATTAACTGAGTAAATTGCAGTGTACTTGGGCGATGAGTGCACCCCCCCTTTCTCTCTCACCCCTTTCTCTTTTAGTGCATCCCCATACGTCGACAATCATATTTGGACCGATAAACCCAGTGTTTTTCAGCGCGTTCGACTTACCCGTCAAATACGCGATTGCAGTCCATTTGGATACACCGTTCCAAACCCATTCCATTATCAATATCAACACTACGTTGACACACCAGGTCATTTCGACCCGGACAAATTTGAAATAAAATGCTCACTATCGCAAAATTGAAAGTTTTCGATAATTTTTTACCACAATCCAATTTTATACGTTCCGAATGTTAATTATGCAGACATGTTGAGGAATTTTTAAAGTATATCCCCGATTTTCTATCAATAAAAACCGACCGGAGGGAGGTTGATGGAGGCAGGTGAATGAAGCACTGTCCGGGTCAAATTGACCCATTGTGTCAAAATCGTCAAAAAATTGTGTTGAAGAGTCGAAGGATAAATACGTAGGCACAATTGTGGAAACGCAAGGAAGAGAAATCTATTTTTGTAAATGGTCCGTCAATCGCACTGCACTGTAAGCAAAAGCAACATTTCGGTGGAGTATCACCGCAAGTGGCAAAGTTCAGGATTTCGAGGAAAAAATCTTTATTACCCAGGACAATTTTTGTCGATAATTTATCGCCTATCTGGGATTGAGATTTCGCAAAAATCGTGGTATTGTCGATTATTGCGTCTCGAGATGAAGCTTTTGGAAATAAAATAACATTTGGCCGGCAGGGCCAAACTGGCGTCCAGAGAAAATTTGAAGTTCTTGATACTTCGGTCATTCTAAAAAGACCTCTTATTACAGATTGAAATAGTCATTCAAAGATCAAAATAGTCATAATCATTGAAGTATCAAACTGTGTCGAAAACTTATAGATTTTCTTCCAGGTCTGATATTACAGAAGTTTTTTTTTTAATTACCGTAATTTCATAAAGTTGTAACTTTCTGTGGACGCGAGATTCTTTGGGTAAACCCATTTGACATCAGATCTACTCTATTAATCAGAAGATCTGATTAATATCAGATCTACCCAAACAAGATCTGATTAATAGCAGATCTACCCAAACAAATTCAAACAAGATCTGATGAACATCAGATCTACCTAAACAAACCTAAGTAATATCTGATTGATATCAGATCTACCCAAACAAGATCTGATTAATAGTAGATCTACCCAAACAACTTCAAACAAGATCTTATTAAGGGGCTATACCAGTGTGAAAAGCTTCAGTCTCTCAGCAGGCATTATTCAGTTATTCAATAACAGTTCGGTTATTCATTAGCAGTTCAGCAGTTCAGCATTAGCAGTTTTTATGGTAAATATCATTTTATCTTGCAAAAATCGATAGTTAAATCTTTAAACGCGTTTTTTCTCGAAATGAGATTTTTCAAATTAGCTGACATTGTAACTCAAAAAGCAATTATCCGATTGACTTAAAATTTGAACTGAATACTCTTGACTATATTTACTCTACAATGACGTAGGATATTTTTGTTTGAATAAAAATTGACGATTTGGCATTGAAAAAAACGGCCATTTTATAGGCAAGAAAACAGACTTTTTTCGTAACTACGCCATTTTGTTAGATTTTGATATTTTTCGAAAATCCTACGTCATTGTACAGGAAATACCTTCCAGTTGAACGAAATTTTTTTTTTTCGGTTTCAGCTACTCAATCAGCCGAAATCATGTCAGCAGTGGAGGAACTTTTTTTGCGCCTCCGAAGGCAGCGCATAAGTCGCTTGGATCTCAATATTTTTCTATGAAAATTTTTCTATCAAATATAGCCAAATATATTTTATATGAAAATATTTTCTATGAAAATTTTTCTATCAAATATAGCCAAATACATTCTTAAGTTTCCGAAACATTTTATTGAGTACTTTTTTTCCAAAAAATTTCCGAAATCCACCCAAATTTTCAGCGTTCACACTGGGATAGCCCCTTGACATCTACCTAAGCAAACCTAAATAATATCTGATTAACATCAGGGCTACCCAAACGAACTTGCCTCCCAAGACTCAACTTTTTGAAATTTCGGTCATTCTAAAATAAATCTCTCTGATATAATTTCTAGAAAAAATCTATAAATTTTCGACTCATTTTGGGTACTTCAATGACTATTTCAAAGCGTACATTTAATGTGACCACCGTCTCGCTCTTTCCCTTTGAACTTTACGTTTTTCCACCTATTTTCGCTCTCTTTCGATACAACGTTATTTCGTTTAAAGATATATATATCGTTGTACGGAACGCAAGCAATACGTTCTCAGGGCCGTAATAGGTGATTCGAAAACGCGTCGGTGGCGTTGGAGAACAATTTAAAAAAATCTGTCTCGTTTCGCTTTCCCGGTGAAAGTTTGCGTCGAGTGCGAAGAATCGTGAAGCGCGAGCGAGACGAGTGGCGGCCTAAGGAGAAGGGGGGGGGGCAGTGCGCTTTGCAATGACTGCGACAGCGTTGAAGAGCTTTGCAACTCACACGACCGTTCGAGAGGCGGGCAGCTCCGCTCCGTAGCTTTACCAACCACGCTATTTGACACGTGCGCGTGACGTCACGGGGCCGGTCACGCGAGCACCGTGTGCTGTTGGTCACGTGTACCGTCACGCGCTCTCGATTCGACTCTCTCCGTTTTCCCCCGGCCCCGCGATCGCTAACGTCGCTACCCCCACTCCTACTCGCTCTCTGTCTCTTTCTTCCTCGTAGTGCCTGATACGGTATCGAGCCCCACCCTCCGCCTCTCTGCCGCACCGCGCGCCTCCGCCGAATAAACACACGCGCGAACATCGTATCAACCGATTGGGAATTTACGAATTTCCTCTCCGTTCCTCCTGCGGCACTGACTAATTCGGCCTTCTTCGTCTCTCATCGGGGCGACGTGTCATCGCGGGAAAAATCTCATCATCGATCAAAAGCGAAAGAATTTATTTGTGTAAGCGTATTCTTTCGGTTTTGCCAGATTTTCGTGAAAATTCCCGCAGACGCGACTTTTGAGGATGATACTGGTGGACAACAAGTGGGAATGAAGATTACAGTAGTTAGATAAATTTGATTTTTTACGGACGTGACTTGCTGAAATTTGCTGATTTTATGATTTTTTTATCAAAGGAATGATTTCTTCACGATTTTTCAGACTTAGGGTATTTTTTATTACTACTTTCGGCTGTTACATGGTATTTTATTTATTCATTAAGGGGAGGGGAGGGGTTTCAGCGTGAAAAAAAAACACTTTTTTGCGATTTTTTTTCACCTATATGGATAGAGTGAATTTATTGAAACCTTTTGTACCTTAAGTGTCATTTCAAGAACATTCCGTGAACTAAATAGATGTGTAATTAATTTTACGAGTGAATCACTTTTTCATACGAAAAAAATTGTTACATTGGCACATGATTTTATACCGGTTACTGTGGCCTAAGGCCTTAATAAAAAATACCATGTAATAGCTAAAAGTAGTAATAAAACATACCTCAATTCAAAAAACATAAGACGTGGGTCTTATAAATGACAAAAAAATCTTTCCTTTGAAAAAAAAATCATGAAGATCAGCTTTTTTCTCGCCTAAAGGTATCTCCCCCTTTAAGGAGTATCCGAAATATGTGAAATGGAGGGGGCTGATAAGACACAGCCGAAGTATTCTGTATCAACGATTTGTAAATTCGAAGACGATACTCAGGCAAATTAATTTATGTAATGATTGGCGTTGCCAGGAATGGGCACGCCCCCCTCTAGAAGCCCGGTGTCCCCACCCAGAAAAAATCGATCCACAATCAGTAAATTTACATAATTGATTAATTTTATTTGTTTCAAGCATAAATAAATAATTTAATAAAACTCGAACTATGTCCTTCGTCGTAATTACGTAACTTGCATAAAAAGTAGCTATTTCACTACGCAAATTGAATAGATATTCAAATTTTATACGTGAGTTAACCGTGGGAAAAAGCAATACATTACATTTGCCGGCCGATACGCAAGCACAAGTATACTGGGAGATTAATATTTACTACCAAGAATAGATAATCTCGTTGTGAATTTAAAATGCTGATTTGAGAATCGACCGTTGGCTCCAAACTTTAATAATGCAGAAATGTTTCAAATGTATCCCGGACTTTGTTCAAGAGAAACCGCCCGAAGAGTTGTTAAGGGCCTGTGGATGAAGTACTATCCGGGTCAAATTGACCCAACGGTCAGAATCGTGGCCAAATATAAGTGTGTCAAGGAAGGCTTAAATGGTTTTTTGGAAGAAAAGTACTGAATTAAATGTTTCGAAAAATTAAGAATATATTTGGCCATATTTGACCTATATTACATAATTTTTCCATAGAAAAATATTGAGATCCAAGCGACGTTTGCGCTGCCTTCGGAGGTGCCAAAAAAAGTTCCTCCACTGCTGACATGATTCCGGCCGATTGAGTAGCAGAAACCGCAAAAGGAAAAAATGTCGTTAAACTGGAAGGTATTTCCTGTACAATGACGTAGGATTTTCGAAAAATATCAAAATCTAACAAAATGGCGTAGTTATGAAAAAAGTCTGTTTTCTTGCCTATAAAATGGTCGTTTTTTTCAATGCCAAATCGTCAATTTTCATCCAATCAAAAATATCCTATGTCATTGTAGAGTAAATATATTCAAGAGTACTCAGGTCAAATTTCAAGTCAATCGGATAATTGCTCTATGAGTTACAATGTCTGAAAATTTGAAATATCTCATTTCGAGAAAAAACGCGTTTAAAGATTTAACTATCGATTTTTGCAAGATAAAATGATATTGATATAAATTATATAATAATGATATCCTTGAAAGTATAAACTGTCGAGAAAGGCAAAATCGACTTTCTGAAAGTGTCACACTAGTATAGCCCCTTGATAATAAATACGAGGCGTTGACAATCGTCGATTTTTAAAATCATTTTTTTTTAACAAAGTGGTGACGAATTGAAACTTAAGCATACAGAATCTATGAAGAAGTCGTCATTTTTACGGAACTATAAAAAAAGACGAAGCGATGTTTTTCGGTATTTTTTGTTTTTTTAAGACTGTTAAAGGCTGGGTTAATTTCTTTGCTGATTTTTTTCCAAAGGCTTTTAAACGCTATTTTTTTAAAATGCGTTTCTTATTTACCAACCGTCTCCCAGGAAAAAAGTTGGAATTTTGCAATTTTCTCGGGCCTCCAGGTAGATGTAGCCCCTTAAATCTGTAGTCGTAAAATCCGATGATTCTAGCTTACATTATTTTTTCGACAGGTGGTGATATAAAATAATTCGAAAACGGCAAATAATGAAACGCGAATGAATTAAGATTCAAAGCAGCAGGAGGTTCGGCTCCTCATTGTTTTTTGTGTGCCTCTCGAAGTATTTGGATTTTTTGGGAATCCGCGAATCTTTTCAATATTTTAAAATGAATCTATTTTTTATTTCATTCGATATAAACAATTGTGGGTGTCCGAATTACAGATACTCGCAAACAGATTACACTTACTTTATGTGCTCTTCGATCAGAAGTACGTATATTTCCGCATGGACGTATGCCTGAAGTCATTTACTTCAGTATCATACTTACGGACGGCGACTGATCTAGGCGCACAACGCATATGGTTGTCCACGTGATGTAACTTGACAGAGCATACACGGATGTGTTATGCGTGTAAGCACATAATCGTAGCAACTCGTTCAAGAGCTATAATTATGAGAATGAGATTGAGGAACATTTCTTAGATGCCATAGAAGAATAAAAGAAAAAGGTTTTGCAACGGTACGCGCAGGACGGTTCCCACTTTCTCCGCATGTCCGATTCAACATGACTAGGTACGCGAATCATTATCACTAAGTACGCGTAAGAAAATTGCGAGCTGTTGCAAGGAGGAGAAGTTAACTATGTGAAAAAATTGTGGAGCTAGCGTTTTTAATTGTTTATTGCTATAATGCGTAAGAGAGGAATCAAATGAAGAGCTGGCGAACAAAACCGGAATTGTCCACATGACGTCAATTTTTTTTTCGTGTTCTTCAAGCACACTTTTATTAGCTTCCAAAATATTTTGCATCAAATCCGGCTCTAAACACCTTCAGATTCGTTAAGGTAGTCCTATCGATTCACACTAGTCATACCACTGATCATACTTGAGACTTGTACAATTTATACTTTTAACATATGCAAAAAAAATGTGATAACTCAATTTTCCATGTGTAAACTGTTTAAGGGCTTTGGCCACAGTAACAGGTATAAAATCATGTGCAAATTTAACAATTTTTTTCGTATGAAAAAGCGATTCACTCATAAAATCAGTTACACATCTATTTAGTATGAATATCAAGCTGTTAAAATTGTTTTTGTGTACAACATGGCCGACTACTCGAAACTTCAAGAAACAGCTTTTTTCGAATTGGCGTGATAAATAAATTCAACAATTTTCACTCGATTTACTTCAAATGTAAAAGTTATGTCCCTAATTGCATTTCGCAGAGAAGTACATACGGAACTTCTGATTAATCGAAAACTTTTCATTTTATGAGCTGTTTATGAGCAGTTATAACGAAATTTTTCACTGAAAATTCATTTCTTAAGTTCAAATACCTACAACTTTTAAATAAAACAATATTTTTATAATTCCGTACGCACTTCTCTAAACAAAGCGCAGCTTTGACTCAACGAATCGAGCCACTCTGAAAAAAATAGGTATTTCTGTACACACTTCAGAGTATTTTCTGGAATTTTTTGAGAAAAATCAAAAGTAACATACCGACCGAAAAAAAAAATATTTGTATAATTTTGGTAAAAATGGGCATTTTTTAAACTTGAAAAATTCGAAACTAAATTTTTCACAAAGTTCATGTGAAATTGCAACTTTTTTGTCTTAAACATTTTTCTGTTAAATAAAATGCTCACGAGATATAACGGTATTTTGAAAATTTTGAAATTTTGAAAAACTCGAGAAATTGCGATCCAAAAATCTTGAATAAATGTACACTTTTTTTTTCATACAATTAAATAATTTGACAAGATTTCAATTTTTTTGAGAGTGTATAACTTTTTGACGGTTCGACATGGTATGGAACGCCTCATATATATATTTTCTAACAGCTTGATTTTCATACTAAATAGATGTGTAATTAATTATATGAGTAAATCACTTTTTCATACGAAAAAAATGGTTAAATTCGCACATCATTTTATACCCGTTACTGTGGCCTAAGGCCTTAATGAATGTTCACATTTAATTTAAAAAATGAAATAGTTATTCCAACGATTCACACAGTATTTCTAGGTTTGATATTTGTCAATATTGGTGCTATCTCCGTCTCTTTTTACTCAACCAGGCGAGTTTAACTTCCATGCTTTTCACCGTCGATCTGTCAAAACAATGTCAGGTGCGGGAAATGTAAAGCATTGTATTCGGGCCACGACTGGTAAAAAGCGTGAAAAATTTGTGTCGGCGAAATATGTCGGTTAAAAATGAAATATGTGTGGAAATTCGAATGAGTTAGATGAGGTTAGGATTACAGTCAGCTGTTGCCTTGCTGTCACGTCTCTTTATCGTAGCAAGTGGTCATAAATCCAATACCGGAAGTTCAAATTAAACTTGATTTTACATAAAAATTAGGTCAGTAAGCGTAATTTTTCTGAGAGCCCTGGATTACTACGAGTGTTAAGTATGTAAATCTGATTATTTTTAAGTATCTGACGGAATCCCACTATTATATACATTTTTGTGAAGTATTTTTGTGAAGGAATTCCTTCACAAAAATACGCAATTTTAATATTTCTTTCCTTTGTGATTAGGTCGATAAACGGCCCTGAAATTTTTCAGAGACGATTATTAACATATTTAGTGAAGCTCCAAAAAAAATTATGAAAATCCTACGGATTGAAGCCTGGCGATAGGACTACCTTAAAAGCTGCCTGTTCAAGCAGAAACGGACTTGTCCATGGCTGGCTGGATGAAAAATCACTAACAGATGACCACAGTGATGCCGATGATGACAATGGATGCGATTGTTGTGAGCCTGACATGGAAGAGTTTGTGTAGGATTATTAAAATGATAATTAAAAAACAAATTTATATTCAATTCAATAAATCTGTTTTATTTCATAACCGGATATGTCCATAAGATTTTCATTCAAAAGCGGAGTTGTCCACCATTCTCATTCAAAACCGGACTAGTCCAAAATAAAAATAAACACACGGTAGTCGATGTTTTTGCTAAACTAAAGCCCGGTCCAGGTTTACATTTTGACAAAAAAATAGTAAATATTAAAAAAAAAATTAATCCTTGATATGCGTTATAGCTATAGCTTCAAAGAATGAAAATTTTATCAATAGGCCGTCGAAAAACGTTGTTTCGAGAAAAACGCGTTTAAAGTTTTTAACGAGCAGGTGAACGTGCTCAGGTGGTAAAGTAAAGGTCACACAAAAATACAGTTAGACTCCTCCGATCCTCATAAAATGTTAGTATGATACTTCGATATTTTTAATGGAATTTACAAAAGATCGATTTTTTTTAATTACACTTTTCGAAAGTATACATGTCCAAAAGAGTATATGTTCGAAAAATGTAATTTTAAAAATCGATTTTTCGAAAATTGCAAAGTGAGAAGACGTCCTAAGCGCGGATGGCCCCACTCTACCTATCCACAGTCATTTATCTACGAGTGACTGCAACCTGAAGAAGAAGTGCTTGCGCAAGCTGCAAACGTAAACGACGGCTCATCATACTCGATCTGTTTACGATTACACGTGCAGTGTATTTGCGCGTAAAAAAACATTCTCGTCATTGCGCATAAACAGGTCAGCATGTTATGATTACTATTTTAAGGACGATTCATCAGCAGTGGCGAATTGTGATTTTTTGCACATTGTGTCGAGGCTCATAAGGGGGGTTGGTTTATTTTTAAAGACTTGTCGTAATTGGCAAAATTCATGGGATTGGATTTATCGAATTGTCAGTACAGTAACGAAGGCTCGTAGCTAGTATCGTGTGATATACAGGAACATATAAGTGGGACGCTGTATTTGTTCACTCCCGGGGATAAGAGTGGCTTACGTGTGGATCTTTCGTCACGAGCTGTATAGAACATGTGCGAATTTGACTTTTTTTCCCGTGTCAAAACACACGTGGAGACAACACACGATGTCCCGAAATAATCAAAGAACTTTCCGCTCGGCCCAAGAGGACATGATTTCAGTCTGTAGGCAAGTTATTTTTGCCTCGGTTTTATATAGTTTCGGTTACCGTCACTGGGGGATGGACGCTCGGTGTTCGGTTTCGGCGGTACTTCGAGTTGAGCAGCGTCGTGCATGGCCGATACACGGAGCGGTGACCGCTTAGCTGTGCACCGGCTGGCGCAACAACCAGTCAGCCGAAGGCCAATACTTCTGAGACCTTGGTGTAAATGCTTAAGGGGCTATACCAGTGAGAACGCTGAAAATTTGGGTGATTTTCGGGAATTTTTTCGAAGAAAAATACTCAATTAAATTTTTCGGAAAATTAAGAATGTATTTGGCTATATTTGACCTATGTTACATAATTTTTTCATAGAAAAATATCGAGATCCAAGCGACTTTTGCGCTGCCTTCGGAGGCGCCAAAAAAAGTTCCTCCACTGCTGACATGATCCCGGCCGATTGAGTAGCTGAAACCGAAAAAGGAAAAAATGTCGTTAAACTGGAGGGTATTTTCTGTAGAATGACGTAGGATTTTTGAAAAATATCAAAATCTAACAAAACGCCGTAGTTATGAAAAAAGTCTGTTTTCTTGCCTATAAAATGGTCGTTTTTTTCAATGCCAAATCGTCAATTTTCATCCAATAAAAAATATCCTACGTCATTGTAGAGTAAATATATTCAAGAGTACTCAGTTCGAATATCAAGTCAATCGGACAATTGCTCTTTGAGTTACAATGTCAGCAAATTTGAAAAATCTCATTTGGAGAAAAACGCGTTTAAAGATTTAACTAACGATTTTTGCAAGATAAAATGATATTGATATAAATGATATAAATTATAATGATATTCTTGAAAGTATAAACGGTCGAAAAAGGCAAAAAAATCGATTTTTTGAAAGTGTCACATTGGTATAGTCCCCCAAGGCGGGATATACATTTAAACAGGAAAAAATAAGCAATATTGAGGGATTTTTTAAACTAAGAAATAATTATTCTACAATTATCAAACTTTAGGTATACTTTAATAGTATGTGTACAAAACAATTTTTTTAATTAATTTATCATCAAAAATGAATCGGCGTGAAGTCTAACTTCCCGTAGACTTTGATTTGCAAAAAAGTTCAAACATTTTTTCAGTTAGAACATGCACAGTTTCTATGTGACGGTAATTAAAATGAAGAAAATGCAAATTTAAGAAAATGGAACGCGTTTATCTCTTCTTCTCTTTTTCTACACCCAGGTAGGAAATCAAAAGGCTGACGATGGAAACAAGCTTGTGCGAGCCTTGTTTCACCGAGCCTGAGTGAGACAGACCTGTCCCAGGTTTCATTGCATCGTTTGGAGCAGCCTGGAACCAAGACTGGCTGCTTAGCCTAAACTCAGGGTTATTTCAAGCTTAAATTCAGCCGGTGAATTTTGAGGCTGAAAAATCAAGGCTGGATGCAGGCTTGTTTCAGGTTATGATAAAATAAAATAAGTTTAAAATAGTATTTTTTCTGTACTTTTATGAAAAAAAAGATTTAGCAATAAATTTGTCGGGTGCAAAGGCACGAAAAACGAAAGCGAAGGAGGCAGCTCAGAACATTTAAACATATGCTCTTATCGATATTTATGCGGTACACAAAAAAGTGTATACGAAAATAAAAGTACGCAATAAAATAAAGTATTATTTTAAAAAATATTTTTTATATATATTTTGTAACAAATAACATAACAAATAATAAATATATATAATAAATCAAATCAATTCTTTACAAATTTATTAAATTTACCCCAATGTAGAATATAGAAAACTAAAAACAGGCCTCATATAGCCTCGGGAAGAGTTTGGGAAAAGCCTGGTCATAAATGCTCGTGAAGGCTTCATTAAGGCTCGTTTTGAGCCTTATTGTTTCGTCGTCTCAGGCTTAGTACAGGCTTTTCTACCAGCCTTTGGTCAAGCCTGTGTGCAAGAGCCTGAAACCGCGTTATCATTCAGAGGTTCAGCTAGGCCTGAAATCAGGCTGGTGCTCAGCCTGAATTAAAAAATGTGAGCCTTGTTTCAGAGCTTGGCGAGCCCCTTTTTCATCGTCAATTCCTACCTGGGAAACATTCGGAACATTTTGGAAAAGGCTTCCGAAAAAAATATTCCCTCCGATAAAATCTCGAATAAACATATTTGACGAAAAGTCAATGTTTTTGCTTTCGCATCGACGATACATATTTTGCTTTCCGTTCTCGAACTCCTTTATACGGCGAAAAAACCCGCGTACTCGCTTAAAATTAGACATTATCGGGCCCAAACGAGCGCTGGGATTTTTGTGCGTAAGCGCTGTTCTCTGCGAAATGTTGCGAATGGGAAAGTCCATCTAAGGAGATACGAGTGCGCAATGCTCAGACGAGGTAAAACGCTCCTGTCGTTACGCGCTAATGCGTCTCTCTCTCTCTCTCTCTCTCTCTCTCTCTCTCTCTCTCTCTCTCTCTCTCTCTCTCTATCCCTCCCTCTTTCTCTCTAAAGAAATTTATGCACTTTGTGCGACCGCCCAACTAGGATGAGATGGCCTTGACTCGAATTGGAACATTCACTTATAATTATAGAGCAAGCCACATTCTCCTCGCACGCCCTGTTTTTATTATTTCGCGACAGGTAAAACGAGATCTGTCCGCAATCAGGGCTTGTCGGTTGTACACCTCTCGGACAACCGATGAGCAAAGACCCGATGCAATGAAACGGCAAACACAGCGCGCATTGGCTTTTTCTCGTGCCTCTGTCTGTCTCCTTTTTTGCATTGTTTAAGGTTTTCCAATCACGAACCGAAATATTTATTAATTAACTGATTTTCGTTCGATTATCATATAGAAATACATCTCAGTATAGTGATAAAATTTCAAGCCACGTTACTGAAATTTTAGTAGGACAATCGAATTTGGGCTCATTAACTTTGTTGACTTGAGCACTATTTATAATTACACTATTATAAAGTTTCGTGCGAAACCTTTGTAACCTAAGGCAAGGTTTTTGATTACGCAGATGTCTGAATGGCATGGGGATCTGGCATGACAAATTAATAAACAAATTCTAATACTAAAAAGTCTAAAATAAAATAAACGTAAAAAAGCTTTAAAAAACAAGCTTTTATTTAAATGGTACTGTACTTAAAAGTAAAAAATAATGTTCAGTAAAATTGAAAATCAAAACAGTATAACTACCAAAAAGTCCCTTCCTTGGTCACTCATCATAGGTTCAAGTACTTAAAAGGTCCATAAACGTAGATATTTCAAAAATATGAAATACAAATTTTAAAAGTTTGAGGCGTCCAATGTCACAAGTACTAATATTACTTTGAAATTTCTGAAAAAACCTCAAGCTTTTAAAATTCGTTTCATATTTTTTAAATATTTACGTTTATGTACCGTTTAAGTAATCGCACCTATGATAAGTGAGCAAGAAAGGGCCTTTTTTGTAGTTTTGCTGTTTTGATTTTTAATTTTACTGAACATTATTTTTTTATTTTTTAGTTCAGTACCTTTTTTGTACACTAAATAACTCTCGATGCCTGGTATAAACTGCTTATCACGTGTCGAAAGTTCCATAACTTCCGTAATGACAATAAAAACAGGAGTTCACCGAACGTTTAAAGAAAATATTAATGATAAAATTTAGAAAACTGTGACTGGGAGAAAAATTTTCGTAGCCGCGACTTTTCAGAGAAAATGTAAAAATGTCTAAATCTATTAAATTTACGCGATTTTTTTTGTTCCAGTTGGGTATAATTGATTGTGACTGATTTTTGTTAAGGCCTTAGGCCACAGTAACGGGTATAAAATCATGTGTGAATTTAACATTTTTTTCGTATGAAAAAGTGATTCACTCATAAAATTAATTACACATCTATTTAGTATGAATATAAAGCTGTTAGAATATATATATTTTTTTTCGATGTACAAAATGGCCGACTACTAATATTTTCTTTTATTATCTTTTTTTAGGCGCTCCGCGGCGTGACGTTTAGCATCCACCATTTTTTATCTAGAACAAAAAAAGAAAATTTTAAAAATATTGTTTTGTTCAAAAGTTGTAGGTATTTGAACTTAAGAAATGAATTTTCAGTGAAAGATTTCGTAATAACTGCTCATAAACCGCTCATAAAATGAAAAGTTTTCGATTACTCAGAAATTCCGTACGTACTTCTCTGCGGAATGCAATTAGGAACATAAATTTTAAATTTTAAGTAAATCGAATGAAAATTGTTTAAGTTATTTGTCACGCAAATTGGAAAAAAAACTGTTTCGAGAAGTTTCGAGTAGTCGGCCATTATGTACATCGAAAAAAAAAACAAATTTTCTAACAGCTTGATATTCATACTAAATAGATGTGTAATTAATTTTATGAGTGAATCACTTTTTCATACGAAAAAAAATGTTAAATTCGCACATGATATTATACTCGTTACTGTGGCCTAAGGCCGTAACCACCACTGTAATTTATCAATGATTCAGGCGGGCCCTGCTTATACCCCCACAAAATACGGCCCTCCGCGAAAGTAATACCTTAAAACGGGGACTCGAGTTTTTCATCGATTAATTTCAAAGGATACTGATCTTTTCAAACACAGACGTGTCCAATAAAAATTTAATTTTCTTAGTATTTTACGAAAAATCGTGAATTGGGAACACGTATACGAATTTCCGCACTTGTCACGCTGGGTAGAATCGACCTGGCTAAATTTCGACTGTAATGGAGTATGCAATCAATAAGTTCGAGTCGAACAAAAAAATTCATCGACATTGTGAAATTGTGGTTATTGTGAAATGCGTAACAATTTTGATGATGGGGACAAGCGAATGGCACCATTAAAAAAAATTAAAATCCTAAAATTAATTAAAAGCAAAACCAACGGTTGTTTTTCTGTATTTTTTGGTAATTTTTTTTTCCAAGGCTCACAATATATTTACCTTTGTGTTTACAAAAAATGAGTTTCTTTTTCACCAGCCGTTTGCCGGAAAAACAATTTCGAAATTTGACCATTTTTTTCGAGCCTCTAGGTAGATGTAGCCCCTTAATACTCGGCAATCGGTGGAGGGATGTGAACGGCGCTGAGCGTCTTACTTTTTCCGCTGGATGTGTGTTCGATTGAGGCGCTGGTAAGTGTGTATCGAGAAGGGTAAAGCGCGTGGTCGAGCGCGTGACTTGGCAGCCGAGCAGGCGTGCCCTTCTCCCGATCACGTGGAATGTAACGCGGCACACTCACTCTGTCGACATACCTATATAAATTATTGCAGTACTTATAAATAATAGTTACCATAAGTGCACGTATGGGACGTTACGAGTCAAATTGACAACTCCTTGATTCACCTCTTACGAAATCTCATTCACAATTAAGCACCGCACTCGAATTCTTCAGGGAGACTAGTCTAGAGACCGAAAAAACGGTGATTTTGCACAATTTTTACAAGCTTTTATTTAACTTGCTTCGTTCGTATGTCTTTCCGGTTCAAAATTCGTAATCCATTTTTCAAGCACTTGCTGGCATCCGATTGAGCTGAAATTTGACACATCTGTGGAACTTCGGTGACAATATGGTCCACGGAGACATCAAATAAATGATGTGTAAATAATATGTCTTAAGACAAATAATTAAACAAATTGTAAAGCTAAAAAGTACCAAATGAAAAAATTAACGTAAAAATCTTTTTTTTAACTTTTATTCATAAACTATTGAACTATAAAGTAAAAAACGATCAAGCAGGCGGTACATACTTAATAAAACTTACATAAACATAGAACTTTTCATTTTTCAATATTTTCTCACATGCGTGAGGCGTGAAACGTCATGACGCTTTAAATAAAGCCTCAAGCATGGAAAAAAGTATTTTAACTTTTTTTCATTTCTATTTTTATGTAATTTTATTAAGGGCGGGGTAAAGTATTTAATTTTTTTTCCTTTTTTTTAATTTTTTAAATGAATGCATAATATATCAAGAATATTGTGTTAAAATTTCAAGTCGATCGGAGTAAAATTGACGAAGTTATGAGTATTTGAGCGTCTATTGCTCCATGCCGGGTTTTATACCTAGGCGGCAGCTGCGCGGCGCGCTATTGTATTTTTCGACCCCGAATAAATTTCTTGATAAACGGGCCTGTTCCGGTGTATATTAGTATACACATTAGTCTGTACATCAGTTGACCGCTGTAAAGAAGAAAGAGTTTTGCGTAGACAAACGCAAAAAGATGCTCTCGATCATCTTGATGGAAGCCTTTTGCTCTACGGACCTGGCATCGACGACTTTGAGTGAGTATAAGAAAATTATCGAGTTTTATTTTGAATTTCCAAAAATTCAAAGATAATTGAAAAATCTGAAAAAATTCATACGTATTCAGAAAAATGAACGAATCACGAAAAAAAATTGGTTTGCGGGGAAATTTGTTGACTAATATTTTTTTTTCATCATTTTGTTAATAACATTTTGGAATTATTATTATGCAAAATTAATCTTTTGAGTACCTTTAATATGCATGAATTTTCTCAGATTTTTATGCAATCGAGAAGTGTTCTCAAACTTATGTGCAATGAGCGCTAAGCGACCAAACTCTTCTGCGTTTTTCAAACCGTTTTTCTGAGACTTGTCATATTTGAAGTCCGTGTGCACGATAACTCAAAATCTACTGGACCAATCGCTTTGAAATTTTGCACAGTACTTCTTCACATAATTCACCAGGTATTGTCGAGAGCTTTTTTGTTTTTTTTTTTTTAATTACTAATGTTTCAACAACAAATTAGCCGATTTTTTTTAGCGAAAATCGGGTTTTTGGCTCCCAAGTGCTACGAAAAATCGAAAAATCGAAAAAAAGAAAATCCTCCCGTCATTACCTCGAGAAACATCTCCTTTAACAAATGCATTTTGATTTTTTTGTTTCAGATGATTCTGTTGCGAGTTATGGTGCACACCGCAAACCAACTTTTTTTCGAGGCGCCTCCGGGGTTTAATTTTCACTCGCTTAATTTTGAATATTTTGCAATTCAAATTTAGGAGAATGTTGTTCAAATGTTACTTTATTATATGTAAATTTTTCAATAAACGAACACTATACGTTACGCCAAAAAAAATCTTAAAAACATGCCTTTTTTCGCCGAATTAACTTTACCCCCCCGCCCCCTTAAGTATGTACTGCCTGCGCCTTTTATCAGTGACCATAGGTTATAAATAGTGACAATAGCTTATAAATAAGAGCTTGTTTTTCAAAATACTTTTAAGTTTATTTTTTTATGGATACCCAGTTGATGGAATGACAATTCCGTTTAGTGGCATTTTACTACGTATGTTTGAGGATCTTTACACAAATGTTCACAAGAGTTTGCAATAAACTGACGGGGCTGAATTTTGATGAAGCGAGTTACCTTTGTCGGATAATTCCCTGCGGACTAAAAATATCGTTGCTAATCACCATCTGGACCTGCAGATCGAACAATTTTTTATTCAAAGTTCAGGGTACTTTAAATCACCACACCACGGTTCGTGCGCGGTACAAGGGTTTATTTTTCGTAATTATTTTCAAGCAAACGATGAATGGAATTTTTTAATTAATACTCATAATCAATATATACATATAGAAGACTGTATACAAATTTTTGTACTCGAATCTAAAGTATAGATTGCGGCGTACTCCGCTTCCAGGAGGACACCCCGACGAAATTGCTGCTCGGCGGTTGACAGCGATTAAGCCATACGGTTCACGTGAAAAAATTTAAAAAAAATGTATTTAGAAACTAGACATATAGGTTTACAGCATCACGTAGGGGAATTTCAATATCTAAAAAAAATGGCAGACCAGCGAATTTTAGTTCCGATTTTCATGGAAAATTTGCATCATTCATAAAAAAAGAAAAAAAAATAGGAGGGGGCCCTTTGTAAAAAAAAATCCCTACGTGGTGCCATAGAGGCTGGATTTTCGAACAGTTTAAGACTTGGCGTATGCAAATCGGATGAATAGTTTTTTTTTTAATATGTTGTCAACCAGGTGTAAAAACGTAATTTCGAGAACAACGCGTTCAAAGCCGCACATCTGCGGCTCGGCGCGGTCGTGCGCTTCGAACGGTTTCACATAAAATGCTGTATCTCCGACAATTTTACAAATTTCTTTAAACATTTGGTGAGAGCATTCTTAACAAATGTATCTTTCAGAAAATAGAAAAAGAATGACAATTTTTTTTTACCGTGGTGTGGTGCCTTAAGAAAAAGTTAAGGGACGAATCCAATGTCACATGTTTTGAAAATCGTTTTTTTTTGCATTATCCAAAAGAATGGACTATAAACATGCTGCTGAATTTTGGTCGCGAAATTCGAATTATTCCGGTCGCTACAGCCTTTCTTAGAAAAAGGGATTCGACGAGCTGCGTGACGGTGCGCGTTTTTTCCAAATGTCGTTTTTCAAAACGGTTGAAGATTTTAATCGAAGAATTCTCAAGCTATCCGTCTCAAATTTTTCCACATCATTCTTCACGCTATTCCTTAACGTCGTACGCAAGCGTTTTTTTTTTGAAAATTTCATACTTTTCTCCTCAAAACTATCGAAAAAAGGCTCAATTTGACACTTAATTTTGAAATGACCGCAATTTGTTAATTTTCATCGAAAAAAAATCCCCCGTACGCCTCTACAGTTTTTCATATTAATTTATCATCTTTTTGATTTCTTTCTTTCACAGTCATTGGAGTAGGGCTTTCCACCGACAGGCGCTATCTTTAGGCATAATTTTGCAGTGGTAAAAAAATTATAGAAAAATTAAAACTAAAACATTGAAAAATATTTGTATGGACAACATTAGTCGCACGAGTAAACGAAAAAAAAACTCACACTGATTATCGCATTTTATTAAACGAAAAATAATCATGAAAATCAGCCATTTTCAAGCCAGTTACACTGGCGTGAAAATGTTTTTATATGAAAAATTTATATGAAATGAAATTATATTTTTCGATTCCGTTGGTCGATGTTCGATTTTTCTGCGTGTTTTAAAAGATTTTATTCTATTGCTACCGTAAACTCCGATTTCTGATTCATCGTGACGAGATAACAGCCAGCGGTCTTGAAATAGAATACCGGCTTTGTTCCTTATCGACGACACGTTTCAACGATACGTGGATTGAGCGTGATTACGTCAGTTCCTCTTATAATTAGTGCAATAAATTGACGAGCGCGAAGCAGCGCAGAAATCACGTACGAGAATATCCTCGGGCTTTTTCGAGGTGCACTTGAATTTGGTGGATATGCAATTAGATTGGAATCGAAGAAAAGTAAAATCGAGTTGCGGCGGTGCAATATTATTGTCGATTGCGTTCGCCGACATTGGTGGGGGCCGATACTCGGAGCGGTGACCGCGCAACCGTGCACCGGCTGGCGCATCAACGGGTCAGTGGAAGGCCAATACTTTTGAAACCTTTCGATATAGAGTAGCTTAAGGCGACCTCTAGTTTCTCGGGTCGAAAAAATCGATTTTTTTTCATAAATCACATTTACAACATGTGTAGAAAATGTGTGCCAAAGGATTTTTCGATATTCGAAGTGGTTCACAAGTTACGGCCCTGGAACGGAGCAAGTATACGGAGCAGGTATACTTTCAAACGCGTTTTTCTCGAAACACCATTTTTCGAAACGGTAACCACGATATTTCAGAAACTACTGCACCGGTCTTGTTCACATTTATACAGCATCTTTAATATGTTGTAAGCCAGCGATTGAACTAGGATTATCATGATTGCTTCGATAGTTTTTTTTGTACGATCGAAAAACTTAAGAAAAAATGAGTAAAAAATAGAATGTAATTTTCAAAAGAGTATAAAAAAGTCAATTTTTGTAATTTAGAATTCACTCTAGTTCAATCGCTAGTCTTAAATATGAAGATTAAAATGCCGTTTGGTTTTTTTATTTCAGATAAGCAGAACAGCCGCAATCTTGGTCACCGTCAAGCACCACTTTTACTTGATGTCTTCCTGTCGGCCACTATAACGTTTATTCTATTATATATTTTGACTTCAAAAAATTTGTAAAGCTTATTTAAATGTTAATAAAGATTATGCAAAAACAATGGGATTGGTTATTTCGATGCTTTGCCCGTAAAAAATTATTGAAAAAGCCGTAAAAAAACAGCTGAGAAACTAGAGGACCGCGTTAAGGCCTTAGGCCACTCTGGAGGCCGAAAAACTAGGCTTTTTGGGAATTTTTTTTTCAGAAATACTACAAAATAAATCGAGATTACAAAAAAGTGTTTATCACACATATCAGTGAAGCGTTTATCTTAAAACTGCATTTTTTAAGTTGGCCGGAAACACAACTCAGACAATTTTCAACCGATTCACTTGAAATGTTGAATATATCTTGAAAAATACATTGTCTATGGAAGTACGTAAGATTTTTTTTTATATTGCATAGTTCATTTGTTATTAACAATTATCTGACGATGTTTTAGGCAAATTTTTGGAAAGTGAAAAGTTGGCCTAAAAAATTGTCGAGTTGGTGTCGACTCACGATGACGGGCTTTCACACGGAGTAAATGACTCTGAACAACCATTTTCATATGCATAAATGTGCATCAACATAATGGCTGACTATTTATTCCCAGGAATTGAAGAGGAGAGATACCTTTAGGCGAGGAAAAAATTGCTGATTTTCATGATTTTGTTTTTAAAGGAAACAACTCTTCACCATTTTTGAGAATTAGCGTATGTTTTATTACTACTTTTGGCTGTTACAGGGTATTTTTTAAAATTAATCTTTAAAAATGGCAAAGGATGGCACGGTATTCTAAGCTGCAATTTAAAAGCTGGCGTGACGTATAGCTAAAAACATAATCGACCGATTCTGATGAAATTTGGTATAAATCTATTGTCTTCCATGACCCTAAATGTTTTTGAAAAAAGGGATTTTTTAATTGCAAAATGTAGCAATTGTTTCGCAAAAATCAATCTTTTTGTTTCAAAGCGTAGCATTTCATCGATTTTCAACATTTCTCACTTTTTTTAGGTTCATATTCTGCGTATGAGTGTTAATGAAAGAAAAATCTTCGTTGGTTTTTTTTTCAGATTAATACCGCCGACGCTACCTGTCACGCCGTCTGACAATATCCGCCGCACCCCGTTTAGAAAACCGGTCCATACCTCCGTCATTTATGAAGATGATTTTTTTTCAAAAATACCTTGTACCAGCCAAAAGTAGTCATAAAACATACCTCAAGACTTAAAAATCGTAAAAAAAAATATTTAAAAAAATCATGAAAATCAGCTATTTTTCCCGGCCTTGAGGTATCTTTCGTTAGCTGTTCCACGTCCCTGACGTGTTCAGCAGATACCAACCTTTTCCCCTTAGATTGAATTTGAGGTTGGAAATTAATATTGTGAGTTATACTCTCGAAGCCGGTCATAAAATTTATGCTCATTTCGGTCTGAACACAATATTCTCTTTATTATATTGTAAAGTGGTGCAGCGACAATATATGATTGTTAAATTTTAATAAAAGCAATTATATAGCTTCATTTTTGTCGTTTTATAACAAAATTCCAAGTAAGCAAAAATATTATAAGGAAATTTTACTTACTTTTTTCACTTTACTGAAAGAAAAATCGCCTCGCCATCATTGGCCAGACAAATTGATTTAATGCGAAAAAATTACATGCCATCGAGGCGCGATTTTGATTTTTATAATTTATCACAATATTATAACCACAATAACAGAGCCTTTAAAAGGGCCGACAAAAATGCGAACGCTACGTGGCGCTAATATTGTGCCCGGAGCCAATAGTATATTGAGTATGTTCTCGAGTCACCTTTTTTTTTAATTCTTCGAACATTGAAAATACAATTTAATGCCGTTTCGTAAAAAAATATAGGCAATGGAGAGTACGCAGTGTTGTACGGGTTGGAGAAAAATATTTTTATCATTTTTCCCGGCGCGAAGTTCGAAGAGATTGGAAAATAAATTGTCATGAACTCTTTTGGCACGAGCGCCAGCACGATTATGATATTTTGAAAATTCAACGATACACTTTACGAGTCGCGAACTAATAATTGGAAAAATAAATTAAAGCCTCGGACCATAATAATCGGGGTCAGTGGACTCAAACTTTTAGAGACACCGTAAAAAAAAAGAACGACGTGCCCCAGAGAATTTTAATGCTCTTCGCTCAGTTTCTCCCACGACTTCTCGATAATTCACGCGAGTATATTCCAATCGCAGCTTTGTTTACAAGCTTGGTTGGCTCCGAGGCCTTTATCAACGCGAAACCGGTTATTCGCCGGATTTGTTCAGTTTCATTATCAGCCCTTGCTTGAGAGGAGGGGGGGGGTTCAAGAAGCCAATAACGATTAAAGCACGAGATCGTGACGAGCCAGTGTCTGGGATGGGACTCGTTGTCTCATTGCTAACTTAATTATCCAAGATCTTCCTTTTTTAATTAGTGTTTCGCAGAATCCCAAAATTTAGTAACAAAAAAAAAGTATGGAATCTTTTATCCCCGATTTGAGGTTTGTTCGGCGCAGCTTTTAGAAAATAACGATCACGCTCGAATTCGGATGTCAAAAGTAGCTTGACAAAAAGAACTTCATCTGTCCCTCGTCCCTAAAATGGCGCAAAAATTAACGTCGCATAAAGTAACGTCGCTACCTTAAGGCGTTACACGCAGTTGCAAGGCCAAAAAGGTCGTTTTTCACGATTTTTTTCTGAAAAAGGATTTCATTTGGGCAAAACGAAAAGTATTAGGCAGTGTAGTGGCATCTTTTAACTTTAGACTGGCATTTTTTATTTTCAAAAATATTCATTAACATTGCTCCTGTAGGAAGTCTCCTGGAGGTCCCCGAAAAAAAAGTGTCCGGCGGTGTGCAAAGTATCTCCGGTTTGGATTATCTAAAAAGAAAAAAACAAAAAAGATTCTTTTGGGGGATAGATGAATCCAGGTATTAATCGAAGGAATAGTCGAAATGTTTATTTTTGACAAAATGGTGGCTCTGGAAAGAAACAATTTCGATTTTCGACCAAATTTTTTTCGTTAAGTCGTTGAAAAAAAATATAAATAATTATCGGAAATCTTATTCCTTCGATCAATACCTGAAGAATATATCTGACAAGGTTGGGTTGAAATTTCAGACCGATCGGTTGAGCCGTTTTTGAGAAATCGTGCTCACCGACTTTGAAAACACCGTTTTGAGAAAAACGCGTTTGAAGTTTCGCGCGCTTACTCTGTAGCGCTCCGAGCGTCCTTACAAATATGTGTGTATTTCCGAGAATATTCGCTGGATCGATTTGAAATTTTCAGGGAGTATACTCACATACTTGTACGTTCCGAAAACGCAATAAAAAAATTGATTTTTTGAAATTTCTAACTACGTGTAACCCGACAAAGTTTGGAACACTACGGCTGCAATAAATTTGGGCACTATATGTAAGTACATTATAAAACGTAAAAAACGATTATAATTATTTTAAAATCATATTTATCCCCGTGAGAGCGCTGGGTTGCTAGCCCTTTTCTCCATAAAAATTCAAAGGGTGTACCCCGTAACTCGGGATTGGATTATCTGAAAGGAAAAACCAACTTTAAAACATTATATATACTCCACCACTTAAGCGTTACGGAGCGATGTTTTTTTTTTATTAAAAAAAAATTCTCATTTTTTCATAAAAACTCTATTGTGCGAATTTTTTAAAATAAATCAACAACCAAAGAACCAAAAATCGGGACTTTTATGCAAATTAAAAAAGCAGTAATCAAGCAAAATAAAAATTAAGAAGTTTTATGCAAGTCATTGTAGTAGTAGCTACCAGAATGCACACAAATGGCATAGCTTGAGGCATGCAGGCAACAGCATGGTCACTTTAATTAACGAGATTGAGATTGTTGAAACCATGACCACAAAAAACAGAGGGCTTCTGAAGTTTCGTCTTTCAGAGACGACCTTACCTTATTGCAGATGTATGTCGCGGAAAAGAGGCCCTTTCCGATTCCACACTCGTCGATGAAAAGGTCGACACTTCGGAAATATTCAATGTCGGTAATAATATTTTAAGGCTGTTCAACGTAATAAAAAAAACAAGTAAACGTACCTTAAATTAAAATAACAATTATAATGATGTTTTACTTTTTTCAAGTCTGATAACAAGGTATCGGTATTATTTCTATTATTTATCGGTATTATTTCTATTATTTATTTCTATCATTTATTTCTATTATTTATCGGTATTATTTCTATTATTTATTTTTTTCGAGTCCAATGTCGGTTTTTGAATATCGGATTTTTTTGCATAATTCAGGTAGTTTTCATTCAATTGACTTGAAATTTTAACTGTAGCTTTTTACAAGGAACATCACTTAAGGGGTCTTCTTACTTTAGACGCTAAAAAACGGGCTATTTTCATGATTTTTTTGTAGGTTTATATTATAGATATTGGTATAAAAGTTGCCACACTTAATAAATATACTTTCGAAATCCATTAAAAATGTTTATTTATTTATTCAAGTCACTATTTATAGACGAAAATGTTGGTTAAAAAATGTGCTAAAAAAATTGTAGGTCTGCGCTGTTGATGAAATCTTGGAGATGGATCATCCGAAACAAAAAAAATCAAACGGTGTTAGGGTAAATATTAACAAGTGGGGCTCCAGCCCTAATCAGCTCCAAACTTTTTTCACGTGTTCGGGGCTATTCTGCAGTACGAAAATATGCTTTTTATGATGCGGAGGAGTATTTTATCAAGAAAAAAAATATATTTCCGGAAAATATTCGATTTTTGAAATACGTTTTCTGTATGCTTACTCGAATTTGTTTGGGTTTGTTTGGGTCAAACCCATGTCATTTGACCCACTTGATGTCACCAAACCCGTTTCCTCCATACCTTTTAAAAAGTTTTAAAAAGCGTTTGGGGGTTGGAATAAGGGTTGAAATTTTCTTCCCCGACTCAAATATTATAAACAAAGTGCCCTGAAATACATCGACTCAGTACAAAATTTCTAAACCCCTTTTCAAGCTGGAGCCCCATTTGTAAATATTTACCGGTTTTAGATTCAGTATGTTAATGGCTATAGCGCATATGATACGTTTTATATACGCAAAATAACAAAATGACGGATATTTTTCGAAAAAAAAAAAAAAAAAAACGTGTTTTTTTTCAGTGTTTGGCAAAAAAAATAGTAAATATCAAAATTTAAAAAATCCTTGATATGCGCTATAGCTTTAGTTGTAGAGAATATGTGGTTAAAATTTCATAAGGATCGGTTCAGTAGTTTCGAAGATTTTGTCAACAAGCCGTCGAAAAACGTTGTTTCGAGAAAAACGCGTTTACAGTTTGTTTGGGTTACATAAATTCAGAATTTTTTTTTTACGTATTTGGAAAGTGTATTTATTAAGTGTAACAACTTTTATATCAATATCTATATTATAAACGTATCAACAAAATTCACGAAAATAGCCTTTGTTAGCGTCTAAAGTGAGAAGATCCCTTAAGTGTCCGTCATCGATTTCATTGAAACTCATATATGTGATAAGCCATTGAAAACTATTGGACTCGTATTTTTTTTATCGGCGGAAAAACCGTTCGGAGGGGATAAACCATTCCCCAAAAGAAGGCGTGTCACCCTTTAATTCCATTTTTTTTCAATACTTCTATAGTGGATTTTCCATCGCTTTGCATTAGAAGAATTTTGGTTTTTGTTTCATTCAGATCGGTGGACTGCTTGTGGGTGAAACTGCAAAATTACCTCTCGACACGCCTTCACTTTGAGGGGTGGTTTCACCCCTTAAAACCGTTTTTTCGCTGATACAAAAAAAATACGTCTGTAATAGTTTTCAATGCTTTATCACATATAGCAGGGGTGGCCAAGATGGCGACCGCCTATTGTATGTGTAAGCTTTGTAAAACTTGTTTAGACATTTTTATTGTAAAAATGTTTGGATTTGTTTCGATTGAAAACTGTTGCCGGCGGTATACCCCCAGGGATATTTTGAATCGTGGTGTGAACTGCACATTTCAAAAGTTTGGCCACCCCTGACATGAGGGTGTCTCAAGTGAACTGACATTATAATTTATTAATAAAACGTATTATTTATTTGAAAAGTACGAATATGTTTATTATTAGGAGTACAACTTTGCAGTGACCGTTTTACTTAGAGAGCCACTGCGGCCGAAGTAGTGGCCCTAGCTCAATAAAAAAAAGTGGCATTTTAAACTAGAGGCTCTGCCAATGTAAACAATTTAAAAAAGCTAACGGATACGTGTATGCATTATAAAGTTATAGGCACTCAAACATGGCAACCTACGAACCGAATTCTCAGCATTTGCGGGAGGTTATGATTTACTTCTTCAACATCAAGAAATCTGCGGCTGAGGCCCACCGTTTGCTTGTAGATGCTTACGGGGAGGATTCTATTAGTGAGAAAACGTGTCGGCGGTGGTTTCAACACTTCAAAAGTGGAGATTTTGAGGTCGAGAACAAGCATGGTGGCGGAAGGCAGAAAGTTTTTGAAGACGGGCTGACAGCTGGGCGTTGGGTACTATGAGCTGCTCAAACCATCCGAAACCATCACAGGGGAACTCTACCGACGTCAGTTGATGCGCTTGAGTAAGGCACTCAAAGAGAAACGGCCACAATTCAACGAAAGACATGACAAGGTGATACTGCAGCATGACAATGCCCGACCCCATGTTGCAAATGTCGTGAAAAAGTACTTGGAAACGCTGAAATGGGAGGTTTTATCCCACCCGCCGTACTCTCCAGACATTGCCCCTTCCGACTATCACTTGTTCCGGTCAATGGCACACGATTTGGCTGACCAGCACTTCGGTACTTACGAAGAAGTCAAAAATTGGGTCGATTCCTGGATTGCCTCCAAGGACCAAGACTTTTATCGACGCGGGATTCGAATGCTACCTGAAAGATGGGCCGAGGTCGTAGCTAGCGACTGGCAGTACTTTGATTAAAAAATATGTAGCCACTTTTTTATGATGAAGCCTTAAACTTTTGAAAAAAAACGGTCACTGCAAAGTTGTACTCCTTATATAATATAAGGTACAAACATGGAAGTTATGTGTGGAACGCAATATCCGATAAATGGCCGCCTCGTCCCTGTTTGCAAACGTTCACTCCTTTGACGACATTGTCAATAACTTTTCATTAATGGTGCGTCCAATTGCTTCCTCGAGCTTCGGAATGGTCAGTGGATCATTGGCATACACTTTTCCTTTCAGAAATCCCCAAAGAAAGAAGTCTAATGGCGTCAAATCGTGCGATCTTGGTTGCCAATTTACATCGCCGCGGCGCGGGATAACACGATCCTGAAACTTCGTCTGCAATAACTATGCAGTAACAATGCAGCAAACAACGATTCCTATACGTTGCTCGATCGTGTAATTCTCCGGGAATAAACCTCAATACTTCCTGATGCCAGTTGTCAAAGGTCAGTCCTCTATGTTCGTCACAAGAAAAATGGCGCGCAATTTAAAATGTCAGGTCATTTTGAGACACCCTTTCTGAGTTTAACGAAATCAAAGGCGGACACTCAAGGGTTTACGTGGGTTTGAAAATTGCGAAAAATCGATTTTTTAGTTTTATTATCTATAGTATGATATGTCTAGAATATTCTCCCAAAGTTTTAAGTCAATCGGAGTAAAAGTCTAGGAGAGAGAACCTTTGGGAATTCCCCCCGTTGGGAAAGACCGGTCAGGATAGACGCAGGTAAATCGCATTTTTCTCAAAACACTATTTTTGAAGTCGGTAGACACGATTTCTCAAAAACTAATGCACCGATCTTATTGAAATTTTGCACACTTCAAAATAGCATCGACTAGTGATTGAACGAAGATTTTTTTTCGATTACAAGTAATTTTACAAGGCTATGCGTAGTGTAAATTGTACCAAAAATTGAACTATTTTGCATACAACTCTGCCAAACATTCAAATTTCAATTTTTTTTTAAATCCTTCGTTCAATCACGAGCTATACCTATTTACTAACAGAACACAATTGGTTTTTTTAATTTCAGATAGAGCTATCACGAGTTATCCTGACCACCACGAGGACACTGTTTAAGGGTCTCCGGAAACCAGGTCCCACCGGCTGAATTTTCCAAATTCGTTTATTAATTTTTTTTTTAATATTGTTAAAATGTGGCTCTTTTATGTGCTTAACATTTTGAATAAAATAATTTATATATTTTATTTTTTCTAGATAGAGAAAATATGCTTTTTTGGCTGCGAAATCCACGTAACCCCTTGAAAAGGTTCGGGACTAATGGCAAAATGTTACTATTTGCTTCAAATTTATACAGTAAATTCCTTGTGATATGCCAAATACACTCTCCAAACTTTAAATCGATCGTCTACACCGTTTCTATAAAATTTACAATTAAAAAAAAAACACTCTTCAACATTTAAGGCCTTAGGCCACAGTAACGGGTATAAAATCATGTGCGGATTTAACAATTTTTTTTCGTATGAAAACGTGATTCACTCATTAAATTAATTACACATCTATTTAGTATGAATATCAAGCTGTTAGAAAATATATATGTATTTTTTTTTCGATGTACAAAATGGCCGACTACTTGAAACTCCTAGAAACAGCTTTTTTTCAATTGGCGTGACAAATAACTTCAACAATTTTCACTCGATTTACTTCAAATTTAAAAGTTACGTTCCTAATTGCATTTCGCAAAGAAGTACGTACGGAATTTCTGATTGATCGAAAACTTTTCATTTTATGAGCAGTTTATGAGCAGTTTTAACGAAATTTTCCACTGAAAATTCATTTCTTAAGTTCAAATACCTACAACCCTTGAATAAAACAATATTTTTTTAATTCCGTACATATTTCTCTAGGCATTCTAATGTAGATTGACGAGAATTTTTGTTTTTTGTTGTAGATAACAAAATGTGGATGCTAAATGTCACGCCGCGGAGCGCCTAAAAAAGATAACAAAAGAAAATAATAGTAGTGGCCATCTTGTCCATCGAAAAAAAAACATATGTTTTCTAACAGCTTGGAATTCATACTAAATATATGTGTAATTAATTTTATGAGTGAATCACTTTTTCATCCGAACAAAAATTTGTTAACGGGGTCCTCTAGTTTCTCGGGTCGAAAAAATCGATTTTTTTTCTTCATAAATCACATCTACAACATGTGTAGAAAATGTGTGCCAAAGGATTTTTCGATATTCGAAGTGGTTCACAAGTATAAATTACATGCGCGAACTTTCAAAGGCGTTTTTCTCGAAACACCATTTTTCGAAACGGTGACCACGATATTTCAGAAACTACTGCACCGATCTTGTTCAAATTTATACAGCATCTTTAATATGTTATAAGCCAGCGATTGAACTAGAATTATCATGATTACTTCGATAGTTTTTTTTGTACGAGCGAAAAACTTAAGAAAAAATGAGTAAAAAATAGAATGTAATTTTCAAAAGTGTATAAAAACGTCAATTTTTGTAATTTAGAATTCACTCTAGTTCAATCGCTAGTCGTAAATATGAAGATTAAAATGCCGTTTGGTTTTTTGATTTCAGATAAGCAGAACAGCTGCAATCTTGGTCACCGTCAAGCACCTCTTTTACTTGATGTCTTCCTGTCCGCCACTATAACGTTTATTCTATTATATATTTTGACTTCAAAAAATTTGTAAAGCTTATTTAAATGTTAATAAAGATTATGCAAAAACAATGAGATTGATTATTTCGATGCTTTGCCCGTAAAAAATGATTGAAAAAGCCGTAAAAAAACAGCCGAGAAACTAGAGGACCCCGTTAAATTCGCACATGATTTTATACCCGTTACTGTGGCCTAAGGCCTTAACACTCATATGCCTATGTACAGATAAGGAGTACATTAAAACACCGATGACAAAATTATCATAATGTAGTGAGTGATCTGACCGTTTTGCATAATATTTTAAACATTTTTTTACGCTTTTCCATGCGTAAAACTGCCATTAAGCTATAAGCGTAGGCATCAGCGTAGCATCACCCTATGTTGGAAAACGTGTTTTCAATTATAAATTTTATAGAAACAGTGTAGACGATCGATGTAAAATTTGGAGGGTACACTCAGTGAATGACAAACAATTAACTGTACAAATGTAAATCAAATGGTAATATTTTGTCAATTGTCTCGGAACTGTGACTGATATACCTTGTTAGAATAGATTTTCTATATAAGTGCGAAAGATTTTCGCGATTCATCAACGATTCTCATTATTATGAACAAACTAGCTGCCGTACCTGGCTCAGCTCGCGCGTGTTTACGCGGTCAACTTTCTTACCGCGCGTCTCACATTTTTGTTCACTGGTCAGCCTCCCGATAACCTACCGTGATGATACGTAGCTTAAAACCTGCACCGGGAAAACGGCCTCCAAAGCGGACCATTGATCCCAAAGTTTATCGGGTACAGACAAACCGACAGACTCTTCCGTTTATAAGTGCAGAGATTAAGGCCGACTTTTTTAAACCAAAAACCGAACAAATCATATTCAAAATGGTGCCATTTTGCGAAAAAAACCATACTTTTTAATAATCGTGTGTTCTTCTCTAGCAAGACCAATGTGAATGACATTTGTTTTCTTTGTCCTAGGTGCTGATGCATAAAAGTTCTGGGTCCTTCTGCAGAGCGCCTGAAACGCTCTTACCGTAGCTAGGTGCCGATATTTTGTATTTTTTTTCGTGTACGTCAACACATGTAGGATAAACCTTTCAAACCTCAATTTGATTGCTTTTTTAGGATTCTCAATAAAAGATCGCAGTCTCATTTTTCGGTGAGCCACATAGACGTAAGGCGTCAAGTTCGGGAGTTTCATTGAAAGGACCAAATTTCCGCCGCATGCGACAAAACTCTGCGCACTCTGGACAAATATCGATGAACCTCGAAAAATCGTCGAATAAATTGTTTAGAGTGGGGAAATGAATCGAAGTTTTGCGTCACGCTGAGTGGAAAACCAGTCGGACAATATTTGCGATAAACGGAGTAACAGCAATCATTTTATCCCGTCATTGAAATTTGTTTGGCCGCTCATCGTGGGAATCACATTTGCGCCACAATGCCCCCCCCCCCCCCCGCGATGAAAACGCGCCACGATCCAACCAGGCAACCTTTCTCATTATAGTTGTGGAATTTTCTTTATTCTTCACGCGACACGACACGTGCCTGTACAATCGATAACACGTTTTGTCAGCGTTCCAAGAAACTAGAAAAGTCACATCGCTCCGGTGTGTCGAGCGTTGACGCCTCAATGTCATTCGAGAAACTCTTGAGGCGGGATATACATTTAGACAGGAAAGAAATAAACAATATTGAGGGATTTTGTAAACTAAGAAATTATTATTCTACAATTATCAAACTTTAGATATACTTTAATAGTATATTTAAGTATAGAGAACAATTTTTTAAAATTAATTCATCATCAAAATCACGGAGCTGTGGCAGAGTGTTACAGCAAGGTCGCCGCGGGAGTTGCGAATCGGCGTGCAGTCTAGCTTCCCGTAGACTTTGATTTGCAAAAAAGTTCAAACATTTTTTCAGTTAGAACATGTATAGTTTCTATGTGACGGTGATTAAAATGAAAATAAGGCAATTTTTAAAAAATGGCACGCATTTACGAAAAAAAAGCATCATTTCACGCAACATTTCTGTAAAATGTCGATTAAAAAAGTACTTTTTTTCCAATTTTTCAAAAACAATTCCCGTCAAGTAGAAGGTACCAATATTATCAATATATAATAGTTTTTGAGTAATCCTGCGTTTGATTGAGTAATCAAACGCGTTTGAAGTTCACGCCCGCTCCGAATTACGCTTTGAAACTTTGGGAAAATATTCTACAGATATAGCTATATCGTTTAAGGGAGACTTTGTCCTTGAAATTTTCAAAAAATCAATTTGAGCTCAACATGAGCAGCTAGAAGAAGAGGAGGGATGCCTCTATGGACCAGGCATTGCCGACTAGCGGTAATTATAAACACATTTGTGTAAACACATTACAAAACTTTAAACGCGTTTTTCTCGAAAACGCGTTTTTAAAAATGGCTGACATTCTCCTGACCGCTGTAATTAACATATCGACCTGAAATTTGGAGAGCATACTCAGAAAATATGTCTTCACGGAATGACGGATCGTTTTTTCGATAGATCCATTTTTGCATTTATTATTTATCTTTTTATGCGAAAAAAACGCGAAAATTCGATTTTTTTTAAATTGCCGCCATTTTCCGAAATTTGTACTAGACGAAAAACCCATCCGTCATTCCATGACCAAAGGATCACAGATTGATAATATGCTTTGAATTTGTGTTTCAGATCAACAAAGAGGGGGCAGTGATGTCAGCCGTTTACCTCCCGCGATTTGAGGACCTGTTTTCGCGGAGCTGCAACGGCCGCCATTTTGGTTTTTTTTTTCAAAAAAAATTTTTTTAGCGTTCTGTATATCATGAATAAAAGCAAGAAAAAACCGCACGCAAAAAGGTTTACTCGTTTCCTTTAAAAAAAATAAAATGTAAACACCTGAAATATGGCACTCCAAGGACAAAGTCTCCATTAAAGAAGAAAAAAAAGATATCGATTTTGTGATCGTTGTAAATGTATATCCCGCCTTAAATACGGCTCACCCTCGCTTTCCCGCCGTCTTCCGGCTACTTTTTGACAAACGCAATGGACTTTGTTTCCCTTTTAGGTTCAGCGGCACAGCTGGAGGTTTTGCCGCGGGCAAATTTGCAGGTAGAGAAAAACTTAAAAAAAAAAGACGGATTGGTCAAGTGGTCCACTTGTCCACACTTGTCCAGAATCGAAAAAAAGCGAAAAAAAAGAATTTGAAAACTTTGTATCGTACTTTAGGGTTTTAAAAATAGGTGCATCTGAAAGGGGAACTGATGCGGAATATTCATTTTAAATAAGACACTATCCATGTCGAACTTGAACTAATGTATGGCGTTTACCTCAAAATTATGTTTTACGAACCGGTGTAAGTCGTATCTCAAAGTCTATTCATCCGATTCACTCAAGGGCATGTACAAGGTCAACATAACCTCACAATTTTCCAACCCAATTTTCTCATAGATAGTAACATTTTTTTAGGAAAAAGAAAGCATTAGGCTCTGGAGAATTCCCTGACGCAGAGCTTGATGATTTCCTTTTGCCCTAAATATTATTTATTTCTGAGAAATCTCTGTTCGAAAATTTCAGCTATCTCTCTCGCACTCATGTCACGTGGTAGATCTTCGACTTCGCCTTAAGGCGAGAAAACCCTTTAGAATTTTCAAAAAATCGATGTTTTTTTACATATTTCGAAACTATGATACCCAAAGAATATACTGACCAAAGGAAAACTCGAAATATTGAATATTTGCGGAGTTATCGCATATAGTCTAGAGCGCGGGGACAGCATGCGGTCAGGTAGCGAGTCACATGTTGAAACTTTAAACGCGATTATCTCAAAACTACTCTTCCAAAAACTGCTCGTCTTGTAGCTTAAAAAGTTATCGACCGATTTGGATGAAATTTTGGGAGGTTGCTCTCAGTAATATTATCGGAACGATATACCTAAAGTTCGAAAGGTAGCGTGTAGATAAATAATTTTTTTGGGGTCAAATATGTCGAAAAAATGGTCGAAAATTCGAACTTTGGAGTAAAAAGGCTCCCAAATTTTCAATTTTGCACTTTTTCATCATTTTTTAGGTATATCCTTCCCCTTAATATGTCAGTAAACGAATGACACTTATTAAATATTTTTCAGATCAACAGAAAAAGAGTGACAACTGCAGCACTTTTCCCTGTCGCGGAAAACAAGCGTCCGAAGACCCTTAATAACGCTATTTCGTTGGTCATCCCAAATTTTTTTTTTAACTTGACAGTTATAATAAACTCATGTCCAAATTTGAAAATGATCAGATTATTTTATCCCCTCTAAAAAAAATTCCGAAAAATACCTATTTTTCACGCTCCTAAAGGGATTTCTCGCCTAGAGGTGATCGTATCGATTCACACTAGTCATACCACTGATCATACTTGAGACTTGTACAATTTATATTTTTACCATATGCAAAAAAAATAATTTGTAAAAATAAAATTTTCCATGTGTAAACTGTTTAATGAATGTTCACATGTAATTAGAAAAATGAAGAAAAAAAAAAAAAAAAAAAGTTCCAACGATTCGCGCAGTGTTTCTAGGTTCTTCTATTTGGCAACATTCGTGCTTTTCAACGTCGATCTGTCAAAACAATGCCAGGTGCGGGAAATGTAAAGCATTGTATTCGGGCCACGACTGGTAAAGTGCGTGAAAAATCTTCGTCGGCGAAGTATGTCGGTTAAAAATGAAATATGCGTGAAAATTCGATTGAGTGAGATGAGGTTAGGACTACAGTCAGCTGTTGGCTTGCTGTCACGTCTCTTTATCGTAGCAAGTGGTAACAAATCCAATACCGGAAGTTCAAATTAAACTTGATGTTACATAAAAATTAGGTCAATAAGCGTAATTTTTCTGAGGGCACTGGATTACTACAGGGTGCGCCAGAGAAACTTACTTATTTGAAAAAATTCCCGCGCGGTGAGTTGGGCGGGTAGAGGGGCGAGAGGGGGCGCATCTGGAGGGGGAAGTTCCCAAGTATTGTATCTCCCTCCAGTCAGTTGCCATCATGCTCTGGTCTAGAGAGCAGCGGGCCTTCGCAGTCGAGAGCTTCTTTTCTAACGGTCGCTCACTTGTTGCTACGCAACGTGCCTTCCGCGCTCGCTTTGAAATTCCTCCTCACAGACTCGTTTCTGGCCGTAATTCGATTCTGTCGTGGGTTAACTCATTTCGGGAGTGTGGAAGTGTCGCTAAACCCAGAAATGGACTTCAACGGACCATCAGAACTCCGGAAAATGTCGAAAAAGTGAGGCAGTCAGTTGTGCGTTCTCCCCGGCGTTCGGCTCGCAAACACGCAGCTGCTATGGGAATTTCTGACACCACTGTTCGACGAATTCTCTATGAAGACCTTCAATTTCATCTCTATAAATTGGCTGTTGTGCAAGAATTAACTGAACGCGATTTTGTTGCCCGTCAAAATGCATGTGAAATGCTGGTTGACAACCTGCCTGAAGACGCGGTCGTTTTTTTCAGTGACGAGGCTCACTTCCACATTTCCGGCTGCGTCAACAAGCAAAACATGCGTTATTGGTGTGGTGTAAATCCACGTGAGCTTCACCAGAAGCCACTTAATTGTGAGCGAGTTACTGTCTGGTGTGCGATGTCGGTAATGGGAATAATTGGTCCTTATTTTTTTGAAGAAAACGAACGCGCAGTTACCGCGAATGGAGCTCGTTACAGGAACATGATCGAGGAATTTTTTCTTCCAAGACTCGAAGAAATGAACGTTAGGAACGTGTGGTTTCAGCAAGATGGAGCCACAGCACACATAGCACGAGACTCAATGAATTTGTTGCGACAACATTTCCCCGACCGGCTCATCTCTCTCAGAGGCGATCTCCAATGGCCGGCACGCTCTCCAGATTTGACTCCATGCGATTTCTTTTTATGGGGTTATTTGAAATCTCTGGTTTATGTCGATCGACCACGGACCATAGCACACCTCAAGAACAACATTCGCGACGCCATTGCCAACATACCGATTGATATGCTGCAAAGAGTGGATACGAATTTCAAAAATCGACTTCATCAGTGTATGCGCAATGGGGGTCGCCATTTATCCGATGTCATTTTCAAGACTGCATGAAAAAAAGAATTGGGATATTGTATTCTCAAATAAAAAAAAATTTTAAACAATAATTGAAGTACTTTTGTTTTTATTGACCTTTCAAATAAGTAAGTTTCTCTGGCGCACCCTGTACAAGTGCTGAGTATGTAAATCTCATTATTTTTAAGAACCTGACGGATTCCCACTATTGTATACACTTTTGTAGCGACCGGAAATTGTATTTTTGTACGTCGTCTCGGAATTCCTTCACAAAAACACGCAATTGTAATATTTTTTCTCTGTAATAGGTCGATAACCGACCTTCAGATTTTAGAGACGATTATTAATATATTTAGTGAAGCTTAAAAAAAATTATGAAAATCCTGTGCATTGAAGCCTGGCGATAGGATTACCTTAACGGACTACATCTACCAAGTTGGGTCGGAAAATTGTATTTTCCAAAAATATTATTATTCGATAGTATCACCTTTTAGCTATACTCTCCGAAAATTCCATTGAAATATTCCTAAAATTGAATGAGCTACAGCTTCTAACAATCGGCCGGACGAGTGGTAGCAACACCATACTTCAAACTTCAAACGCGTTTTTCTCGAAACACTTCTCAAAGTCGGTGGACATGATATCTCGAGAACCACTTGATGTTATTATCTCCAAATTTACAGGAGATACGACGAGAACCATTTAAGGGGTAACACCACAGTAGAATTTTCGAAAAATTGATTTTTTTTGCCTTAAGATGCTTTGAACCATCTAGAATAAGAGGAAAAAAGTTTGGTACCTGTAAAAAAAGCCCCGCAGACCCGTGTGCGAGTCGTTGACCGTTTTTCTCAGAACGCAATTTTTCAAAAAGGCACGTACCATAACTCCAACAATTTTCATTCTATCTACTCTAAATTCTGAGCACATCTTTAAAATAACATTCCGAATAATACGTACGGGATTTTCCATGAGTTTATTATAACATTATTTATTACCAAACGATTGTAATTTTTTTGCGTCGGAAATTGAGTTTTTACTTTTGATGCTTACAAATTACACAAAAATTAACATTTTCAAAATCCCCTACGTATTTCTCCAACCATATTCGTGTAACATAATAGTTTTTTTTTCAATACTTTTTTCCACATTCAAATTAGCGTGTTATACTGCGTGCCGCAGCGCGTCTTAAATTCAACATGCCTCGCGAGAATGGCTCCAGCGTCACTATTTTGTATAATTTTTTGATATGACTTTTTTTGTTCACTTAAGGGGTTACCCCCACTTGCGATTTTGAAAAAATCGATTTTTTTTATTGCATTTTTTTGAAGTATAAGTATCCGGGCCCATACAGAAGTATGGGCCCGGAATAGATGACTATGTAAGTTTACAAAAAAAAATATTTTCTTCGTGTAAACTGAAATTGAAACTTTAAACGCGTTTTTCTCAAAATGGCATTTCTGAAGTCGGTGACCAAGATTACTCGAACACTAATGAACCGATCTTCTTGAAATTTTGCAGGCTTATTTAATACATAAAAATGTAGTCTTTAATCGTTCGATTTTTTTTTCGAAAAAAAAATGGCCGTTTTATAGTAAAATAACGGCCGTTTTTTTTTCGTTAAAATCGAACCATTAACTTTGACTGTCCGCCATTTTGTGAAAAATGAATATTTTTTAAAATCCTTCGATTAAAGACTAGTTTATACTTATATTTGACTAAATCCATCCGCATTTTTTTTTCAGATGATCCACTTCGCCGCAATGTTGGTCACCGCAAACCGTGTATATAAAAACATTATTTCATTGACGGCCATTTGCCACTAAACAATGTAATATTTTTCAATAAAAAAATTACTGAAAGTTCTTCAAGATGTGTTCTTTAAGATGGTATATTGATCGATTAAAATTTTTTTATAGTTTTCTTTTAAAAAATTCATGAAAAAGGCCTTTTTTGCGCTACAAGTGGGGGTAACGCCTTAAGGAGAGATATACGCCTAGATGATCGAGGTCGAGGATTTAGAAGCTATGAACACTGCGTCGACCGTAGAAGACCTACACTATGGGCCTGGTATCGATGATTCCATGTAAGTTGACAAAATTCACGATTTATTCATTCCCAAATTTTCAAACGCGTTTTTCTCAAAACCACGTTTTTCAAATCGGTACCCAAAATTTCTCGAAAACCAATGAACCTATTGCCTTGAAGTTTTTTGTGGTTATTCTATACACCATTATCTAGTACTTGTCATAGGATTTTTTTTCCGTTACTTAGTTTTTGTTTTATAGGCAAAATAATAACTAATTTTTAGCCCAAAAATCACTATTTATGTTCAAACGTCCGTCATTTTGTCATAAATCGATATTTTCAAAATCGGCTATGACAAGTACTAGATTGTAGTATCTAATTTAATAATCTTTTTGTTTTTTTTTAGATGATTTTTGAAGAAACGCCAGTGGGTACCGTATACGCAGATTTTTTACGACGCTCCAAGGATCATACAATATCCTTGTATATTTTTGATATTTTTCAATAAAGAAAAATAAACATATTTTTGAATGTATATACTTTTAGATAATTAAAACCCCAATCCGAAATTTCAAATAGTTTTCCTTGAAAAAATTCACAAAAATTACCTTTTTTCCGGCTCCTAGGTGTATATCTCCCCTTAAAGATATAACTAACTACCTTGAATATTATCATCCTCTCACTTGTCCTTCCACCAAAAAAAAATCGCGAAAGATCGCTTAATTTTAGACCTTTACGGTGGTGTCGTCCCTTAAAGGTCGTTCACGATCCCACTTTTAAAAAATCGATCTTCATTTTTTTTACGTTACGTAAAAAATGACGACTTTTTTCATAGATTTTGTGTGCTCGAGTTTCACTTCGTCGCCACGTTGTTAAAAAAAAATAAATTTCAATACTTCGTATGTAAACCTGGGTGTTTCGTATCCGAGCCAAAACTACTTGAATCCCGAGTTCCTTCATTTATTTAACAAACAATATACATGAAAAAAATGATTTTCCTATAATTTTATGATTGATATATTAAATTGGATATTTCGAACACTGGCATGATTTTTATTTTTTATTTTTCGAGTGCATTAACACCGGCTAGTGGGACACATGCGTCAGACTTACTTTGAAAAATCGTAACTTCCAGAAAAATGAACATATCGACATCGTTGAGGTCGCATGTTCAAGATGAAGGATGCATGTCACCGTGAAAAATTCGGCAGGCGCAAGGGTTGCACCCCTTCAGGTCCACACCCTGTCAAAAAGTGCGACTAAAATGAGAAATGGGCATAACTTTCAAGCGACATTTTTTAAGAGTCGGGATCTCAAGTGCGTGCTTCGAAATAACATCGAAAATTTGTAGCAGAAAGGTCCGGACGAAAAACCACCCATAACAGTAATAAAATATCGATAACCACCCCTAGAAATTGTGATACGCCCAATAATGCACTATCATTGATGTTCGGTTCATGAATATTTTTGAAAAAACATGAAAAATTTGATTGGGGTAGAATATCCGCGAATATCAAGAAGGCGAATATCCATAAGTCGAATATCCATAAGTCAAATATCCGTAAGTGCCAATATCCATAATTGAATATCCATAAATCGAATGTCCATAGGTAAGTATATCCACAAGTGAGAATAGAGTAGAAATGAGTGCCAGAAATGGTGGGAGGTAGAGGAAGAGGGAACCCAAACAAACCCAAATAAACTCACTTATCTCTACCTCCCGCCATTTCTGGCACTCATTTCTACTCTATACTAACTTATGGATATTCGACTTATGGATACTCAACTTATGGATATTCAACTTATGGATATTCATACTTATGGATATTCGACTTATGGATATTCGTACTTATAGATATTCGTACTTATGGATATTCGACGACAGTGGAAAAATTCGTAGCAACAATATCCGAATGGAAAACTACCCCTAACAGTAACGAAACATCGAAAGCCACCCCTAGAAATGGGGTAGGTTTACAGACGAAGTGTTAAAAATCGACGATCGTCAACGACTCGTATTTTTTGGTAACTTGAATAACCCATTTGGTTTTTAGATTGCTGATGGACCGTTAAGGGGTTACCCCCACTTGCGATTTTGAAAAAATCGATTTTTTTTATTGCATTTTTTTGAAGTTTAAGTATCCGGGCCCATACTTCTGTATGGGCCCGGAATAGATGACTCTATGTAAGTTTACAAAAAAAAAATATTTTCTTCGTGTAAACTGAAATTGAAACTTTAAACGCGTTTTTCTCAAAATGGCATTTTTGAAGTCGGTGACCAAGATTACTCGAACACTAATGAACCGATCTTCTTGAAATTTTGCAGGCTTATTTAATACATAAAAATGTAGTCTTTAATCGTTCGATTTTTTTTTCGACAAAAATGGCCGTTTTATAGCCAAAAAACGGCCGTTTTTTTTCATTAAAATCGAACCATTAACTTTGACTGTCCGCCATTTTGTGAAAAATGAAAATTTTCTTAATCCTTCGATTAAAGACTAGTTTATACTTATATTTGACTAAATCCATCCGCATTTTTTTTCGGATGATCCAGTTCGCCGCAATGCTGGTCACCGCAAACCGTGTATATAAAAACATTATTTCATTGACGACCATTTGCCACTAAACAATGTAATATTTTTCAATAAAAAAATTACTGAAAGTTCTTCAAGATGTGTTCTTTAAGATGGTATATTGATCGATTAAAAAAGTTTTGTAGTTTTCTTTAAAAAAATTCATGAAAAAGGCCTTTTTTTGAGCCACAAATGGGGGTAACGCCTTAAAGCTGGAGTGTCCACCGCCAAACATCGCGAAAAAATGTTCATCATCTGCTCGCGGCCATGTTTTCCTCTATTTTTTGGTGATTTTTTTAAAAGGCCCTTAGCATATGTACCTTTGTCTTTAAAAACATGCTTTTTCACCCCCCCCCCCCCCCCCCGCCAAAAAATCGGAATTTGGCCATTTTTGTCCCTTGAAATTCGGACAGAGCATAATTTGCAACATTTTCTATCCAATGACCGGATGATTTTTCGACGTGTTCATCCACTTGTTGATAAAAAATAACTGAAGTCGTTTTTCTTTTTCGTCGATAAAGAAAGTTTTTCCTACGGGTTGCCGTGTTGGTAATATTCAAAATTTCAAAAAGCCATTCTGTCATACGAAAGTTCTGTTACTATATTGAAAGTACATTTCTCATTTTTTATTCCATATCACCGTAATTGCCAGAACAATCTCCACCGATTGGCTATACCGCAGCGGCGTCACTTTGTTTGAATAACTTAAGTTTACGTTTAATGAACTCGAATAACTTTAATTTGAACTTTGAGTTAATAAAATAATAACTCCATTGTTGATCGATAATATTTAGTTGAAAAACTCTAACTTGGCGAACGAACGTATTGTGTATAAAATCCTGACCTCGAAATACCAATACGCTGACCAGAAAAAATGTTTGAGAATCAACATATTTTTTCGGGCCTCAAGCTTTATGCAGACCCGTTAAGGGGTTGGGCTATTGTGAAAATGACGAACACTCGTCGCTCGAGGCAACGCAAATCGAAGAGGAAGGTCCAACATGGTGCAGGGATCGCGGAATGGAAGTAAACTTATAATTAGAACGACGGAACTGCTAGAAAAACTTTAAACGCGTTTTTCTCGATTTTTTTTAAACGGTGTACACGATTTCTCGACATCCAATGAACGGATTGGCTTAAAATATGGGACACTTGTTCAGTGTAATAGTAGTTTGGTCTTGACCGACATTTATTCTTCTCAATATTTTTTTTCCATTAGTTATTAACAATGTCATTTTTCCTCGAAAGAAATATTCAACATTCTTTTTTTGATGATTGAATCACGATAACAAAAGAAAGCTCGGATGAGCTAAACTCATTTTTCAAATTTCCGATCAACGTTCAAAGCTCCTTCGCGAGATTGTCGATAACTCTAATTATTTGTATTTTTAATGAAATTTGGTACACAACTTTGTTAATGTACATGCAAATAAACGTCAAAACGATTTTCCAATCATCTTACGTATTCCTTCGAATAACCCTGATTTTCGGGTCATCACGGTAGCCTAACCCCTTAAGCGCAAAGAATCCTAAGGTTACACCTACTTCTCGGCCTCCTCGCGTTGCCCCTTAAATAACTTCAATTCTACGGCTCATCTCGTGAAAATCGTATTCTAATCGGACAGACGTTCGTGATTGCAAAGAAAGCTCTTCTTGTAATTCTCGTCAATTCGGACCACGGAAGCTTCGAGTTCCAACGAAGCTTCCGTGGAGTTTCGCGTTCGTCTCGTTTGACTTGACGTCAATTTTACCCGCGTATCATCACCGTCGCAATTTTCAGCTGCTATTTATCTCATTTCATTCCAACTCTGACCAACCAAGAAAGTATATCACAACGATAAAATTGCCAAACATTTTTTCGCACCAGCCTCACAAGCTACGGCACAATTCATAGCCTTGCTTAATTTTTTCATTTATTTCTAGCGTAATAATCGCTCGTATCAACTGACACGTTAATACAAAGTGCTTAAATATCCATAACCTTTTGACGTTTTTATTCAAACTTCCCGCAAGATTTAGTTCTCTCGTTCTTTACAGCTCCAAGATACCCCTCACCCGCTCTGAATACACGTGTGCGTTGCGCGTCGACTTGGCGCGCCTGACGGAAATTCGATATTCAATTATATCTATTGCAAATGATGGAGTACGAGGTGCGCACCGAATACTCGTACAAGTCTTCCCTCTCGCTTTATTGTAAAATCGTTTGTAAATCGCGTAAAAAGCGATTTACCGCGATCGAGCAAATCACACTGTGGGGATGGCGATTAACAGACTTGATATGGAATTCGGAAGAAAGAACAGGGGCGTAGTTCCGAAAAGGATATACCTTCGATTAATTTGGAATTTCGTGCACCCGCGTATTTTGACTCGCTGATTACGAATATCATCGTGAAATACCCGCAAATTTAATTTTCAAGGTCAAAACTCACGAAAACTGATTTTTTTCTTAGTTTTTCGACGTTATTTTAACAAATGTTAATCTTAGAGAAAAATGTTGCCCACAAAATTTGTAGCATATAAAAAGATTGATATTTTATGTTCCATACGGTTTTTGTCTAAAACTATTCTGTTTCGAGAAAAATTGCATAATGCTGCAATAAGTACATTTTGATAAAATCCATTAGTTTCGATGTTATCCACTTACGCACTTTACCGCGGGAAGGTTGGAGTTTGTTTGTTGTGTGTTGTTTGGGATTTCTTTGTTTGTTTGCTGTGAGTTGTTTAGGTTTATTTGTTGTTTTTTTGTTAGTTGGCTGTGTTGTTTGGGTATGCGTATAGTGTTATAGATCAAACTGCAACCTTCCGGCGGTAAAGTGCGTAAATAGATAATATCGAAACTAACGGAATTGAGGAACATTTACTTTTTGGAGCATTGTCCCATTTTTCTCGAACCAGATTGGTTTTAGATAAAACTTGTATGGAACATAAAAGATCAATCCTTTAACAGGCTATAACGTTTATAGGAAACATTTTTCTCTAAGATCAATATTTATTACAATAAAGTAGAAAAACTTAAAAAAAAAATAGTTTTCGCGAGTTTTAACCTTGAAAATCAAATACGCGGGTATTTTTACTTTCACGTTCGTGATCAGCGAGTAAAAATACATGGGTACCCAAAATTCCAAATCAATCGGAGGTATGTCCGTTTCGGAACTTGATAATAAAAAAAAAGAGAACGAAAACAAAGGGAGTGAGTTTGAACATATTGTACACGATATCGTTGCCTCATGCCTCGCGACGGAACGTTCGTCCGCGTATCCGAATATACTTGAATTTCACAATCGAGCGAAGTATTTGAAAAGTAAATAACTTTGTCTCGGGTGGTGAATTTGTCGAGTCGTAGAACGAAGAAAATTTTGTCAGCACTCGTCGTCGCTTTACGGGAGCGTATTTTCCATCTCTGTTTCACGCTGTCGCTCGATACACGTGATGAATGCAAGAGGATAATGATATTTTAAAAAAGAGAATTTAATGTTCCCGGCGTTGATGAGCGCTCCGTATTAAAATTTCATTGATGCCACGATCGAGGCGCGCTCACTTTTCGTGTCAATCGCGATCACCGCGTTCCTCGGCCCGCTCCTCCGCTC
Organism: Ophion slaviceki; assembly: GCA_944452715.1. Classification (NCBI taxonomy): domain Eukaryota; kingdom Metazoa; phylum Arthropoda; class Insecta; order Hymenoptera; family Ichneumonidae; genus Ophion; species Ophion slaviceki. Next base: position 13,852,369 of record OX101785.1, read on the forward strand.
GGGCCTTCATTCGCGTTATAAACGCCTGACCCTTGCTCTTGCGGAAATTCTCGTAAGGATCGTTGAGGTTTAAACCGACACCTTTGTACTGATTGTTCTTGTCCCTTATCTCACCACCGGATATGGGCGCCTCGATACCCTGCTCGTTTGCACCGAGACCCGCCCCACCCCAGCCCATCTTGCGAAGCAACTGGTGACCCTTGTTGCTCTCGTCCAGACTCGTCTCCAGCGCTCCCTTGGTCGGGTATGCCGTGCTTCTGCAAATAACGACAAACGAAACGCGCGCGTTTCTGTCAATCGTTCAGTTTCGATCGTGGAAATGCATACTTTTCGGGCTCGGGCTAGCAAAAGTGTGGAAAGTACAGTCGGACCTCGATATAACGAATGTCTAGGGAAATTCGATATATCGAGTTTTCGTTACATCGTGGTACTATTAATATATTAGTATAATATATATTAGTACTATAAATATAGGGATTTTTTCAAAGAAAGGTTTAAATGGGGCCGGGTTGAAATTCCAAACTTTGAATGATCAGAACGCTCAAAACTCCGAAAATCTGAATTTTCAATAAATCGACGAATTATTTCAAGAATTTTTTTTTTCAAGAAGTAATTTTACTTCAATTTTGAAATTTTTCTAGACAATGTTATACGCAGAGTTGGGCGTAATTCTATTTATAAATACGAATACGAATGTATTCACATCGTGATTTTCATTTGAATATAAATACAAATTTATTCATACTTCACTTATTGTATTCACATGCATGCACACAAATACATTTGTATTTACAAATATTCTGAACATACAAATAAATTCACAGACAAAAATTGTGAATATTCACAAAAATGTGAATATTAACAAAAAATCCTGTGAATTAAAAAAAATTCACATCAAAATCTGGGAGGCAAATGTATTCACAAAAAAATGTAAATACAAAAAAATGCACAAAATAAGTTGTGAATTTTTTCGTATTTAAGACAAGTTAAAATCAAATTCACAATGATTAGATTGAAATTTACGCCAAAAGTGAGTTCTTACGTACTTTGAGAGAAAACATTGCGTCGAGCAAAAACATTATGTTGAGTTGAACACAATGTTTTCTCTCAAAATACGTAAGAATTCACTGGTGTTGTTAATTTTATTATAATTGTCGTGAATTCGATGTTAATTTTCTTCAACTTGAGGAAATTCACAACTCATTTTGTGAATTTTTTCATACTTATAATGTAATATTTGAAACTCACAACTTTTTTTGCAAAAATTTCTTTGCCTTGACGCAATGTTTTCTCTCAAAATACTTGAGAACTCACTTTTGGTGTAAATTTTGATCTAATCATTGTGAATTTGATTTTAATATGTCTTAAATACGAAAAAATGCACAACTTATTTTGTGAATTTTTTTGTATTTACAATTTCTGTGAATACATTTGCATTTACAGATTTTGGTGAATTTTTTTTAATTCTCAGGTTTTTTTGCAAATATTCACAATTTTTTCTGTGAATTTATGTGTATTTTCAGAATATTTGTGAATACAATTGTATTTGTATGCATGCATGTGAATACAAATAAATGAAGTATGAATAAATTTGTATTTATATTCACATGAAAATCACGATGCGAATAAATTCGTATTCGTATTTATAAATAGAATTACGCCCAACTCTGGTTATACGTTCTACATCATTTACAGTCAACTGTGTAGACTTTCGCTGGCATATTCTTGACGAACCTTGTAATTTCGGAACATTAAAATTAGGAATTTTAAACCGTCGGCACCTTCGAAGTTCGGAATTTCAACCCGGCCCTCATGTCAAGGTCATGCCAGCGAAAGTCTACACAATTGACTGTAAATTATGTAGAACGTATAACATTTGGCTAGACAAATTTCAAAATTGCCGCAAAATCACTTCACAATAAAAAAAATCCTTGAAATAATTCGTTGACTTATTGAAAATTTTGAAACTTTTAAAACTTCTGTAGCCGAATTATTTTGACGGTGTTGAGATTTTCGGAGTTTTGGTCTTTCGTGTAAAATTCTTTCGGAGTTTTGATCTTTGGGGTACTATTCTTTCGGAGTTCTGAGCATTCTGACCATTCAAAGTTCGAAATTTCAACTCGACCCCATCTTGAATTTAGAAATTTTAAATCGTCGGAGCATTCAAAGTTCGGAATTTCACCCCGGCCCCGTTTAAATTAGAGCAATTCTTACAAGCAATTAGAGCACAATGTATATCATGTTGTTGTATCAAGGTGTCTATGCGAAGGGAATGGACAAATCTTCGTTATATCGAGGTTCGATTGTATTTACGTTCTCGAGGAATATTGTTGCCTAAAAAAAAGAGAGAGAGCATGGTTGTTGCGCATTATTGACTCAGAAATTCTCTGACTTTTCCAGGCTTGTCACACGGGTTTTGCAAATATTCTAGGGATATTGGAGCCAAATAAAGGACGTAATTTTTTTTAAAGATCAACTATATGAAAATGTTAATTAAAATAAAATATAAAAAAAGAACTGAAACTCGAAAAATAATAGGGTAATATTCTCTGAAAATTGCAAGTCGATTCGTTCAAAATTAAAGGAGTTGGGGGCGTTTGTAGGTAGTTTCCGCAAGCTCGTGAACTTTAGGCGCTTTTTTCTGAAAATGACCTTTTCAAAATCGGTGACCATAAATATCTAAAACATCACTGCGCTGATTATTTAAAGATTTTATGAACTTCTTTTACATATCAAAAAGCAGTACCTGAACGAAGGAATTTTTTTTTCGTTGCATGTTTTTTTATTGCCGAAAGTAGAGCCTTTTTTTACTGAAAATCGACACTTTCAATTTGAACTGCGGCCTTTTTGCTCTCAAAAGTCAATATTTTATCGAATCATTCGTCCAAGCACTAGATAATTTCAGTCGATATTTTTCAATACAAAAATTGTAAGCGATACTTAAAACCATACTCTTCAATGGAAGAACTCTTTTTTTAAATTGCACGCGTTTTTCCAGAAAAAAATGACGAAATTTATTTTTTCTCCGGCCAGAAGCCAGGTGTCACCGGTTAAAAAAATCAGCCGAAGTATTCTGATTGTATGGGCCTGTATTTGTTTTAAGCTTTAATTCTTCGACACAAAAAGTCGCGAAGCAAAAAAACGCCCAAATCAGATACTCGCACAATGTTTCCTCATTATTTAATGTAGCCCGAAAAGCTTCCACCACGAGGAGCTCAAAATTGAAAAACAAATCAAATAGGAAATGCCTCATAACCGCAGTTTCGTTTCTGAAACTAACTATTTTAGAACAACCGCGTAAGTTTCACTTGAAAGTACTCGCTGAATGCTATTTTCATGAATTATTGCAGTTTTTTTCAACCAAAGGTTTCCAAATAAAGGGAAAAGGGGCCTCGGTTGATGACTTTAAGGGGGTTACCCCCACTTGCGATTTTGAAAAAATCGATTTTTTTTTATTGCATTTTTTTGAAGTATAAGTATCCGGGCCCATACTTCTGTATGGGCCCGGAATAGATGACTCTATGTAAGTTTACTAAAAAAATATTTTCTTCGTGTAAACTGAAATTGAAACTTTAAACGCGTTTTTCTCAAAATGGCATTTCTGAAGTCGGTGACCAAGATTACTCGAACACTAATGAACCGATCTTCTTGAAATTTTGCAGGCTTATTTAATACATAAAAATGTAGTCTTTAATCGTTCGATTTTTTTTTTTCGAAAAAAAATGGCCTTTTTATAGCCAAAAAACGGCCGTTTTTTTTCGTTAAAATCGAACCATTAACTTTGACTGTCCGCCATTTTGTGAAAAATGAATATTTTTTTTAAATCCTTCCATTAAAGACTAGTTTATACTTATATTTGACTAAATCCATCTGCATTTTTTTTTTTCAGATGATCCACTTCGCCGCAATGTTGGTCACCGCAAACCGTGTATATAAAAACATTATTTCATTGACGGCCATTTGCCACTAAACAATGTAATATTTTTCAATAAAAAAATTACTGAAAGTTCTTCAAGATGTGTTCTTTAAGATGTTATATTGATCGATTAAAAAAGTTTTGTAGTTTTCTTTAAAAAAATTCATGAAAAAGGCCTTTTTTGCGCTACAAGTGGGGGTAACGCCTTAAAAGAATCAACATGCATATAGCATTGAAATTTTGAATTTTCTATCCCAAACCAAATAAGCGAGTAGTGTGTTGTTTTCATAAAATATTATTGGCCTGTTGAACACGTTCTGCCTCCTATTTCGTGAAAATGAATGGTTTATTTTAAAAAATCAATCATCATTCAACTCCTAATGAGCCTGCAAGTTCAGCTAGCTCCTGACATGAGACTTCATGAAGTAATGCCTCCAATTCAACACATCAAGATCATTATTTGTCAAGCCTCTAAACCAATCTCTGCATGCTGTTTTTGACAGAGCATGGTCACCGTAAGTCACGACAAGAATTCTGTGTGCTTCAGCTGCAGATTTTTTTGAATAAAGTAGTGCATTAAAATTGCCCGCAAATACTCTCTTTTGGCACGAAATTTGACATTATTAAAACAACGAAAAAAAAAGTTTACACTTCGGCGAAATGACATTCACCGAATTTCAAGCTTGCTTATAGTAGTTTTTTATAGATGCGTTACCATCGTAAACTACACGAACGCACTTCTGGTAACGCCATCTGTTGAAAAACAACGAGAACTTTTTCAACGTCGTAAAAGTATTCCCGGTTTTTGTACACGCAAACAATTGAATAGGGGTGGACATCACCCACACTATTGTCGATGTCATCAATATTGATCACGTATGGGACCAAAACATTTGAAACTCTCCAATTTATAGTACTCGTCTGCAGTGTCCTGTGCAATGAGTGATAAGCTATGACAGACTATTAGCTCCGAAGCTCCAAAGACACAACTTAAAGGGGGAAATACATCCAGTGGAATAAAAAAATCAATTTTTTTCGCGTAAAATGTTAGTGAAACATCTCGAGGATACGGCGGTAAAGTTTTAAACCGAAATTCGTAGCCGTTCGACTTTTGTCTCAAAACTACATTTTTTAAGTTTGTTGGGAACATAACTTTAGAACGAGTTGACCGACCGTGCTAAAATTGTACACACAAATTCAATACAAGGTTATTACGTTGAACTTATACCTCCTTGTTTATGAAAATCACTTGCAAAAAGTACCTTTTTATTCCAAAAAAGAACGAAAATTTGGTGTAATTTTTTTTACCTCGAAGTGTCCCATTTTTTAAATATATAACCTTTAAAATGTTTCTTAGATATAAGTACAGCATTTGGATGTTAAAATACTAAAAATTCTTGGCTCATATTTTTCAGATCAATGTTGAAGTCGTCACGCTATTTTGCGATATTTTATTTATGAAATTATTTTTTTGAAACGGTTCAATTACATGTATGTAATAAATTGTACCTGAAGTTTCATAAATATCAAACGCTTTGTTTCTTTTCCAACAAAAAATGTTCAAAGTTGGCTATTTTTCGTCGTCCACATGTACCCCCCCCCCCCCCCCCCCAAGATTACTTACAAAAAGCTAGGCGGCGTGGGACTTCGATCCTGACGTTCGCCACGTCTCTCCGGACTTCTCTCCTTGTTGCTGTTCCTTCGTCGTCTGCTTCGACTCGTGTGGGATGTGGCCCTACTGTTGCGTCTATGATTGGCTGTTGGTGATCGGGACCGGCTCCTTCCCCGGGACCTCGATCGCGATCTGCTGCGTGACTTACTCCTGTAGCGTTTTTTTGGCGGACTCGGACTCTTGGAGCGTGGCCTCGTGATCGGCGATGCCGATCTAGACCTGTCCCTCATACCATTCACAATGTCCTCCTCTTTGCGCTTCCGCGCCGCATTTTTTGCTTTGTAGTACTCGTACAGTCCCAGCTTTTCCCAACCATCGCTGTCGAACAAAATCCAATTCCATTCTTTTTTAATATTCGTTCCCCCTTTTTCGCATTGACGAACATACTGACGACGTGAGAGGTTCCCCAAGCCCAAATTCAATAATTATTCGTTGTAGGCGGCATAAAACGCTTTATCAAGGGGAAAAGGCGGTCAAGTACGTGCCGGACGGGAGGCATTAACGGGCTAGATCTACCTAAATGGGTAAAAAAATTGCATTTATATACTACAACCATGTTTTCCTCACTTTTTCGTGCGTGTCAACGGGACCTAAAAGAGGTCTTTTAGGGCCTAGGCCTTAAAAATGTACGCGTGCGCATTTCTCACGCTCACGGTCATTGGGCGCCGTTGTGGAACAGCTGTCAGTCGTTGGGTGCTGCCGTCAGTCGTTTGGTCGAGGAATTACGTACGTTGAGGCGTTATTTACGGGAACAAACATAACCTCACTTTCACGTGACCCAGCGGCAAAGCATCGACGATATCGCCGCGACATAAAGAATTAATTTAAAAAAAATATTCCGATACATTTCAAAATTCCGTTTGATGTCTGCAGGGGGCTCCGCCCCCTCCACCGCCCCCCGACATGTGCGATACAGCTTCCGTGTGCAATACACCTTCTGCACGTACTTGCAGCCATATGTGTTTAACAATACAAAAGCTCGGAAAACATGGTTTCGTTATATAAATATTCGAGTTGCAACTCTAGAGATGGATGATTTAAGCTGAAGTGTGTACACCGCTAAATGTCGCGAAGAAAATTTCATCATTTGCCAGCGACCATGTTTTTGTTGTTTTTTTTCAATAGACTTTCAATATATGTACCTTTGTGTTAAAAATGCGTTTTTTTTCACCATCGGTGTCCCAGACAAAAAAATCGGAATTTAGCCATTTTTTGGGCCTCTAGATGGATGTAACCCCTTAATTATTAATATTTTCGATGAAAATTGGAACACAACTTCGTTAATGTACATACAAATAAATGTCCACGCGCTTTTTCAATCTTAGTTATTCCTTTAAAATTGAATTTTCCAATGACCCTGATTTTCGGATCGTCACAGTAGTCTCACCCCGAGGGGTTAGGCCACTCTAGAGGCCGAAAAAATAGGCGTTTTGGGGATTTTTTTATTAGAAAAACTACAAAATAAATCGAGATTACAAAAACGAGGGGTTAATCATACATATCAGCGACTGATACAATAATTTCTTTGAAGCGATTAATTTGAAAATGGCGGCTGTGCAGCGCCATTTTTCACTTTCCAAAAATTTGCCTAAAAAATCGTCACATAATTGTTAATAACAAATGAACTATGCAATATAAAAAAAATCCTACGTACTTCCATAGACAATGTATTTTTCAAGATATATTCAACATTTCAAGTGAATCGGTTGAAAATTGTCTAAGTTATGTTTCCGGCCAACTTAAAAAATGCAGTTTTGAGGTAAACGCTGCACAGCCGCCATTTTGAAATTAATCGCTTAAAAAAATTATTGTATACAGTCACTGATGTGTATGATAAACACCCTTTTTTGTAATCTCGATTTATTTTGTAGGTTTTGTGAAAAAAAATCCTGAAAAAAAAGGACTCACTGCCGTGAGTTCAGATTTACAAATCAAAGGTTTGCAATGATAGAGATCGGCGTTTTTGACTCTTGGCGGATGTAGTGGAACTTGGACGATGGATTTATTCCCCCAATAACACGAAGTTCGGCGTTCAGCAATGATTACCTGTCGCGTGGTGAATCGTGATTCGGCGGAGCGTAGAAGGCCTCGACGGCAGCGACCAAGCGCTCGCTCGGGGGTGCCGGTGGTGGTAATCTAATGGCATCCGGATCCAGCGGTTTGTACTCGCCGTCTTCCAGCTTGATAAGGGGGACCATCAGACCGGCTGGCAATTCGAAGTAAGGCATACTGGGCATGAGGTCCTCGACCGAGGGTTCGTGGATAATCGGCGGTGGGCCGAAACCGGGCGGAGGTTTCGTGAAATCCGGCAACGGTACGTTGGTGAATGGTGGCGGTTGAACGGTCGGTTGTACACCCCAACCGGGTGGTGGTTGACTGAAGTTCAAATCGCCACTTAAGGGGGGTGGCGGTGGTCCCGCGAGGCTCGGTGGTAGACTCATGTTTGGCGGATTCTACGTATGCATGAAATTCAAGTTCGATCAATCGTGGCCGATATTGAGGGCGCATCATTTCAACCAGGTACGGCCATTTGATGCATTGTTCGTAATCATATTGTTCTTCAATGCAGCAAGCTAAGGCCTTAGGCCACAGTAACCCGTATCAAATCATGTGCGAATTTAACCATTTTTATCGTGTGAAAATGTGGTTCACTCAGAAAATTAATTTTTATGTATATAATTTTAACATAAATTTAATATGAATGTCAAGCTGGAATTTTTTTTCGACGTACAAAATGGCCGCCTACTCGAAAATGTTCGAAATAGCTTTTTTCCAATTGGCGGGACAAATATTAATAAATAATTTCAACAATTTTCACTCGATTCACTTCAAATTTAAAAGTTGGGTTCCTGATTGCATTTCGCAGAGAAGTACGTACGGAATTTCTGATTAATCGAAAACTTTTCATTTTATGAGCAGTTTATGAGCAATTATAGCGAAATTTTTCACTGAAAATTCATTCCTTAGGTTCAAATACCTACAAGTTTTGAATAAAACAATATTTTTTAAATTCCGTATGTACTTCTCTAGGTATTCTAATAAAGATTGACGAGAATTTTTGTTTTTTGTTATAGGTCAAAAATTGTGGATGCTAAAAGTCACGCCGCGGAGCGCCTAAAAAAGAGATAACGAATGGAAATATTAGTAGTCGGCTATTTTGTACATCGAAAAAAAAATTTCTAACCCCTTGATATTCATACTAAAGAGATATGTAATTAATTTCATGAGTGAATCACTTTTCCATACGAAAAGAAAGTGTTAAATTCCCACATGATTTTATACCCGTTACTGTGACCTAAGGCCGTAAGGGAAAAAGATAGCTCCACGTCCGACCCTAGTCTGTACTTACAAAGGGTACCCCCTTTTTTGGCGATTGAAACAGGATATTAAAATAATCTCGGTCAAGTATAAGCCAATATTATCTTTATTAAGAAAAAAAAAAACTCGTTTTTTTGTTGTAGACCAACCGGGTGGCTAAAATCAAGTACACCTTCACGAGATTGTTTATAACTTCTTCAATTATTAATATTCTTTGACTAAATTCCTTACACAACTTTGTTAATGTACATACAAATAAATGTCGAAACAATTCTTAAATCATCTTACTTATTCCCTCAAAATTAATTTGTTTATATAACCCTGATGTTCGGGTCGCCACAGTGGCCTAACCTCTTGAACTACTCGGCAAAAATTCCTGCTACTTGACTACGGAATTCATCGTGTAATCTGCACCAGACTACCATATTTAGAACTTTGCATAACTCTCCCAATAGTGTAAGTTCACCAGACTTGAACTCCTGCAATAACTATCGGTTTTTCACGATAAACCACCGGAGTTCCACGAAGGAGGAATCTTTCAGTTACCAGTGAGTTAGGAGATGATCGCTCAAAATGGCTTAGACATGCTTGATTGCACTTTTTTCTGAAATTACATATAAATTATTTGGAAACGACAAAAAAAAATGGACAAACTTAGATTCCAACGCATGTAAAATTTGAAAGTATTTCTCAAAAATCTACAGATATTAGACAAAGTGCAACTGTTTCATGGCATTTAAAATGTAGTCAGATTTTTCGGGTAGTCAAAAACCGTCACATCTAAATGATATAATTTGATATTTATAATTTTTCAAAAACTATTTATACATTGAGATTTATAATTAGGGTTGTTTGGATTTGTCTGGGTTTGTTTGTATTATAACTTTTATATAATGTTTGTAATATATTTGTAAGATAAGTTGTAATATAATCTTCAAATTAATAACAAGATTAGAATTGGGTGGGGAGAGAGCATTTTACAATCAATCCGTGGCATTTAGCATGTCGCCGCCCCCCTCCCCCTTCTACTGCAAGACAGTGGCAGTGGAGTGGGAAACTAGCGAGTTTCGTGTGACATCCAGCTAACTAAGACCTCTATACCCAGCCTCGTATCGGTACATTCCCCCAAAAACATTTCCCCGATAACACTTTCCCGAAAAACAGTTCCCCGAATGACACTTCCCCGAAAAACATTTCCCCGAGTCGACCAGTACACCACTTGGGACCTCCACGGATGGTATGATCATCTCCTTAACCTTGCTGCTAACATCAAGATGCGTCCTTAACTTTCCTATGTTAACCTCTAATCATTTGATATTTGTCATCTTATTTACCCTTTGATTAATAACTTTTACCCATTTTGACTTTGACTATAAATAAATAACTTTTTCACTCTTTTTTATTTTTTTTGTTATCTTATTAACCCTTTGGTTAATAATTTTTGCCCATTTTGACTTTGACTTTAAATAAATATAGTTTTCACTCATTTTCGGGGAAGTGTCGTTCGTGGAAGTGTTCATTCGGGGAAATGTCATTCGGTGATCTGAGTTTCGGGGAAGTGTCATTCGGTGAAATGTTTTTCGGGGAAGTGCATTCGGGGTAGTGTCATTGGGGAAAATGTTAATTGGCGAAAATGTCAATTGGGGAAGTGTTTTCGGGGAAAAGTATGAGTACCATCCAGCCTACCCCAACAAACATATAGTTTTTTAAAATCACTTTCAATGCTAAAAAGCTAAAAATTCAATAAACGCGCTTCATTATCCTCGCTACTCATTGATCATCAGCCGTACCTGGTTTTCGGTATATTCATTTATTATCATTACCATTTGAGCTGCCGGAGGTGGTGGCGGTGGCGCTTTCAATTGTTGATCAATAGCTATCTTTTGTTGCTCAATGTTCGATATTTGTCGGAGGGCGTGGGTGACGAAAGCCTGATGTTGAGCCTGATAATTGTCGAATGTTTGCTTCGTTGACGTTGTTATGGGTGTTATAGCATTGGCGTACTTTGCAACGAGACCAGCTTGATATTCCGACCACGAGCCGCTCGGTTGTTTCAGCTTTTCGACGATTCCTTCGTCGAAATAATTGTTCTTTGATTCCCAGAGGCTCAAAAGTTTGTTGAGCTTGTTCAACTGATCATCCGACGCGGCCAGCGACGTGTTACAAAACATTGGCACTACGACGCCTTCCATGGCTTTTCGTAGATCCACCGATTTCTTTCGTGCACTGAAGAATTTGGCGCGTTAACGGACCACGCGACGTGGTCAAAAATGACGTATGATAACGAAATAAGGAAACGAGAAAAAACAAAGCGTTTCTTGTTAACTTTCTTCGGGAAGCGAAGAGAACAAATGGTTTTTTTTTCGTGACTTACCAGTGATGCAAGACATCGTTTACCAAGTAGATGACATGAAGTTTTTGACTAAACGTTGCCCCTTGTATGACTCTAAAACACACGTTTTTTAGTGGCATTCTTGGCTCTGAAGACCAAGCGGATTTGAACCATCTAATTTGTACATTATTCTCCCTACAACAGATGCGAGACTTTTCCCGATCTTTTTAAAACTCAGACATTGTTTTATTCTCATTAACGGGCTACATCTACCTCAGGTGGAGCGAAAAATTGCACTTTCCAAAAATATTTTAATTCGATAGTATCACCCATTGGCTATATTCCCTGAAAACTTCATTGAAATATTCTCAAAATTGAAAAAAAATCGAATTTAAACTTTAAACGCTTTTTTCTCAAAACACTGTTTTCAAAGTCGGTGGACATGATTTCTCGAGAACCACTTAATGGATTATTTTTCAATTGACAGGAGACACGATGAGAAACATTTAAAGGTCGTTGACGATCTCACCTTTCGAAAATCGATCTTCATTTTTCCATAGTTACGTAAAAATGACGACTTTTTTCATAGATTTTGCATGCTCAAGTTTCAGTTCACCGCCGCGTTGTAAAAAAAAAAATGATTTTAAAAATCGACGATCGTCAACGACTCGTATTTACTGTTAGCTCGAATAACCCGTTTGGTTTTTAGATTTCGGATGGACCGTTTAAGCTGGAGAGTGTCCACCGCCAAACGTCGCGAAAAAAGTCCATCATCTGCCAGTGGCCATGTTTTGGTTGCTTCTCTGTATTTTTTGTGGTGTTTTTTCTAAAAGCTCTCAATATATGTACCTTGGGGTTACAAAAATGCGTTTCTTTTTCACCAACCGTTTCCCAGAAAACAGGAATTTGGTTATTTTTTTCGGGCCTCTAGGTAGATGTAGCCGTTAAAAAAAAAAGAAAACGACAAGCCTCAAGGATATTTCGAGGCAAAGTGAAGCGATCTTTGCGACGGATATTATCGTCACGTCGTACGATAGCGACAACTTTTGCCTCAGAAACGAGCATGTATCGAACGAAACAAATGCTAGAGCGCGCGATGTCGCAAAATCAAGGGTGGACTTACTTCTTGAGCAAGTGTTCGGCGATGACTTGATTACTCGAGGCTGTCAGGGAGTTCTGCAGTATCCAAGCTTTGCCGGCGCTTATGCTGTCCTTGGTGCAGCTCTCGATAATCGGTTGCAAAACGTTATCGAACGAGGCGAGATCGGTATTAGTTTCGCAGGCATTGCTCTGCAAGGTGGTCTCTTGAGCCTGCCGAACGGCATCCTCGACTCTTCCCTGTTGCTGGGCCATGAGAGCAGCATGCTGGGCCGCAAGATTTTGCTCCGATTGACGCACTTGATCCTGCAACGTTGTCTGCTGCGACTGTAGATTGGCGAGCTCGCTTTGGAGCCATCCCGGTGGGCCGTTGACGTTAACAGGACCTTGAACGTTACCACCTGTCGCTCCGACACCAACGATTCCACTATTGACCATTGACGTATTAACGTTGACGATCGAGCTCGCAACGGCCTGCTGGCCGACGCACGTTGCACCGGCATTTCCAGCTCGTCCACCGACCAATTGTCCCGCAACAACTGGCAATTGTAAACTCCCCGAATTAACCGAGGATCCGATACCGACCGAAACTTGGCTCAAGCCGTTGTTCTGTGTATTCAGGCACGGTGTTAGACCGACGTTATTCAGTGGCTGTGATCCCGTAGCCGTTGTTTGCTGCTGCTGCGAAACGTTTAAACGTGGGTCTGCATTTTGCATTGGATTTATTCCTTTTTGCTTTAAAACTGTAAACGAATGACGGTGGATTATTGTGAGGTGTACGAATAGCCACGCTTTTGTTATTGAGATGATTGAGAGGACGTAATCAAAAGAACAAAAATAAATAACGGATCGCAAGTACGGGGGGAGGGCGGGCCGAACGAAAAAACTTAACAGAGACGCACGGACACGCGCCGCATCGGAAATTAGTCTGAGGAGCAATACTGATCGCGACTCCTAATTGTGCGACTATTGGACTTATCCGATCATACGATTTTGATGTTTTGATTGTTTTTGTTCTTCTTCGTTAGTGTCACACGGGTGGATTTTTATGTTTCCAAAGACTTTTTGGCTTTACTGCGTCCGGTTTAAGAGAGAAAGGTATCAATGCTGCGGAATACGGGATATCTTGGTCCCGTGACTTTGGCTGAATTTAATATGGTCTTTGTCTCACGCTAATTTTTTGTATATATTTATATATATTTTTTTGTCATCTCTGTTACTCCTTGAGTGTCGTAAAGCCGACAGGCAGCTTCTTTATCACTTACTGGCTTGTTCCGTAGTCACTTTGTACTGGTAGTAATTAAAGTGTTCCCCGCCGAATAGAAAACTAAATTTGGGGTTGTCCTTCTGCTTATTTTTCGTCATTTGCTCAAATTCGGGACCGTTTCGCGCTACGAACTGAGCTAGCTTATCGATGATGTTACGCAGCTCTATATCTGCAATGTAAATGACAAATTGTTAACTCACCTCTGACCTCACCTAACAACATTGATGCGAGGACTTTGTGAATTCTCTTCTACCCAACGCAACAACTTTACAGTTTGGGGATTGCACAATTCACAATTATGGGTATCAGCAACCGCAGTAAGCGTGGGAATCTTTTGGCGTACTTGTCATAGTTGTTACGCATTATCGACTGGGAAATTCTTTGAGTTTTCCACACTTTCCACACAGGTTTTGCAAATATTCCAGGGAGATTGGGGTCAGATAAAGAACATACATTTTTTAAGATCGAATTCACGAAAATGTTAAGTATTAAAATACGTTTTGAAATAATTGACATTCGAACCATCATTTAAACACTGTAAAGTAAAAGAAACACATTAAAGGCAAATACAGAAACTGTTATTTATTATAGAGAGAATTTTTTATGTTGGTTCCAAGAATAAACAATAAATATAAACACTTATCTACAATAATAATTGTGTGATTGTGTATCGACAAATCGAATGCAAATGTATAGAGCTCTGGAGTAAGCAAGTTTTTAGTTTTTGAAGTTTTCAATGTTTGGCACTGACCTAACTTTTTTGTATATAATGAAGAATAATATAAATATTAAAAATATACAAAAATATTTATTTTCATACTTTTCAGTTCCATTTTTTCAGGTCCGTTTCATTTTTCGTAATTCTTGCAAAAAGTAAATTCTGGAGAAATTCCAGAGGATATTCTAAATTCTCTGAGTTTTTCCGGTTTTTCTCTGTTAGTACTCGAAAGAATGCTTGCGCTTCTTTTGTAAAACTGATTAATTGTGACGAAAAAACGATGCAAACGTACTGTGAAAGTTTAAGGAGTTAAAAAAAATCGCTCGTGGCATAGTACTACGATAATAAAGTATGCTCGTGATTAAAATATACTCTAGTAGGCAGCTTTGTGATGATATGGAAGTTTGCATCATTGGAACGCAACGAAAGCTTATAAGCCCAAACTTTTTTGCCAAATTTGGGCCCAAAAATCACCCAATCGTTTTTTAGGATCGCAACAGTAATCTACAAGCACGAATTTGCAGAATAAGATTTTGAATAAGGAAGAAACTGGAAAAATAAAACAATAAAAAAGAATTTTCGTTGCATTCCAATTGTGCAAACTTCAACACCATGCTTTGTGTATAGAATAGCGAACATTTTATTCAAAACTGATTGTACTATCTTGTACAGGATTACGTTGCTGTAGCAAGCTGCATTTGTACAATTTTATTTTGGAATTGTCAATGTGTATCAGATGTAAAGTAAAATCAATTGCAAGTGGCATAATACGCAGATTTTTTCCACACATTGTTATATATACTTTTATTAATATTTAACTTCACTAGGACAGGATTCTAGGGAGCGAATACGCCGTGCCTCACAATCGGCACAATTTTCAACCCGGCTGACTCTTCACAGCCGTGCAGAGAAAATGAACAGAGTTTAGTAGCGAACAATGATGAAATTTTCCAACAGTTTCTTTCGTACGTAAATTACATGCGCAACAAATCTTGCACTCTCTGTACTATTGCTTCATTGTGCCTCTTCTCGTCATTTTCAACAATGAAACAACGTTTCGTGAGTACGCATGCAAAACTACGGTAAATTAAGAGTGTTATAATTTCTGGCTTAGTGAGTCAGACTCGGATGTTGCTCACAGGTTTAGAATGACGAAAGTAATAATATATTCAACTTTAAGGGAAGGTTCTGCCTTGTTGGGCCAAAAAATGTTCGACTTCTCACCAATTTTTTATGCGAAAAGTATTAAATATAGAATGTTGATATTTGGTATGTTGACCAAGCGGTGTTTAATGAACATCAAAATATTTTTCAAAGTTTGACAAAACATGGTGGTGGGAGTGGGAGGAGCCACGTATGCAGGTCGATGACATTCTTTGCTTGCGGAAGTCCTAAGTCCCGGGCAGGTGATCTGAAGCAAAAAAATCAAACATATTGTTACTTTGTACAATATTGTGTATAAGTTGACCTAGGATCAAGAAAAAAAATTGAACAATAAAAAAATAGTGAGCGATCGGAAGGAAGTTTGTTTTTTTCCCAGAAAATTTTCGCAGTTTTTTGCTCGCTATATATTTATTTTTCAATTTTTCTTCTTGATTCTAGGTCAACTTATACACAATATTGTACAAAGTAAACATATGTTTGATTTTTTGCTTCAGATCACCTGTCCGGGACTTAGGACTTCGGCAAGCGAAGAATCTCATCGCTCGCGCACCGACATACGTGGCTCCTCCCACTCCCACCACCATGTTTTGTCAAACTTTCAAAAATATTTTGATGTTTTATAAAGACCGCTCAGTCAACATACCAAATATCAACATTCTGTATTTATTACTTTTCTTTAATACTTTTTTGGCCCAACAAGGCAGAACCTTCCCTTAATCGACATAGCATTTCTGGAAAACTCTCAAATTACCTTAACAAAATTATGAAAGTTTCCATTATTGGAATGAAACAATGTTATTGAATCATTTTTAATTGCTCCATTTTTATCATTGTCTAGAGCCTCTTTTTTGCAAACTGAGGTTGTGAATGTCGAACAGGGTTGGGCATATTCGATTTTTTTTTATTCAGTATTCATTCTGAAAATGAATAATCAATCCTACTGGATTTAGTATTCATTTCAAAATGAATAATGAATCCTACTGGATTCAGTATTCATTTCAAAATGAATAATGAATCCAACTGAATTAAGTATTCATTTCAACACAAGTAATGAATCCAACTCGATTCCGTATTCATTCCATATTAGGATATCATCACATTGAATGATCTGGAAAAATGGACAATCGAAATGGGACAAATATAGTGTCCCATTTCTACCCCCACTTCTTCCGTTACTAGATACGAAGAGCCCAATTTCCCTTGGGTAAATATAATGTAATCGGAAGATAATGTTTAAATTGAATAAACATGTTTTCGGAATTTTTTTCCAGATGATTCAATTTGATTATATGCGAATACGGAATGAATACGGAATCGAGTTGGATTCATTACTTGTGTTGAAATGAATACTTAATTCAGTTGGATTCATTATTCCTTTTGGAATGAATACTGAATCCAACTGGATTCATTATACATTTTTAAACGAATACTGAATCCAGTAGGATTCATTATTCATTCTCGGAACGAATACTGAACCCAACTGGATTCATTATTTATTCTCAGAACGAATACTGAATCGAGGTGGATTCATTATCGGAAAAAAATGAATATCCATCTGACATGTATTCGATATTATTTTCCTCCTCGAATACTAAAAGTATTCGAGTATGCCCATCTCTGATGTCTAGTGATGCATAAAAACTTTTGAACGGTTGTCGCAACCTAAAACGGTCACCAAAACACTTTGATCGATTAAAAAGCAGATTTCGTTGCATTGTATCGATGCAAACTTCAACATCATGGAACAATCCCTTATATCATATGACAAAGTTTGATTTTGACTCCCACATTGATTTCTCCCCAAATACCGCAATAGCAGTCTTTACAATCTTACATTTAAAAAATTAATCACATCTCCAACAGGCTTTTCCTCGTCAAGACAAAAAATCTGAAAATAATCTTTCCAAGTCAATTTTCTCTAGATCAGTGCAGCTTCCTGCGGATGGGAACCGAAACATTCTCATCTCATGGACAAAGTCAACTATTGTCCCAAAAAAAAAAAAAAAAAACGACTCCGCTGCAATATCTGCAGCGGCGCAGGAGGGCGCCGATTGGATTTTCTATTGCTAAAATCATGCTGCGTGTTGTTCTACAGCGAGTAAACGTTTAGATTTCTACGAAAAAGTCGAAAAGCAGAAGCGGACAGAAAAATAAATTTCGCACAAAATTGAATATTCGTAAACGTGGTTAGCTCGTAGCTTACGAAGGAAAGAACGTTAAATCCGTACGTGATACGAAGAAAAAAAATGTTGGCGCGAGAAAAGCCGCAAAAAAACCGCACCCTCGTAAGAACTGAGCGATGAAAAAGAATTCTACGTAAAAGTTGACCGAGTTGAAGGAAAAATTTGGGAATATGTCGCCGGGGAGTCGGTGGAAAAAAAAAAGTACGATAATGTATAACGTGTTTACCTCCCGGTGCTTGATCCATTTTGAGCGTCGGCAATAATTTCGTAACGTTTCTGATTAACGCTCGAGTTGTACGTTCTACTGTGAAAACGTTTCGCAACTTCCAGTGCCTTTTGCGAGAATAAGATCGCCACCGAGAAACATATTTTTTCAAAATCTTTTTCTTTTTTTTTTTCTTCTCAACACGATGTATCAATGGGGACTCGACAACGCCAAACGCAGCGACACGCAGCCATGACACGAGAGGATGAGACGAAACTGGAATATTCCCGCCAGAGGCGCTTCGTCGCCACGGCGCCACATCCGTACGGCGCACACATCGCGCTCGAACGCGCGTGCACGTGAGCCACAGCGTGCTTGTGTTGGAAATCATTTGCTTGGAAACTGAACGACGCAAGTCGGCACAACCGCGCTCGTTCGGCCGTGCGTTTGTGCGCCCTTCCGACAGCGATTTATTCACCTACGCTTTCGCCACACCACGGTGTAATATCCACCATTTCGCACGGAACTTGCGTGGATCGAGACCCCAGCGGTTCATCGCGTTCGGTTGATTTCCATCGTTCTACAACAATTGAGGTGTCTCGGAGTCTCCGAAGGGCCGAATTGACGTAATTAACAAGTAAGTTTGCTTGCACGGTGAAAGTAAGACTCGAAAAGTGTTTCTTTTGTTCTTACCAACGACGATGCTAATTGTCGCTCCGACGCGACGACAGCAGCACGCGGAATTCACAAATTCTTCAATGCCGACGCAATTTTCCCGTACCCGCGATTATATTCACATTATCGTGTATCCTCGAACCTCGATACCGCGATCGTATCGCTTGAATTTATACTGACGCGAGAACGAATAGTATCGCCTGTCTCATAACCTCAAATTACGTACTCTGTCATTTGCCACGATCTTCCCTCGTATTTCTTTTCCGCTTGCCGGCGTGTCAAAGAGCCAACGGCTCCGATGCGAGAAAGTTAACTTTCTTTGCTTTTCACAGATACCTCGTTATCTATTCGTGAAAAAATCGCAAATAGCGTATTTTCCGATGATCCGTAGCCATTGTCGTCACACCTAAATACCCTCGTTTCCCTGAGCAGTGTGTCTACCGACCTGAAAAGTCATGAAAAATCTCAAATGTCATGGAATTACACTCAACCGTGAAAAAGTCATGAAATGTCATGAAAAATTACCAGTCTACCTGAATTATTATACCCTACTAAATTATCGTCGAGTCTATATTCAATATGAACTAACTTTGTGGTGCTTGTCGACAGAGAAGCAAATATCGAATCGATAGGAAATAAAATAGAAGAAAGTAAAAGAAAATGATGCGTTATCTCAACATATATTAGTTTTTCGTTGTTATTCGTGTAAAGCGACTGGATGATATTACTCAAAGTTCCTAAACGTATGTAACATTTTTCTAGAAGTTCCCAAAATATATTTCTTTACAGCAATCTTGAAATTATGTTTGTCTCACATTTTTTACTACATATGGAATTGTACAGTTTGGTGACTTTTCGTTTATTCCGTATACTTTTTATTGGCACACAACACACATCTGTTTGAAAGAGCAAAATAAAAATATTAAAATTTAGAAAATCGGTCGCACTGTAGAATCACTAACCCTTAGTAGTCACACTTAGGTAGAATCATGTTATACTCATACTGGGACCATGGGACCCAGGCGTTTTTAAATTATTATAAATAAATAATGCATTGAGCGATATGAAAAAAAATAGTGAGGTATAATTTGAACCTTGTTAAATACAAGGATATTGGTTAGAAATCCAAAATCAAATTTAAAATATGCAAAAAAAACGTGAAAAGCGACTTTTTTTACAAAAAATGCTGTAACTCTTGTAATTATTGACCAAAAAAAAATGGTTTTATAATCTGGAAACAATGTACTTTGAAATAGACATAGCCGTTTCTGTGGACTTTCCAAAAAGTATATTTATTTCATGGAAAGCAGGTGCGATTTAGAAGGAAAGAATGAAATGCTTACGCACATAAAAAATGTATGTTTTATTGGGAAAAAAAAGTTGTACGGCATCGAAATAATTTGTTTGGGTCCCGTGGACCCAGTGTGACTATTAAGGGTTAAGTATACTTCTATGCCAGAAAGTCATACTAAGAGTCATGAAAAAATCCCCATTCCTCGCCTCAAAAATCCTTAAGGGCATGCAGAAGGTCAACATAACCTCACAAATTTTCCAAACCAATTTTCTCATAGACGGTTACATTTTTTAGGAAAAGCAAAGCATTAGGCTCTGGGGAATTTCCTGACGCAGAGCGTGATGATTTCCTTTTGCCCTAAATATTATTCATCTCTGAGGAATCTCTGTTCGAAAATGTCAGCTATCTCTCTCGCACTCATATGTCACGTGGTACATCTTCTACTTCGCCTTAAATGTCACGCAATTCCAGTTCTGGTCAAAATTAGACACCCTGCTGAGCAGTGTCCAACCAAAATGAGCCATTCAAGACCCTTTGCCCACAAACGCAATATTCTCGTGTCTGAAACACGGATCATTTTTGGGCCTGTGACGATTCCGCGATAGCTTCACCCCGATAACCAAGTGTACTACGTACTATGGCACATGCAAATGTACGTGTTACTAGTACCGGTACGATAGCAAAACTTACCGACGCCTCACCCTTACCGTAACACCGGTACCGCTACCGTTTGCACATACATGGTAGGTACGGTACCTGGGCTACCGTGTACGAACTAGACCCAAAGTAGCGTCGAATTTACAGAGATGCCGAGCGCGTACGAGATAGGATCGAGTTGGGCGGACGAGGTGGAGGAGGATGGAGGAACTCTGCCTCCGGCGACCGAAGTTTACGAGAATGGCTTCAAGATTCTGACGGAGTATAAATACAACGAGGACAACAGGAAGGTACAGGTGATACGAACGTACAAGGTGGAGCGGAGAATAGTCTCCAAGACAATAGCGGTGAGGAAGAATTGGGCCAAATTCGGCGATTCGTCGGACGACAGGCCAGGCCCGAATCCAGCGACGACGGTAGGCGCGGAGGATGTCTTCATGCAATTCATATCGAGCAAGGAGGAGGAGAACAAGGTGGAGGACGATTCGCTGGACAAACTGAAGGCAATGGGAGACAAGGGCATCGTCAAGTGTCGCAACTGCAACGGCGAGCACTGGACCTCCAAGTGTCCTTACAGAGATACCATTCTGGCCGGCGGCAAAGTGCCCGACGACAAAAAGGCACCGGCCGGACCCGGCGGCGCTTCGGGCAGCGCCATCGCCGAAATGGGCACAGCCCAGGGCAGCAAATACGTGCCCCCGAGTATGAGAGACGGCGGCAATCGTCGAGGCGACGCTATGCAGTCCCAACGGCGCGACGATACCACCGCTATACGCATCTCCAATCTCTCCGAGAGCACCAACGAGGCTGACCTCGAAGAACTCGTCAAACCCTTCGGCTTTGTCCAAAAACAATATCTTGCCAAGGATCGCATCACCAATTTGTGCAAGGGATTCGCTTACGTGCACTTCAAAACGAGGTCCGAGGCCGCCAGGGCCATCCAGCATCTCAACGGTTACGGCTACGACCATCTTATACTCAGCGTCGACTGGTCCAAACCTCCGGCCCAACAGAACTGAATAGCCAATGGCTGAAACGCGTTAAATCGAAGTACAAGGTGACGATCGATCGTCACGTGCTTGTGAACAAGGCCACAATGCGATAATATGGTACATCGAGGCATAAAATAAATAATATGTACATATTATGTTCGTGTGAATAGCCAAAGTGAATAAAATTCAACATTGAACAGATGAATACGCACAAGTGAAGGTATTAAAATCGGTAATTGAGGCCTTAGGCCACAGTAACGGGTATAAAATCATGTGCGAATTTAACAATTTTTTTTCGTATGAAAAAGTTATTCACTCATAAAATTAATTACACATGTATTTCGTATGAATATCAA
The DNA here is from genome assembly GCA_944452715.1 of Ophion slaviceki. Taxonomy (NCBI): domain Eukaryota; kingdom Metazoa; phylum Arthropoda; class Insecta; order Hymenoptera; family Ichneumonidae; genus Ophion; species Ophion slaviceki. Next base: position 13,874,216 of record OX101785.1, read on the forward strand.
GCTGTTGGAATTTTTTTTCTTTTCGATGTACAAAATGGCCGACTACCAATATTTTCTTTTATCTTTTTTAGGCGCTCCACGGCGTGACGTTTAGCATCCACAATTTGTTACCTAGAACACAAAACGAAAATTCTCGTCAATCTACATTAGAATACCCAGAGGAGTGCGTACGGAATTTAAAAAATATTGTTTTATTCAAAAGTTGTAGGTATTTGAACTTAAGAAATGAATTTTCAGTGAAAAATTTCGTTATAACTGCTCATAAAATCATAAAATGAAACGTTTTCGATTAATCAGAAATTCCGTACGTACTCTGCGAAAGGCAATTAGAAACAACTTTTAAATTTGAAGTAAATCGAGCGAAAATTGATGAAGTTTGTCACGCTAATTGGAAAAAAGCTGTTTCGAGAAGTTTCGAGTAGTCGGCCATTTTGTACATCGAAAAAAAGTATATATTTTCTAACAGCTTGATATTCATACTAAATAGATGTCTAATTAATTTTATGACTGAATCACTTTTTCATGCGAAAAAAATTGTTATATTCGCACATGATTTTATACCCGTTACTGTGATAAAAAATTAACGTAGAAGAACTTTTTTTAAACAAGTTTTTATTTATAAACTATTGAACTAAAAAGTAAAAAAATAATATTTATTGTATGAAGTTAGATAGTGAAGCTACAGAAGAACCCTACCCTTGATCAATGATCGAAGGCGCAGGCAGTACATACTTAACAAAACTTACATAAACGTAGAACTTTTGAAAATTTAAATAATTTCTTAAAATCTCGAGGAGTAAAACGTCATTACAGTTGAAACAAATTCTCGAGCAATTTTTGATTCAATAGTTTATATATACAGGCTTGTTTTTTAAAAGATTTTTTAGATCATTTATTGAGATGAAATTCCGAAATTGAAACGCGTCATATATTTCTCATTCACGTAGAAGATTATTAGTAACGTCGAGGTGCAATCTCCGTGATTGTCCAATCCTTTCAATAATGTTACAGTGAGAAGCTCCCAAAATTTCAGCCAGATCGATCAATAACTTTTGAGCTATAACATGAGTAGTTTTTCAAAATATGCCTAAAGGAATACCCTATAACGCCGCTATTTTATTTTGGTTAAAAACGAAAAAAAATGTTTAACAGTTGAAAGTTGTAATGAGATAATATCAAAACTTAAAAATTATGCGATTATTTGATCACCCCTAAAAAAATTCATGAAGAATTACTCATTTTCGGGCGTCTAAACGGACGTCCTCCCTCAAAAGTTCGGTAACCTTGCTTGAAATTTTACCGGTATACTGGGATGTATTTTTACTTGATTATAGACGAAAATGAGTTGTTACATATTCGGGTTCGTGAAAGGAATGCCTTAACGCCCATCGAGATTGCACTCGAACGAAAATCGCACGTTTGAGTGTGCGATGACGCTCATATGTCATTCCTAGTAACATGACTTGCACGTTTTAAAACCCCCGATGTGTAGTAATCCTAATTCGTGACGTTGATTTTGCATCGTTGGAATGCAACGTTTTTTTTCCTTCCTTTTTTATTTATTTATTTTAATCATCCGAAGCCTTGTTTGAAAATTGAGTTTGTAAATTTCTAAGAAGAATATGTAGAAACGTTTGAGCGATTTTAACAGCCTAAATAGACCCCAGAAAATTATCAATTCTCGCTGCATCCCAACGATGCAAACTTCAATGTCATCCTAATTCAGAGACTGCGTGGTAGACAAGAAAAATAATTTGTACTTCTGAACACAATCGAAAAAATCAGGTGGATGTGTGTCGCATCGATAATTTTCGAAGCTTTATTGGTAAAACGATACTAGTATACAGTTTCGAGAGCCATCAAATAATTTTCACTTTTTTCCATGGAAAATTGGGAAACCATGGAATAGGAGCCCGAGTCTTTGGATCGAATTTGAAAGACGAAGTGCAACTGCATGGCTGTTACGCAAATGGAAAACCAGAAAAACTCAAGGAATTTCATCCCTCCTGGAACAATCAGAGAAAAGTCCAGAATTTTCCAGAATTTACTTTTTGCACGAATTACGAAAAATGAAACCGACTAAAAAAAACTGAAAAGTTCAAAAGTAAATATTTTTGTACACTTTGAATATTTATATTATTCTTCATTATATTGAGAAGAAAAAGTCATGTCAGTGCCAAACATTGAAAATTTCAAAAACTAAAAATTAATTTACTCGAAAGCATTTGCATTAAACCTCTGGATACACAATCACACAATTATTATTGTAGATAAGTGTTTATATTCATTTTTTTATTGGCACCGACATAAAAAATTCTGTTCGAAATAAAGAACAGGTTCTGTATTGGCTTTTATTGTTTTTTTAACTCTACAGTGTTTAAGGGAAGGTTCTGCCTTGTTGGGCCAAAAAATGTTCGATTTTTCACCAATTTTTTATGCGAAAAGTATTAAATATAGGGTGTTGATATTTGGTATGTTGACTAAGCGGTCTTTATTGAACATCAAAATATTTTTTAAAGTTTGACTAAACATGGTGGTGGTAGTGGGAGGAGCCACGTATGTCGGTGCGCGGGCGACGATATTCTTCGCTTGCGAAAGTCCTAAGTACCGGACAGGTGATCTGAAGCAAAAAAATCAAACATATTTTTACTTTGTACAATATTGTGTATAAGTTGACGTAAAATCAAGAAAAATTGAAAAATAAAAAGTATTGAGCAAAAAACTGCGAAAATGTTTGTGAAAAAAACAAACTTCCTTCCGATCGCTCACTATTTTTTTATTTTTCAATTTTTCTTGATTCTAGGTCAACTTATACACAATATTGTACAAAGTAAAAATATGTTTGATTTTCGTGCTTCAGATCACCTGTCCGGGACTTAGGACTTCCGGAACCGAAGAATGTCATCGTCCGCGCACCGACATACATGGCTCCTCCCACTCGCACCACCATGTTTTGTCAAACTTTAAAAAGTATTTTGATGGTCTATAAAGACCGCTTACCAACATACCAAATATCAACACTCTATATTTAATACTTTTAGCATAAAAAATGGTGAAAAATCGAACATTTTTTGGGCCAACAAGGCAAGGAACCTTCCCTTAAATTATTTCTCGAATTTCAGGGTTTTTAACATTTTTATTTTAATATTTAACATTTTCGTATATTCGATTTTAAAATAAATTGTTTCGCATTTGACCCCAATCTCCCTGGAATATTTGCAAACCTTGTGTGGAAACGTGAAAAAGTCCGGGTATTTCTAAGTCAATAATGCGTAACAACCATGAACCACCGCACAGTATAATTCAATCACAGCCAGACATTGGTTCATTTCTAGACGTGCCAACAAATTCCGTACATTTTATTCGAATTAATAGAATTATGTGACACGGGATATGAAGAAATCCCACAGGAGAAATCATCATCCTCGGAATTGGTAGGATGAATCAGGCCAGCTTATTTCAATGATTTACCAAACGGAGCATTTTTTCTCGGGGTTCATTTTCGAGCCCTTGGGACACTTGAAGTCCTTCGCGAATTCCGGCGAATTTGACATCGTTCCGAGGACACGGAACTCACCAGGACTATGTACGTTCGTATGAATATGATTCTTTAAAGCTTCCTGTGTGTATTTCGAGCACCACACGTTTGCGCTGCTTATCCAAAATAGTTGTTTCGGCGTTCTGTTGATTCCGGGCAATTTTCGTTCCTCCCCATACCTTGCGACCCAACTGTTGTATGCGAAATATGCCGCTTTGATAGCGCCATTGTCAGCGATGTTTTCTCCCTGCGAGGTGACACCGTTCAACTGCGACCAAAAGAAAATCAGTCCGGTCGTCAAGCATAGCAGGGGCAGATGGGGCATTATAAAGGGGCTTCTTGGGCCTTTAGTGGCGATACGCCCGACCTTCGTTGTACCAAACTTCTCGTGTGTAAGAGTTGGACGTTGAATAAGTTCTCGCTATTTTTCAACAGCTGGTGTTACCAGAACTGCGTGGGTGTACTTTGAGATGGTAACGCGTCTATAAAAAAAAGTACTATTAGCAAGCTTGAAATTCAGTATATGCCATTTCGCCGAGGGGTAAACAACTTTTTTCATGGAGCCGTACGCAAACTACGTAACGCAGTTAGGGGGGGGGAGGGGGTTCGCTCAGGCGTTACGATCTACGTACGTGGGGGGTTCAAGGTTTGCCTTGCGTCACGATTTTAAGACTGCCAGAAATAGTAAAATCGCTCCATATGAAGTAGCAAAGGGTGCTTTTTGCATATCGTACGACACTGTTTTTACAATTAATTTGATCAAATTATCGCTCCATATGAGGGAGCAAAGGGTGCTTTTTGCATATCGTACGGCACTCGTTTGTTGCTCACTTCACTTCGGTGCGGTAGGAGAGCAGTGCCACCCTTCTGTCCTTTTTCCTCCTGACCGCAGCGCATGCGCAGTTTGCCCTAACTCAATGTACCGTACTCTCGTGTAAACTGCATAATATACGAAACCAATAAAAAGCGATAATACGACCATTTACATCCTTTTTTCTCCAATGTCTCACAAGGGTGGGGATCAAAATATCGAAGGACCAAATATAGATCGACAAATATTTCGAAACGACAGAATTATGAACTCTCAAAATAGCGAAGGTTTAATTATTCGAAATTTAATGTTTCGACCGAAGAAAAAATCGAAGGACTATAAAGCGAAGCATCATTTATTCGAGAGCTCATTTATCTGAAAACGTATATTCAGATCGTTTGCAATTTGAGACATACAAATATAGATTCGAACAATCTATAACGTCCATATCTCCGAAACAGAAAAAAGCGAGTATCTAATATTCGTAATACCGCCTATAGCGAAAAGCAATATATCGAGACGCAAAATATCGAAGGTCCGAAATGGCGAATGTCAAAATGGCGAATGCCAAAATGGCGAATGCCAAAATAGCGAACATGGTATGGACGCCGTCCCGGCCGACCGCTAACGCTATCTGCCACCTTCATTGTGATGCGCAAGTAGCATTGGCTCGATATTTCAAATTTTCGTCATACGGACCACTTGCCTGTTTAACCCATCGCTACTTTGTCTTCGTTTTGCTTGGATAAAATAATTAATATCCTACCTCAAATTCATCGGCATTTGCGATTATGATGGATGAACGCGCGGAAGAAATGTCCACATCAGAGTTATTCTCTTCAAAACGAATTTTGTTTTTTAAATCAAATTTTGTCTTTCGTAAAAAATTTCTGTTTGCGAAAATTTTTCATTTTAGTACAAATGTTCTCTTTGCTGCAATTGTCTCTTCGATACAATTTTTCGTTTCGATATAGTTGTCTCTTCGAAACAATGTTTCGTTTCGGTACAGTTGTCTTTTCGATACAATTTTTCGTTTCGGTCAAAATTTTCTCTTCGGTGGGAATTTACGTTGTTACCAAATTTTGTCTGGTATAAAATTTGTACCAAAGAGGAAAGTTGTGTTAAAGAGAAAATTTGTACTACACCGAAAATTCCAACCGAAGAATACATTTTGTTGGATGAGAAAATTTATACCGAAGGAACATTTGTGGAGAATTATTTTTTCAGTAGAACCAGTTTGGCTAAAAGAAAATATTTGCACATTTCTCAGCTTCGCTCTGAAGCGCAAGGAATGTACTGCTCGATCACAAGTTTTCGCCATCCGGGCCGTTCGACATTTTGACCCTTCGCTATTTTAACCACTCGACTTTTTGACCGTTCGGTTTAATGCTTTCTGTTTTTTGAACCGTCGCTATATTTACAATTTGAAGATTCGTCTTCTCAAATTATTTGGTGTTATTTATATAAGCAAATCGATATTATGTCTCTCGATATTTTCTTAATCGGTTTTTGTTTTTCGCTATATTTCAACTTCGAGATATCCGTATTCGGAATTTTTATTTACGACTATATAAACCCTCCGAACATTGATCTATCTATATTCAAACATTCGACATTTTTTAATTCGATATTTCAGCCCATCTGAATATTGATCCATCGATATTTCGACTCCCACCCGTCTCACAATACATCGTTCTTCGAAATGTTTTTCACACACGTACTGAGACTCTTTCAGTCTCGGAATAGCATCGAGCCATTTTTTGTATCGTTCGACGTTTCTGGGCAGTCGAAACACGCAGCATTTTTGCTTAAAACTTTTGTACCCCGTTTTCCAATTGCGAACCGCGCAACCCTTAACCATTTCGCATTTTTTTTCGAAAACGCTACCAAAAAAATTCACATTCATGCGTAAGAACACGATAAAAAAATATATCACGGTAAATCGCGTAGAACCTCGTGGTATATGGTCGCAAAAAAAGGTTATTTCGACAACCGCGCCACAAAAACAGACGTGAACACCTTGGTCCTATTCACTGGTAAGAGGTAAGGGGGAATGCACTCCCCCTCGCTAGTGGCAACGCGTAGCGGCGCCTAGTGAATCGAAAAGTGGAGCCGATAAGCGTGCCTACCCCCACCACGAAAATTTGGCTTCGTTGCAAGATCTGTATGTAAAACCGGGCGCTCGACCGGTTAGTATTCTATAGTATAGTATAGTAAACTATAGTATTAACTATAGTGTTGTATAGTATAGTATAGTAAACCTGGCGTTGGTGATTTCGGAAAACCGGCTTAACCAATCGGCTTAAAAAATGTCATGCTTATTCGGCATATGTATGGCTGTCGCCTGAGCTAGAAATATTAAAAAACATTCATTTGAACTTATACTTTCGCCCTAATTATGACCCAAAAAAGTGTTTTTCAAACACTCTTGCAAAAAAAACGACGCCATTTTGTTATTTTGCAATATTAAGTAATAATTCTAGCAAATCATCAACGCCAGCAACATACTTTTTTCGCCTTTACACGATTATAATGTTTCAAATAAATATACATTTATTCAACAGCAAAAAAAAATTTCCATCCTGTAAGTGTGTAGCTTTAAGCGAAAAAAAGTTCGTACCGACACATGCAACAGTTAAGAAAAAATGATTAGAAATAGCTTATTTTTTTAGCTGTCGCAGTAGAATAGCCCCTTAAGGGGTCTTCTCACTTTAGACGCTAAAAAAGGCTATTTTTATGAATTTTTCTTGATAGGTTCATATTATAGATATTGATATAAAAGTTGTTACACTTAGTAAATACACTTTCGAAATACACAAAAAAATGTATGTATTTATGTAACCTAAACAAAATTTAAACGCGATTTTCTCGAAACAATGGTTTTCGACGGCTTGCTCATAAAATCTTCGAAACTGCTGAACCGATCCTTATGAAATGTTAATCGCATATTTTTAACAACTATAGCTATAGCGCATATCAAGGATTAAAAAAAATTATGTTTACTACTTTTTTTTCCAAAGACGGTGAAAAAAACGTTTTTTTTCCGAAACATGACCGCCATTTTGTTATTTTTCTATATATAAAAAATCGTATTATATGCACCATAGCCATTAACATACTGAATCTAAAACCGTTCGATTTTGTTGTTTCGGATGATCCATTACCGAGATTTAATCAACAGCGCAGATCTACAATGTTTTAGGAAATTTTTTTAACTACCACTTTCGTCTATAAATATTGACTTGGATATATAAATAAATAAAAAATCTATTTCGAAAGTGTATTTATTAAGTGTAACAACTTTTACATCAATATCTATAATGTAAACCTATGGAAGAATTTCATGCAAATAGCCTTTTTTAGCGTCTAAAACGAGAAAACCCTCAAACCCTTTTTTCTCGAAACCACATTTTTGAAATCGGGAGACCGCACTATTCGGACAGTTTTCATCTGATCAACATGAAACTTGAACTGTAGCTTCTTAGGTAGGTTCTTTAAGGAAGTACACACGATTTTCACTCAACTAGTCTCATTTTTATAAACAAATGAAGCGTGATTTTTTGGCAAAAAAAATTATTAAAAATGTTGTTATTTCGCAAAAAAACCCATAATTGTCAATAATTGTTTGTACTTCTTTAGCAAAACGAATGTAAATGACGATTTTTTCCCCCAGCTACTTACCCATAAAAGTTCTGCTTCCTCCCGCAGAGGGCCTAAAAAACTCTCTTGGTAGCTACGACTGAGTCGCCACCGAGTATTTTTTTAATAATATTTTTTTTTGTATACGTCACCTATGTCGAAAAAACCCTGCAGACTCAATTTTGACTGCTTCATTAGTATTTTCGGGAAAAAAAAATCACAATAAAATCTCATTTTTCGGCAAGCCACAGTGGATGTAACGCCTCGATACTGTTCACACGTGGACTGTTTCTCAAAGTATAAAGAGAACGAGTGCAATTTTAAGCGGGCAACGTCAGGTACAAATATTTGCCTCATTCCGTAAACAGTGTTTCCGCTTTTCTTCCTGAACGTAAACGTTTATTTACAAGAAAGAAATCAGTAAGTACAAAGCGATATACGTAAAGCTTTATTCCATTCGGTCGAGACAGATTTATCGGTTTCTTCGTCGACTTGTAATACCACTTGTATCGTGAATAAAAGCGACACTCGTTACAATTAAACGGTAATACCTTACTAGATAAACAAAAAAACTGTGATAAAATTCGACCTATGTGAATATGCACGATCTGTCATGCAACAAATCACGCGATACACTTATCCATTTTACGGTTACGTTTATACTTACAACTTAACGCTATCGTTTCTAAGTACTTAGGAAATGGTGTCATTTTTACGTATACTCAAAATGACCACGAAATTTTTATCTAACGGTTTGTTTTTTTCAGTCGAACGTGTTACCACTCTTTTCTTATACATGCATCGAGTTGGCTAAAACCTATAGGTATATTTAAAGACCATCATTTGTCAGGTAATTTTAGCAAAAATAATATTTTTTTTCTTGATTCTTTTCTTTCACAAGAAACCTTTTTTTTCCACCGGCACGTTAGCTCACTACTCAATTTACAGTGCTTTCACTTGTCATTTTTATAGAACCATCACCGGTCACGTCACTGATCATCGTATGTCATTTCTTTGATTACCCCCCCCCCCTCCCGCCCCCTTCGCCCCTACTCATCACTCTATTTACATATTTATCTTCAATCTTTTCAGAATAGTCATCCCCCGTGATCTGTCTGTAACAAAAGCCCCGTCGCCGTTATCTGTCATCATCAGTTGGTAAATTGATATTAGCTTTTTTCGCCACTCTCGAGGATTCATTTAACCTCGCTGTTCGAGTTCCTATTGCATTCCCGTCAATGATGTCGAACTTTGCATCGTTGGAACGCGACAAAAGTTTCGTAGCCCCATGTTTTTTTTTTTTCGACGCATTTGTCGCTCGAAAATCGCTCAAACGTTTTTCGGGATCCTCGTTAGAGATCTGCGCCTAGTGTGGGACCCTCGTTAGAGACATAAGCCCAATACCGGAGATCTCCTCGTGAGAGATCTCAGCCTAAATATGTGAGAAAAGATTTTCAATCGTAATGAAAATGAGGAAATAAAAAATGAAAACAAAACGTTCGTTGCAACGATGCAAACTCGAACATCGTTTCCCAACAAAATACGTAGAGAATCGAACGATTGCGGGGTCAAGTATAGCATCTCGTGAATTCCCGTTGAACCACGAGCTGACGAGTGAAATTTTTCCGTTGGTGAAAAAGCTGAGAAATTTCGCTCCAGTGTCGAAAAATTTGAGACCACAATATTTGAGTATCCGGATCGAAAGAATTCGCGAAACGGAGCGCAGCTGTCCAATTGAAGAACCAGAGGATGGACATTTCTGTATGAGATTTTTCAAAATCAATTTCACTCCGTCGCCAACTGATCAGCATCAATCGGTTTCAACGACGGAGCACTTTGTTTCCAGTCCCGTCGTCATCAACTAACGTGTTGTGTTTATTTCATAAAAATTACGATGACCTTGAAATCCCACGGGTTATCGTTGAACGCTAACGTGGCTCTCCACGCCGTTTTAGAGGGGAAAATGAGAAAGATTCCCCGAGAGACTGAATTATCCACGCGATTGGTAAGCGCCGGTTACAGATGGGGCCAGCACGTTCCGATGATTTACCAAACGGAACATTTCTTCTTGGGATTCATTTTTGAGCCCTCGGGGCACATGAAATCCTTGGCGAATTCTGGCATATTCGATAGCGGGCCGAGAATCCGGAACTCGCCGGGGCTGTGAAAGCCCGTGGTGATGCGGAGCTTCAGAGCTTCCGGTCTGTATATCGAGCACCACGTGTTTGCGGCGCTTATCCAGAACAGCTGCTTCGGCGTCCTACCGATACCGGGCAACTCCATCTCTTCTCCATTCCTCGCGACCCAACTGTTATACGCGAGATAGGCCTCTTTGATACCTCCGTTGTCAGCGATGTTTTCGCCCTGCGTGTTGAAGCCGTTCAACTGCGAGAAAGGCAAAGCGAAGCGAAATCCGATCAGTCGGTGCGCTTAGTGATGACGGCTCAGACCCATTGGCTTCTTCAGCGAAAATGGTCAGACGCTCGCCGTTTCTTTTACCAAATGAGCACACGTTCCATTTTCGTCTTGATTTACCTAAGGCTCCTACATCTGTTTCTTCATTTGTTCATTCATCTACCTTAGTTACCGTAACCGTAATTACACATCTATTTAGTATGAATATCAAGCTGCTGGAAAATATATATATATTTTTTTCGACGTTCAAATTGGCCGACTACTCGAAATTTCTCGAAACAGCTTTTTTCCAATTGGCGTGACAAATAACTTCAACAATTTTCACTCGATTTACTTCAAATTTAAAAGTTACGCTCCTAATTGCATTTTGCAGAGAAGTACGTACGGAATTTCCGATTAATCGAAAACTTTTCATTTTGTGGGCAGCTTATGAGCAGTTATAACGAAATTGTTCACTGAAAATTCATTTCTTAAGTTCAAATACCTACAACATTTGGATAAAACAATATTTTTCAAATTCCGTACGTACTTCTCTAGGTTTTCTAATGTAGATTGACGAGAATTTTTGTTTTTTGTTCTAGGTAAAAAATTGTAGATGCTAAATGTCACGCCGCGGAGCGCCAAAAAAACACATAACAAAAGAAAATATTAGTAGTCGGCCATTTTGTACATCGAAAAAAAAATATATATAATTTCTAACAGCTATATATATATATATATATATATATATATATATATATATATATATATATATATATAATTTCTAACAGCTAATTTCTAATATTTATTCTAAATAGATGCGTAATTAGTCTATCAGTAATAGTTTATCAGTGAATCAACTTTTCATACGAAAAAAAATTGTTAAATTCGCACATGATTTTATACCCGTTACTGTGGCCTAAGGCCTTAATAAATACACTTTCGAAATACGTAAAAAAAATGTTTTTTATGTATTTAGGTAACCCAAACAAACTTTAAACGCGTTTTTTTCGAGACAACGTTTTTGTTGATAAAATCTTCGAAACTACTGAACCGATCCTCATGAAATTTTAACCACATATTCTCTACAACTATAGCTATAGCGCATACTAAGAATTTTTTTTAATTTTGATATTTACTATTTTTTTTTGCCAAAAACGGTGAAAAATACACGTTTTTTTTTGTTTTTTTTTTTTTCGTAAAATGTCCGCCATTTCGTTATTTTCGCATATTTCAAAAATCGTATAGCGCTATAGCCATTGAAATACTGAATCTAAAACCGTTCGATTTTTTTGTTTCGGATGATCCATCTCCGAGATTTCATCAACAGCGCAGACCTACAATTTTTTTAGGACATTCTTTTAACTACCATTTTCGTCTATAAATAGTGACTTGGATATTTTTTTTTTTTGAATGTATTTCGAAAGTGTATATATTAAGTGTAACAACTTTTATGTCAATATATATGATTTGAACCTATCAAAAAAATTCATGAAAATAGCCTTTTTTAGCGTCTAAAGTGAGAAGACCCCTTAAGTTATATCCCCTCTCAAATGCCCTATGTTAAAAAATGTTTTTTTTCAATAGCCAATTTTATATAAACGGTGCAGACGATCGATCAAAAATGTTGAGAGTGAAGTCAGTATATGACAAAGAATTTACTGTACAATTTTAAATCAAATGGTAACACTTCGAGAATGTCCCGAAACTCCTTAAAAGTGTACAAAAAAAAAAACGATCGCGTGCATTGACGCGGAAAATAACTCACGTTAAGGCCGACTTCTTCGACGGTGTAATTGCTATACTGATCAATTATGCACTGTGCGCGTTTGAGATACTTTTCTTTGGTGCTGGATGCCCACCAGTCGACGAGATTGCCATTCTTGTCGAATTGCCTGCCCTGATCGTCGAAGCCGTGTGTTATTTCGTGACCAATGACAAATCCTATGGCACCGTAATTCATGTATTTCGGTCTTTCGTTGCTGAAGAAAGCGCCTTGTAGAATACCAGCGGGGAATTCTGTAAGTCAACGCCGAGTGTTCGTTCAGACGTCGTTATTTCGTATCTTCTGGAACACGGATTATCGCATTGAGGTGCAAAACTATCGACTCACGTATACTGTTCTCGATCGATGAATAGAACGCGTTCACTATAGCGGGTCTTCCGTGGGACAACCAGTCAGTTTTGTTCACGGGTTTCCGTAATTTCCCGAACGAATATTCCGTAGCGAACACTGTCAAATTCAAAATGCTCTCGAAATAATTGTCCCCGGACAGTTCGAGGTTTTTGTAAAATTCCTCGAGCTTCTCGTCGTCCAAAAGCTCATCGGGGTAGGCGATGTGACTGGTCATGGCTTCGGCCTTCTCCAGGGCACTCTGCCTCGTTTTCTCGTCCATCCAATCAACCTACAGTGTTTTATGCAATAAAAGAATTAATAAGACGGAGGTCTGGGGCAAACACTCTACGTATGAGGTTATTGACTGATATGTTCAAATTACTGAATACAAAAAATAGACGTGAAAAACTTTTTTTAAACGAGCTTTTATTTAAAACGTACTGTACTAAACAGTAAAAAATAATGCTCAATGAAATTGAAAATCAAAACTACAAAAAATTCCCATCATTGGTCACTCATCATAGGTGCAAGTACTGAAAAGGTACATAAACGTAGATATTTTTTAAATATGAAACATACATTTTAAAAGCTTGAGTGTTTTTTTTTCAGAAATGTTAAAGTAGTATTAGTACTTAAGACGTTTGACGCCTCAAGCTTTTAAAATTTATATTTCATATTGTTTAAATATCTACGTTTATGTACCTTTTTAGTACTTGCACCCATGATGAGTGACCAAGGAAAGCACTTTTGGTAAATATTCGGAAGTGTCACTCCCGCTAAAAAGAGGCTGTACATTTTTTTTTATCAATTCTTTATGATTATAAAACCTAACATTAAGTTATATTTTAATGGCGCATAGTGTTTTTAGTGCATTAACATTTTTTTCGGTAAAATGTAAACATGCCAATACAATGTGCGAATAGGTCACCTTTTGGGTTTGTTTGTTTGGGTAAAGAAAACTATTCAAAAACAACCTTTCATTTGAAACGTACTGTACTAAAAAGTAAAAAATAATGTGCAGTAAAATTGACAGTCAAAACATTATAACTACAAAAAAAGTGCGGTAAACATTCGGAAGTGTCACTCCCGTCAGAATCGAGCAGATTTTTTTTCACCCAAAAAAACCCAAACACACCCAAACACTCCATTGTGAAATATAAACTGAATATTTTCGAAAATTTTCATACATAAGTCTCGATGTATATTAGTATATTTACTTTTGTGTTGCCCAGTAAAAATACTGGGCAACAGTACGTTTCAAATGAAAGGTTGTTTTTGAATAGTTTTCTTTACGTTTATTTTATTTTATAATTCTTAGTATTAGAATTTGTTTATTTATTTGCCATACCAGACCCCCATGCCATTCAGACATCGGCGTAATAAAAAACTTTGCCTTAGGTTATAAAGGTTTCGCGAGAAACTGTATAATAGTGTAATTATAAATAGTGCTCAAGTCAACGAAGCTAATGAGCCCAAACTCAATCGTCCTACCATTTGTCATAAAGAAATTTCAGATCCCACCTCCCACCACCATTATCAGACTCTCGTTATCATGTGTAATGAAAAGTGCTCATGATAATAAAACAAATGAGCACAAACTATACTGTCCTAGTATATGCTATTAAGGAGTTGCATTGCCCACCTCACACCATCATCACACCAGCTCCATGGTACCATATTATTGCATTGTCACCGAAGTTACATAGGTATGTCAAATTTCAACTCAATCGGATGCCAGCAAGTGCTTGAAAAATGGATTACAAATTTTGAACCGGAAAAACAGACATACGAAAGAAGCAAGTTAAGGGGTTAGGCCACTCAAGAGGCGGAAAAATAGGCTTTTTGTGGATTTTGTTCAGACAAACTACAAAACAAATCGAGATTACAAAAAAGGGTGCTTGCAATACATATCAGTGACTGTACACAATAATTTTTTGGAAGCGATTAATTTCGAAATGGCGGCTGTGCACCGTTTATCTCAAAACTGTATTTTTTAAGTAGGCCGGAAACATAACTCAGACAGTTTTCAACCGATTCACTTGAAATGTTGAATATATCTTGAAAAATACATTGTCTATCGAAGTACGTAGGATTTTTGTTTATATTGCATAATTAATTTGTTATTAACAATTATCTGACGATTTTTAGGAAAATTTTTCACTTCCCAAAAATTTGCCTAAATAATAACAAATTAAGTATGCAAAAAAAATCCTACGTACTTCCATAGACAATGTATTTTTCAAGATATATTTAACATTTCAAGTGAATCGGTTGAAAATTGTCTGAGTTATGTTTCCGGCCAACTTGAAAAATGCAGTTATGAGATAAATGCTGCACAGACGCCATTTTGAAGTTAATCGCTTCAAAATAATTATTGTATACAGTCACTGATATGTATAATAAACACCCTTTTTGTAATCTCGATTTATTCTGTAGTTTTTCTGAAAAAAATCCTTAAAAAGCCTATTTTTCGGCCTTAGAGTGGCCTAAGGCCTTAAATAAAAGCTTGAAGAAAAAAGAATACAAATTAATTCGTTCGCGGTCCAATACCGTTGGTGATCCAATCATTAAAAAAGTGAGGCGTTTGACAGTGAAATTCAAAGCACCTGCAGTTCCAATTGCCATCGAACTGAACAGAACCGACAACTATTTGACTAGTTAACGGGGTCCTCTAGTTTCTCGGGTCGAAAAAGTCGATTTTTTTTTTCATAAATCACATCTACAACATGTGTAGAAAATGTGTGCCAAAGGATTTTTCGATATTCGAAGTGGTTCACAAGTATAAATCACATGCGCGAACTTTCAAACGCGTTTTTCTCGAAACACCATTTTTTGAAACGGTGACCACGATATTTCATAAACTACTGCACCGATCTTGTTCAAATTTATACACCAACTTTAATATGTTATAAGCCAGCGATTGAACTAGGATTCTCATGATTGCTTCGATAGTTTTTTTTTGTACGAGCGAAAAACTTAAGAAAACATGAGTAAAAAATAGAATGTAATTTTCAAAAGTGTATAAAAAAGTCAATTTTTGTAATTTAGAATTCACTCTAGTTCAATCGCTAGTCTTAAATATGAAGATTAAAATGCCGTTTGGTTTTTTGATTTCAGATAAGCAGAACAGCCGCAATCTTGGTCACCGTCAAGCACCTCTTTTACTTGATGTCTTACTGTCGGCCACTATAACGTTTATTCTATTATATATTTTGACTTCAAAAAATTTGTAAAGCTTATTTAAATGTTAATAAAGATTATGCAAAAACAACGAGATTGATTATTTCGATGCTTTGCCCGTAAAAAATTATTGAAAAAGCCGTAAAAAAACAGCCGCGAAACTAGAGGACCCCGTTAAACGCGAGAGTCCACAAACAAAAATGGGCTTACCGTTTCCAAAATCTTTCTGAACTCTTCTTTTATGTCCATGACCATTTCGACGGCGTTTTTCTTTGCATCTTCGTTGAAATATTTCTTGACGTACATAGAGCCGACACTGATGGAAAGGCTACCGGAAACTATGTCGACGCATTCCTTCCATCTTGCCTCACGCTCGGTGCGTCCACTCAAAACGGTCGAGTACTCCAGTTGCTTTTTGCGTATCGGCTCGTTCAAATAAAGTACCGACGATGCCGCAGCTCGCCACATTACGTAATTTGCCTGAATTCTTTTTGGCGTCTCGGACATCAATATTTCCAAATCCGTGAGGTAACTCGGTACGTTAACGATTGCCAACTCGTCTTCCTCGACGGTGATCGTCGATGGCAATAACCTGCTGAAATATTCTTTCCATGGTATGCTTGGATAATTTCTCGTCAATTCCTCGAGTGTCATTGGATTGTACAGTTGCGTTGCGTTGCGGCGCTTCTCGTTCGGCAACGAAATCTGCCCAATTACGAAAAGAAATTGTTTACACGACGAATTTACGTGATGAGAAGTGAACACTTTGTAGTTACGGTCAGATACGATGTACCCTATGAGAATTTCGCTACTTCTCCAAATCTCATTTTTTTAATCGCAGATAATCCAATTATTTCAATTTCGAGGCGTTTAAAAAAAATGTATCATCGCAAAATTCAATATCAAAATCAGGCGGGACTCCACTGTGACAGGTGAAAAATCGATTTTTTTGCATTTTCTCAAACTATACATATTCAAGAATATGTAAAAAAGAATTCAAGTCGAAATATTGAAAATTGACAAAGTTACAGACGATTTAGTGAGAGCAGGTAGCGCAACGATTTACGTATACTAAAACTTTTAATCGCGTTTGTCTCGATCCGACCGGAATCAAACTCTAGCTATAATTGTCCGATTTTCAATTTTTTAAAACTAAAATGTTTCGTCATTTTTGAACCTATCTTTTTACGTAGTCGTTTTTATTTTAATCCAGTATTTTTCAAGCCCCCAGATATATGTGAAAATTACTCTTTTTTTTAACACCCTCCATTTTGTGAAATTTATTTTTTTTTTTCGAAAAACGGCCACGTACGACGAGAACTACATTCATATATATTATGAAACTTTTTTATTTTTATTTCTCACACAGAGGCTCTATTATATCTCAATAACGTTGTTAGTTGTTAGTTTTTCTAAATAAAAATTTACCCGAAATAAGTTCAATGTATGTTTAATAATATACTTTTGTTTCGAAATCTCATATAAAGAATATAGTAGACAAGAAAAATCGAGAAAACGATATTTTTTCGGCCCGTCACATCGGTGTCCTCTCTTAAATCTTTGAAATAGTTGCGTGAAAAAGGAACATTGTTATTATTTATTTAAAAGTGGTATGTGAAATGTTAAAAAATGGAATTGTATCTACTGCGGGAATACACTATGTTTGAAAACTACTAGAAGAACATCACACGTGGGTAAAACCCAGTTTAACGAATGAAAATCCGTTATCAATATTTATTATAAATTCATATTTATTCTCAAATGATAAGTAGCTGTGCTTTTTGAAACTGACGTTTCTTTCAATGGTATTGTCGTAGATAGTCCACTATTATGTATATATTAAAAAGATAAGGTTACGTACATTCGCCAGCTTCATTTCGAAAAGTAAGGACTCTTTGAGTTCTGTCTCGGCGCGTTCTCTCTCAGCACCGAGAATGGAAGCGATTTCCACCATATAATTGTAATAAGCGGAGACGATTTTATCGTCAAAGCCTTTGATAAGATATTCTCGAGAAAGTCCCAGAGCGGCTTGATCAAGCTACAAAATACAGGAAAAACCAATCTTATGAAATGTTCCATTATTTTTGTGTTGTGTTGGATTACTTTGCTCACGTGATACGTATACGTACATCGATGACACGTTTCGTGCTGTTTTTCAAATCCACCCCGATGCTGAAATCGATGAAATAATCGACAGAGTAGCCAGCATCACGAAATTTATAGATCGACTGTCTCCAGTCGAAGTCAGACTCATCCCATGAGTCACCATGGAGGACTGGCCATCCACCGAGTTTCTTCAAATTTGTGTAAAGGGGTTTCAGGCCTTGAGCCTCAATTGCACCTGTATGAATAATTTATTCAGCAATGAAATGATTTATCAACGTTTTTTGGTTGCATACGGAGATCCTCAAATCGACACACATTGCAAAATATTTTATGAACAATAAGCCTCGCTCAGTCTACATGAAAAAGCTGATGATGCTAAGGAGTTTCGGGACAATTGAACATATGTTACCATTCGATTCAAATTTATGCAGAAAATTCTTGGTCATATATTGAATGCACCCTCCAAATTTTGAATGTAGTCCAGGCAATAAGCATGAAATTAACCACTTTTTAGATATAAATACGCAAAGTTGGTCTAAGGGTAATTGGATGTCGCTGAATCGAATGGCGATAATAATTTTGCAATCAATCCCCGAGAAAATGTTTCAAAATGTTAAAAATGTTTGAAAACCGTTTAATCCGGAACCTAATAATTTTATCGAAAAATATGTTAAACAAAAGTTGTTTGGGACATAAAAGTACGTAAAAAAGTATTGAACGTTCATCTTCGTATCTTCAAAAATAAGGGAGAAAAAAAACGAAAAACCATTCAATTGGGGGACGAAAATCTCGAAGTTTCAAACAATAAAAAAAGATCGAATTCGTAAACATCTCGGGTTTTTTGGCTATATTAGTTATTAACTCTTTAGTTAGATTAACTCTTTAGTAAGAGTTAATTTAACTTTCTAGAGATTTTATTTATTTTTATTTATTGTATAAGTATTCAAAAATGACGATTGAACATTGACAAAATTACTGGTTGAGGATCACTGTTAGAAAGAGACGCACTATATGGCTATGCCGTTCGCACCCATAGGAGGTTCTTTCTATCGTTCCGCCACGCATGCGCGCAACGCGCTCCAACGTCCCTTACACTCTCAGTGGTGCTTCGGCTGCAAAGCGATTTTGTCCGGCAAACAAATTTTCATTAATCTTAGTCTCCCTCATTTTTGGAGATACGAAGACGAACGTTCAATACTTTTTTACGTACTTTTGTGTCCTGAACAACTTTTGTCTGACATATTTTTCGGTAACATTATTAGGTTCCGAATTAAACGATTCTTAATCATTTAAAAAAATTTTTAAACATTTTCTCGGGGGTTTATTGCAAAACTATTATCGCCATTTGATTCAGCGTCACCCAATTACCCTTTCGTCTCCCTCTATATTATGACAATTAGGCATCTCCCTATGTTAAAAAGCGTTTCTTCAATTGTAAATTTAATAAAAACGGCGTGGACGATCGGTTTTAAATTTAGAGGGTGCATTCAGTATGTGACAAAAAAATTCTAATCAAATTGCAACATATCGCCAGTTGTCCCGAAATTCCTTAATATTACGATTCTCTAAAAAAAAATATCGTTTACCATGATTGGTATTTTGCCCTGATTCCTTCCCTCGACAGATTCAATTACGAAGTTTTGCTGAAGTGCCTGAACATACTCTTTGCCATGAAGAACAAATTTTCCGAATTTTCACATATTTAGGTCCCTAAAATTTTGCAACTTTTTAACTAAATATCATAAATTTGATTTGCTCTATTGATAGCCTGAGATTCGCCAAGTGCAGCGAAGTATTCTCAAATGGCTTGAAATAGCTGCAGGAAGAGTTCAATGGCAATGTTTTATATGAAAAAAAGTACTAATCACACTGATATATTAAACCAGCCATCATCAACTATCATTATGATCATGATTTAAACACAGGAAGCATTGTGACTCACTCTTATTCATGCAAGATTTGTAGAGATTCTTGACCAGTCTGAAGGGTTTGCGTTCGTTGGGGTCACGCTCTTCCTCGATGCTCGTTCGAAGTTGCTCTTGCAGTTTGTCGCTAATAACGCTAAAGGTATTCATACTGACTTTTTCGTCAGGTATTTTCGTCGACTTCAGAAAGCCACCGCAGGCGTATCTGTAAAAATCGTCGCAAGGGTCGACGCTACGATCCATGTTGTTCATGACCGTGGACGCTAGAGATCAATATATTTGTGTAAATCATTTTATGTTCCATTCGCCTCCCTCAGCCTTTTACGAAGTGCAGGTAAAAAATATTATTCAATTTCGTTGACATACCAGTATGAATGCATCCTTCTGAGACGCAAATATTCTTGTTGTCGCCGGGCTTAGAAACAGTTTGTACATCTTTTTGTCCTTCGCGACCCCCCAAAGCTTCGGCTGTGGACGGTAGCATCTCAGTTTTAGCAGCTACTACTCATCGCGTTATAATTTCGCCATGCCATGGGTGTGCAGGTATGATGCGATGAAATCGTTTGTTCGTTGCATAAAATGAAAAGCATGACACACAGATGCGTTATTAAACGTTTAATGATACCGGAGCAGCAGGTGCAATGCGATGCATATATACAGGGTGTCCCAGAACTGATGGTAGTCCCTGAAATGAGGGGTTGGGGGGTGAAATTCTGAGTCGATTGATATAAGTATGTATGGGTCTCAAATCAACCCCTGAATTGTTATTAATTTTTAAAGACCGGCGTACCTGATTGGGCCGCTTTTTAAAATGAATAATAATTCAGGGGTTGATCTGAGACCCATACATACTTATATCAATCGACTCAGAATTTCATCCCCAACCCCCCATTTCAGGGACTACCATCAGTTCTGGGACACCCCGTATAGCTAAGACCAATGGCATATTATTTTAGATTAAAAAAAAGCGCCATCAATGAGGAACGGTCAATTGATTGGAGTCGCAATCAATGACCATCATGTATCTTTCTTATACGTGGACGACATTTTTTGTCCCACAAAATCATTGTCGCTAATATTATTATGAAGATTAGTAACAATTTTATGCCATGGCTATGTGTGTGAAAGTTAACCTTGTAGTAGTAGTAATATTTATTTATTCCATGTTTGGTCTTTTTGACCTTTAACAACCCTCTTTCACATCCGGCGATACAAAATTAATACAGAGATATAAAAGCTAACAAAATCAAACTTCAGTATAACTTTTAACATTAGCAATGAAGATTAATCCTTAACTACCACGCGCTATTTACATTCCTCGTTCTCATATCTTTGTTACTCTCTTTTATTTATTAATTTTTCATTTTTTCCTCCCATTTCGCAATTTTACATGGTTTAAACGTATCCGCGCTTAATGTTAACTTGTGTCTACCGGCCGATGGCCCGCCCCACAGCCTCGGTCCTGGACCTGGCAACCCGCTCAAAGACTTTTATATATTCACAAATTTCTACTACTGGTGGTCCCTTCAGAATCGTGAACATCTTAAGCCTCAAGACCTCTCCCACCTCCCCATTCTTCCACCCGTCTATTTTCTCTACCCATTCCGTTTTGCACTCTCTTCTCGTACCTTCACAGCACAGTATATGCTGCAGCGTCTCGTCCTCCTTCCCACATACTCTGCATGTCCAATTCTCGAATCCTTTCTTGCCCGCCCTTTCCACATTTCCACACCTTATTCTTGCCCATTGCTCTTTAATTCTTCCACTAAACTCCTTCGATTCCCAATATTGTTCTCTTTCACATCCTTCTTTTACCAACGAGTAGTGTTGACAAAACGTCGATCTGTCTGCCCTCACCCAATCCCCTTGTATGTCCTGTTCTTTCTTTAGCTGTACGCCTTGTTCCAGTATTGTCGATATCACTTTCCTCTCTCCCCCCTCCCTTATTAAATTTAAAATACGCCCCTCCCCTACTTGCTGTAGTGCGTTGACTAGTTCTGTCCCCCATTTCGTCGGGTTACCGTTCGCTATTCCTCTAATTTCTTCCTTCAGTGCTATTTTCGGCCATCGTTCATCCTTCATTCCTAAGACTTCTATTAGGTATTGTCCTGCCCTCCTTCTCGCCTCTACCTCAATACTTCTCCTTCCAGCTTCCAGTTTCCAAATATAATCGGGTGTGTTTCTGGTGAGGCCCATGGCCATTTTTACAAATCGCCCTTGCAAAACTTCTACTACCTCCCGCCTTCCCCAGCCCCAAATTTCAACTCCGTATAGCGCTCCTGCTTTTATTAACGAATCCATGAGCTGAAGTCTCTTTTCCAAGCTCTCTACCCGCGCCCGCTTCATTACTCCCCATACTGAATTTATTGCTTTTTGTGCTTTCCCTACTATATTTGTTAGGTGCTTACCGAACGTGTTCCGAGAAGAAAAAACAAAGCCTAAATATTTAAAACTTTTTACCACCTCTATTTCTTTCCCGAACAAGTCCCACTTTTCTTTCTGCGCTCGCCTTCCTCCATTTTGAAAAACCATAATTTTTGTTTTTTCTATATTTATTTGTAGTTTTGATCCATTCACAAATTTTTCTAGCGTCTTAAGCATGCTCTTGAGTTCCCCAGCATTTTCTGCCACAATTGCGATGTCATCCGCGTATTTTAGTAAAAATACTTTCACGCCTCCTATTACAGTCCCTCCTTCGTTTTTTGTCTCTAAATCCTCGTCCAAGTCGTCGATAAATAAATTAAATAGCGTTGGACTAATTGGGCAACCCTGCCTCACCCCGTTAGCTGTCTTGAAGGTTCCTGTAATCCCATTCTCCGTTATGATATCATTTTCCGTCATCCTGTATATACCCCGTATCATTTGGTACATCTTCCCCTTAACCCCCTTCTTCCACAATTTTCGTAGTAGGATTTTTCTATTTACGGTATCGAAAGCTGCCTTAAAATCAATGAATGCCACATATAGCTTCCCTTTTCTATGCTTAATTCGATTATTTATCATTGCGTTTAGCATAAAAATGTGGTCCCTCGTTCCCCTCCCGGCCCTAAATCCTGCCTGGCTCTCCCGGATGATTCCCTCCCGTTCAATCCAAGTATTTAATCTTTTCACCATTATGCTTGTTAGTATCTTATACCCTATGTCTAACAAGGAAACCCCTCTGTAGTTCGACGCCATCAATTCGTTGCCAGCTTTATGGATCGGGAATATCCTTGCCAACTCCCACCCTTTCACCAGTTCCCCCCTTTCCCATACTATATTCAATGTTTTTAGCACATCTTTTATCCTTTCTTTCGGGATTCCTTTAAACATTTCAATTATCAGGCCATCTTCCCCTGGTGCTTTTTTATTTTTTATTTTTCTGATGGCTCTGATCAGTTCTTCCTCTCCTATCGTTTCATCCAGGCTCCCGTCTACAGAGTTGGATGGCTCCTCTGCTATTTCCCATTCCTCTATTTCTCCCCACTTCTCTTTGTTACATTTATCACTTTCGCTTGCTCCAAGTAGGCCTTTGAAGTGTTCTATCCAGTCCTGCTTAGATATCCCCTGTCCTGTTTTCCGCCTTCGCGGTCTGAACTTTCCTACCGCCTCCCACCATTCTTGCATGTTCCCACTCTCATTTACTTTCTTCCATCTTTCCTCCATCCATTCTTTTCTCCTTCGCTCACATAATTGTCGCATCTTTTTCCTCTCTACATTTAATTTGATCTTTTCGACCCTTTTTCGTGTTTTCAAATATCTTTTTAGGCTTTCCCATAGTCTCTTCCTTTGTTTCTTACATTCGCCGTTGAACCACCCGTTATCCCTTTTACTGTCGCTGATTATTTTTGTCATACCCGCCCTACCCACTGCTTCTCGCATCGCTTCCCTCATAACCTTCCATCTTCTATGGCTATTTTCCCCCTCGTCTGTTTCTACCCACTCGCTTCTTAATTCTTCTTGATATGTTTCACACTTCTCCCAATCCCAGACGACCTTTTCCCGTTTTGTTGGCTTTTTACGCCTTTCCTCAGCCCGTCCCCCCCGTACCCCTTTTAACACCAGGTTAACAGGTAAGTGGTCTGATTCAATTCGTGGGATTATTTCCATACTTTCCACTAGGCTATCTTCTTCGTCTTCCAGTAGTAACACCATGTCCAGGACCGAACTGCCACCTGCGCCAACATACGTTATTTTCCCTTCTTCATCGCCCTTTATCCTTCCATTCAGGACGACAAGTCCCATATCTTCACAAAGGCCCAATAGCCTTCTACCTTCTGTGTTTAGAACCTTGTCCTGGGACTTTCTGTTTCCCCATTTTATTCCTGTCCCTTCGCAATCTACCATCCCCTGTTCCATTCCAATTCGCGCATTGAGGTCGCCCACTATTAACACTCCTACCCCCTCTGCGAGCCCTTCCTCCACACATTCCCGAAGCGCGGGTCCCACCTTAGTAAAACCAACATTATTATATACTGCAATGACCCAATGTTCTTTCACGTGCTTCTCCCCCCGCATTTTCCAAATCATCCCATACTCCCATTCGGTTACAAGCCAGTTCTTGCCTACCGCCTTTCGTATTCCCAGCAGTTGTCCTCCTTTGGCTCTTCCTTTCGCGTTATTCCTCTCCGCCGCCTTTGCCCACCAGCGGTATTCCTTGTTTAGTTTACTCACGATTTTCTCCTCCTTACTCTTCTCCAGCCAGGTCTCTTGCAAAATTATTACCTCATATTGCGCCAAGAAATCCCACGTATCCCAGATCTTGTTAACCCCTGCCACGTTCCATAATATGACGCTAACTGCCCCCCCTCCCCCCTCACCAACGAAAGGGCCGATTTTCCAAGAAACCTTTCCTGTCATTCCAAATCCACCACGTTCCATCTAGCCTAATTTTTTGGTATCCGATCCTGACCGCTCTACCCTCCTCTTTTTTTCGGCACGCCTCCTCTCTGAGCCAATCTTGGACCTCTTTTTCCCTTGCTGTCAGGTCGTCGTCGATCCAGAGGTCCAGGCCCCTGAGTCCCCCTTTTCTTGTCATTACCGCCTTTTTTATGTCCATGGATCCTAGCGTCACTATCGGCCCCCCCGGCGCCCTCTGTATCCTTTGGATATTTGGTTCGACCTCCAGGTTTTCTCTTATAATCTTCTGGATTTCTTCTTCTAATCCCCCTCCCGTCGCTCTCACCCCTTGCATCACAATATTCCGCTTCCGTCTTCTCCGTTCTGCAAGCTCGTGTTCCATTTCCTCGGCACCCATCGGGGTGGGCAAGGGGACCGGTTCCAATATTTCCTGTACGTAGGGTCGGTTCCGCTTCTCCCTCCAGTGCTGGTCTCCACTTAGTCTTCTATCCCCATTCCTGCGGTTTGCGTTTCTGGGGCTCCGTCTTTCTTCCTTCTGTCTCCCCGACCTTGTTGCTTCGCTGTAGGATCTCCGCTTTCTTTCTTCACTGCTCGACCTTCTCTCCCTGTGCCCTTTTTTCCACCTTGGTGCTATGACACTCCAGCTGCCGTTATTATTTTCGTCCTCCACTTCCGGTGTGACGCACATTCCGTTCTTGCCACACTCCGCCCGTCTCCCTTTTTCATAGTCCTCGATTTTCGATCTAAGTTGTACGATCTGTTCCTCGTAGTCCTGTTTCTCCCTTTCCCATTGCTGCATCTCTTGCTGTCTCCTCCGTTGAATTTGCTCGGTTTCTTCCGACATCTCGGCTACCATTGATTCTAAGTTTTCGCAACGATTTTTTAGCTCTGCTGCCCGGTTCGAATTGTCCTCCCACTTACACAACTCTCCCATCCACCAGTCCTTAAGCCGCAGCTCCATATTTTCTAATAATTTTCTTATTTCCTTTGCTGACATCAACTCCATTGCCTTTCGATTTATTTCTTGCCCCACTCCTCCTTGATGGTTTTCCCTTACTTCATAAAGCTGGGTTTTTATTATACCTGCATGACCATCGTTCTCTCCGTTTTCTACGACTTCCGGTTGACTTACTTGACCGTTTCCGACTAACTGCGCCAACCCGCACTCCTCATCTCTATATGCTACCGCTACCGGTTCGTCCTCGTCGGTCGTCCCATATGACTCTTCCTCCGCGGTACGTTCCATTGGCGACTGTCGTTTACCTGTCCCTTTCGCAGCGTTCGGTGGTGAATGAAGTACTTTTCCTCCGGCTCCAAATCCCATCATTCCCGCATTCTCCACTACCACGCAGTCCTCATTTTTTCCTCTCGTCACGAACTTGTCGATTGCGCCAACGCACTTATTTCCCGTCGCCGCTTTTTTCGGACGGCCGGGACCGCGCTTGCGCAATACGCCTGAGTATTCCTGCCGAGCGCTAGTGGCGCTCTCCTTGTTCGCGTTGTCCCTGACACTGCTGCTGTCTACCTTACCGGCGCTCCCTTCTGTATCAACCGCTGCTTCTCGATAGTCCTCCATTCTCCTCTCAACTTCCGGTTTTGCAACCCTCTCCACCCTAACCTCTTCCACTGCACGTTGAGATTTTTCGACTCTTGCTCTTCACATATCGCGCCCCACTTTCAGCCAACATTTACCCAATCACCTGGTAGGCTGATTAGCCAGATGATCACACGCTTGCCACTTTTTTAAGTTACTTTCGCTGCGCACTCTACAAAATTAGCTCTTTGCTCTTGCCGCACGTTAACCACTGCACGGTCCGCAACCGGAAGTCTCAAGTTAACCTTGTAATATACCCGGTAATGCAAATATTTTATTAATTGGAATAAGGTTGTAGCTACTATTATTCTGTTAATTATTTCGCGAACAAATTATAACCACTGTAACATACACGAATGACATGATGGAAGATATGGCGTGAATTTATGTGGGTATTTATATATATGGACATATATGCGCAGGGCTAGTCATTGGTCACGTTCCCGTGAAAGGGTTGTAGGGCATGTTTTCCGCTGTAAAATGACCCAGTAACACTTTATGCAAAAGTGAACCATTTTCAAGATATTATTTTTATTTATTTTTCAAGTGACAGGTAGGCAGCTTTAAAAATTAATTAAACAAAAAACTGTTGTATGGAATGAAACTTTTCTATTATTTGTAGTTTGAGGGCACAGTAACAAAGAACTACCAACTGTAAAATAAGAATAATTATTAAACATGAATAGTTTTGAGAATTCAAAAATGTTTGTAGATTATTCGTATACTATTATTGATAATTCTTTGTTACTGTGTCCTCAAACTACAAATAATACAAAACGTTTTATTCCATACAAGAGTCTTTTTAAATTAATTTTTCATGTTGCCTACCCTTCGCTTTAAGGAAAAATAATAATCAAAATAATATCTCGAAAATGGTTCGCTTTTGCATAAAGCGTTATTGGGTTATTTGATAGCGGAAAATATGTCCTACAATCCTTTCACTGGATCCTGACCAACAACCAGTAGCCCGATATATATTTCAAACATGAAAGTGGTTGGTGTGCCAATTCCATATTATCGGAGTAATTCTCCGATAATTTATTTTTCAAGCGACACAGCTCACTATTTTCATCATCATCTGTCTCGTCATCTTGAATTTTCGACTCACCAAGTACATATGTCAATCATTTTTGTGACAGTTTTTATTTACTGTTATTTCAAAGCATAATATGGTGGAATTTCCCTGTACGTCCAGTTCATAAAATACTTGTGACTAAGCAACTCGGTGGTGATGATTCAACCAAGAATTTATCAGATTTCGAGCGTAGGGAAATGTAAACTGTACAATTACGCTTTCGCGGATCGTTGTTGTTTTAAAAAGGATGAATAAACCGAGTCAGCGGCAACATTTACATTTTTCTGTTCGGATTCATTGAGATCTAAATTCGTCCGTTTCACGTCACGAACTGAGGCTCGTACCATTTATTGCTCGCGTATACACGATTTTAGATTTGTAAAAATGTATTTCAGCAACTTAGTCATTCATTTGTAACATGGCGCAGTGCGTAAATTGACTGAGGCTTCGGTTCACGTTATCCTAACAAGAGTCACTACTCGTACGTCACCATCGAGTTTATTTTTTTTATGACGATTCACCGGTGATTCAGATTTTTTTGATCCGTGCAATTCGGGCTTATTATTTTCTTTATTCTTGGATACTTTACGTGCGATATAATTCGCCACAATAATTGTTCGAAATATTACGAGTTGCGTTCTTGAAATCATGTTTACGATGTACTGTCGTGATGGAATTAATTGTATTCTTTTGAGAATCTCCCAACGTTGGCTCTCAACTTCACTTACGACGTGAAGAAAATCGATTTGAAATTGGGAGGGTGCATTCAGTATATGAAAAAGAATTTACTGTATAAATTTGAGCAAATGATAACATTTCGTCAATTGTCATGAAACTCCTTAAGTGTTCGCCTTCCATTTTGTTGAAACTCGTATATGTGATAAAGCATTGAGAACTATCAGACACGTATTTTTTTTATCGGTGGGCAAAACGATTTCAAGGGGGGAAACCACCTTTCAAAGAAAGGCGTGTCGCCCCTTAATTTTTTTTGTCAATTTCACTATAGTGAATTTTTTCATCGCTTTATATTAGAAGAATTTTGGTTTTTGTTTTATTCAGATGGACTGCTTGTGGATGAAACCGCAAAATCGGCCCTCGGCACGCCTTTCTTTGAGTTAAACCCGTTTTTCCGCCAATAAAAAAATTCGTGCCCAATAGTTTTCGATGCTTTATTACGTATATGAATTCCACCAAAATCGAAGGCGGATACCTAAGTGATGTTCCTTGTTAGGTAAATTCGTTTCAACAAATAAAATAAATGATATTACGTTATGATTACAATTTTTTTCCGGGAATTAGTCGCTCTCGTGCAATCTCTGGTTCACAAAATTTCATCAATTGCATTTCAATTAAGCCGACTTCTCTCGAAGCAATTAATTGACGAAGCACTAAAGGCTTTTCAAGCTTACATAAATTATCCTTTCAATCTGTCGATTTTCATCAACGTTCAATACATGATTACCGAATTTCTGCATTCGAAGAGTTGCAGCCTCACTATATGTGAGGCTGCATATGCGAATATGTTGCAGCCTCACTTAAGGGGGGGAGGTACCTTTAGGCGAGGAAATAATTTGCTGATTTTCATGATTTTTTTTCAAAGAAAACGTTTTTTCGCCATTTTCGAGACAGGTGATGTTTTATCATTACTTTTGGCTGTTCCATGGTATTTTTTTATTAGTCTTCTAAACTGCATTTTCAAAACTGGCGTTACGTATAGTTAAAAAACTAATCAACCGATTCTGAACAAATTTGCTATAAATCTTTCTAACGTTATTGTCTAAAACATGGCCCTAAATGTTTTTAAGAAATTACTTTTTTATTGCAAAATATAGCCATGTTTCGGAAAATTCAATGCTATTTTTTCAAAGCGTACCATTTCATCGGTTTTCAACATTTCTCACTGTTCCTAGGTTCATATTCTACGTATGGGTGTTAATGAAAGAAAAATCTTTATTGGTATTTTTTCAGATTAACCCCGCCCGTCACGCCGTCTGACAACATCCGCCGCAACCCGTTTAGAGGACCGTGCCATATCTTCGCCATTTTTTAAGATTCATAAAAAAATACCATGTAACAGCCAAAATTAGTAATAAAACATACCCTAAGTCTCAAAAATGTTGACGAAATGTTTCCTTAAAAAAAAAATAATGAAAATCAGCCATTTTTTCCGCGCCCAAAGGTATCTTTAACGAAATATAGTTATTGCATCAGTAAAACGCATCGCCGCGTTTGCAGAGCCATCACGTTAGGAAATTCACTTATTGTTATCTAATTTATGTAAATTACATGACTATTGGTATTTTCGATTACCGAGTCTTTCCAATTATGATTAGACGTGAGTGACGGCGACAGGGAGCGAGCAATGTCATGCGCGAGATGAAAAAGCGAGGAGACACTGAAACGGGACGAAGATTGCGTGGAAATTAGCTTGTATTAACCTGCATTGCAGTCCGAGGTATCGCACGAGCCAGAGTTTGCTACGATTACCGCTATGCCAACTGCGAGAGCTATGCACAAAAGAATTCCGGAGACCGCGATCACCGTCAGCCCGCGTTCCAGGGCTGACCGACGTTTCCACCATGTCGGATTTCTGAAACGAAAGTAAACAGCAAGAATGAAAATACCTAGAGACTCAAGTCTGAATCAAAAACGAAAAAAAAAACCATCATCGATCAGAGTTACAACCTTTTACTTCCTGGGAAACTTTTTGTTTCACACAGATCTGTAAATAGTTCGAAGAAAACATATTTTCGCGGAACTCATGTAGCATCGTTTTTTTCTTTTTTCGAAGATGGTATCACTATCTCAATATGAAGAAGTAAAATTGGAGGTTCGACTGATGGAATCGAGCACAAAGTTTGGGTCGAAAAACCAACTTCGGTCAACATTTAAGGGGAGGGTAAGGGTTTGCACTTTTGAAATACCGATTTTTTTGTCTTTTCTTATAGTTAATCATTTCAACAATATAATCTCGAAATTTCAAGTCAATCAGAGCAAAACTCTCGAAGTATTGACTATTTAGTCCCGCTCCCCTAACACTGTAGCTCCGACAGCTAAAACTTCAAACGCGTTTTTCTCGAAATCACTTTTTCAAAGTCCGTGTTCACTGCCATTTGAAAACTACATGACCGATTTATTTCAAACTTGGTACACACTTTCTACATATAAAATACCTCCCCCCAACGGTTAGTTCGAGATTTTTTTACACTGAGGGGTTTTTCCACCCCCAAAATGGCGGAATTTTTCATGAAAAATAGTACTTTTCACTTTACATGACCACCAAAGATTTAGAAGTGAAAAAAAATTATCAAAGACCGTTGGGGGGAGGATTTGATGATACTTCGACTAAATTTTTATGGTACTTGATTTCAGATATTTTCTAGCTGAGATACAATGAACACCGCAAATCGTGTTTTTCCAAAGGCGTTCTTGGAAAAGCTTTGTCACCGGCTTGTTTGTGGATATTTTCGCGTACAAATTTCACGGAATGTTCTTGAAATGACACTTCACAATGTACAAAAGGTTTCGATAAATTTACTCTATCCATATAGATGAAAAAAAATCGCAAAAAAGTGTTTTTTTTTCACACTGAAACCCCTACCCTCCCTTTAAGGCCTTATGTACGCGATTTCGCCGATTTTCGAAGGTACTTTTCTATACGCGGTTAAAAAAACATTACATTAACAAAACATTAACAAAAACAAACATGTAATTTATGCACATGGTTAAGTATATGTGAAAAAAAATCAGAAATATTAACAAATGGAGGAGACATAACATAATAAAGCAATGTATTTTTTTTGCGCGCGTTGATGATGAAAATTCTCGGCACCGATGTAGGTGTCTGAAAAAAATGAACATATTTATAATTGCATAATTAATGTATCTTCAGTGTGAACCAACAATATTATTTTTAAAAAATTATTATAATAAAAATGCGAAACTTACAAATTTTACTCCATTTTCTGTCGGTATTTTTTTTTTTATATTTTTTTTGTGTCATTGAAATTTTTGTTTCTGTGGATCACTCGATAGGTGATGATACTAAGAATAAGTTGTAAAATTTCAAAGCCATCTGAACCTTCGTTCAAGAGTTAGAACTTTCACAAGGCTCAAAAAAGTGAATCGTGGAAAAACGGCTTTGAATTTGGCGGTCGTGCGCGCCGCACGGTATCTATTATAAATACAATCTTACCTCATTTAATAGCTTTACAGGATTTTTCAATTCTGTAAAGCTTAAAATATTCCCAACCGTTCAGACTATTGGAATAGAGAATTAAAAAAAAATAAAAAAATTTCGCGTACATAAGGCGTTAAATCGGGATATAAATTTAGACAGGAAAAATTAAGCAATATTAAGAGATTTTTTAAACTAAGAAATAATTATTCTACAATTATCAAATTTTAGGTATACTTCAATAGTATTTTTAAGTATACAAAACAATTTTTTTTAATTAATTCATTATCAAAATGACGGAGCTGTGGCAGAGTGTTACAGCAAGGTCGCCACGGGAGTTACGAATCGGCGTGCAGACTAGCTTCCCGTAGACTTTGATTTGCAAAAAAATTCAAACATTTTTTCAGTCACAACATGTATAGTTTCTATGTGACGGTAATTAAAATGAAGAAAATGCAAATTTAAGAAAATGACACGCATTTATAAAAAAACATCAACATTTTACGCAACATTTCTGTAAAAGGTGGATTAAAAAAGTAGTTTTTTTTTTTCAATTTTTCAAAAACAATTCTCGTCAAGTAGAAGGTACCAATATTATCAACATTTCTACCAAGTTTCAATTCAATCGGCTTAATAGGTTTTCAGTAATCCTACACGCCAATTTCGATAATGCAGTTTTAAGAAAAACTCGTTTGAAGTTCACGCCCGCCCCGAATCCGAGCAGGGAGGCACAGCGTTGACGGGCTGTAACGTTTGAAGTTTTTTTATTTTCGCTTTGAAACTTTGGGAAAATATTCTACATATATAGTTCTATCGTTTAAAGAAAAAAAAAGAAATCGATTCTTTGATCGTTGTAAATGTATATTCCGCCTTAAACAGGACGATTGTTTTCTTTTGCGAAGAGAACGAAAAATGAATTGCAATTTTCAGCGGCTTTCTGGTGCTCGGCAGTTTCATCGACGCATACAGAGAAAGTGCAGTCGTCTGAGAAGGCATTTTTCCGAACGTAAAATGCATTGTAGCTTCGCGGATGCAGGACACAAGAAAATTTATGTTTTTCCCTGTACTGATTTATGGTACATAGAGTGGAGGGTGTAATGAGAAATGCACCAGCTGTGGCTTATCGTCGACTATAAAATACCTCCTGGACGAAAAATGGCGGCTCTACGAGAGAGCTCTCGCATCATTGAGTGCCTCTCGTACGAGAGCATCTTTTCTCCTTCCGTGCAACATCACACTGTGAATCAAACCAGCACGATAAAGTGTGCTGAGAAGATAAAGTCCTTTGGCATACTTTTCCAACAATTTTTTTTCACAATTAATGAGATCGAGGCCGCGGGTTATTTATAACTGCAGGTGTCATTGTAATCGCAATAACTGAGGCCTTTTTTTATAGAGGGCTCTTTGAGGGTCAAAATGTTTTACTTAAAATTTGTTTTTTATTTGCCGGGTATATTGAGGGCCGATAAATTGTATTTTCAATAATTTCGTTTGATACGCCATCACCTACTTTCGGCTGAATAGGATTGTGTACTACCGTACGTCGATATCGCTGTTCAATGTTCAATCGACACGTAACGTAATCTTTACGTTACGTAAAATTTATTGTCTTTTCGCATATAATTTTTTATTAAAAATGTTGAGAATATTAAAAAAGAAACGAGGAATGAAAAATGTAGCAGAATGGACAAGCTGTAGAAACAGAAAATATTAAGGGGTTACCCCCACTTGCGATTTTGAAAAAATCGATTTTTTTTATTGCATTTTTTTGAAGTATAAGTATCCGGGCCCATACAGGAGTATGGGCCCGGATACTTATACTTCAAAAAAATGCAATAAAAAAAAATCGATTTTTTATAGGAATAGATGACTCTATGTAAGTTTACAAAAAAAAATATTTTCTTCGTGTAAACTGAAATTGAAACTTTAAACGCGTTTTTCTCAAAATGGCATTTCTGAAGTCGGTGACCAAGATTACTCGAACACTAATGAACCGATCTTCTTGAAATTTTGCAGGCTTATTTAATACATAAAAATGTAGTCTTTAATCGTTCGATTTTTTTTTTTCGAAAAAAAATGGCCGTTTTATAGCCAAAAAACGGCCGTTTTTTTTCGTTAAAATCGAACCATTAACTTTGACTGTCCGCCATTTTGTGAAAAATCAATATTTTTTAAAATCCTTCGATTAAAGACTAGTTTATACTTATATTTGACTAAATCCATCCGCATTTTTTTTCGGATGATCCACTTCGCCGCAATGTTGGTCACCGCAAACCGTGTATATAAAAACATTATTTCATTTACAGCCATTTGCCACTAAACAATGTAATATTTTTCAATAAAATAATTACTGAAAGTTCTTCAAGATGTGTTCTTTAAGATGGTATATTGATCGATTAAAAAAGTTTTGTAGTTTTCTTTTAAAAAATTCATGAAAAAGGCCTTTTTTTGCGCTACAAGTGGGGGTAACGCCTTAAGAGCCATACACTTTAGGCAGCTGGGGCAAGCAGTCATTTATTTCATTTACTGTTTAGCCAGTAAGAGTATGCTCGAATGCACGAATATGATTTGATTTCATTTTATCTTTTCGTCGGATCACTTTTAATAGCAAGCGATAAGAAAAACCGATAGGAAGCCTGATATTGATAGCACGCCATTCAGGGCGCGGATTAAAAAATATATAACAACCCTCAACCCAAACAAGCCCAATCGTTTAGTGCATCGAAGATAAAAATCGTAAGCTACAATATTGATGGCATATTTTTTAGCACACGGATTACGAACGAATAATAAAAATAGCATCATTATTTATGACGAGCAATCGAGATTTCATTAATAAATATTGGGAATCATGTTAATGATTTTTTATGTTAAATATATAGTTTTCCTGCAGGTTCACTTTCGCAGGCACTTTTAGGGGGAGATAATTGGGCGAGGAAACATTTGCTGATTTTCATGATTTTATTTTTAAAGGAAATATTTCCTCACCATTTTTGAGACTTAGGGTATGTTTTATTACTACTTTTGGCTGTGACATGGTATTTTTTTATATTTTTTAACCTTTGAAAATAGCGGAGGTATGGCACGGTTTTCCAAACTGCATTTTCAACATTGGTGTGATGTATAGCTAAAAAACTGATCGACCGATTCTGATGAAATTTGGTGCAAATCTTCCTAACCTTATTGTCTAGAATATGACCCTAGATGTTTTTGAAAATTGAAAAAAAAGTATTTTTTATTGCAAAATATAGGCATTTTTTCGGAAAATTCAATCTTTTTGTTTCAATGCGTACCATTTGATCGATTTTCAACATTTCTCACTTTTTCTTAGTTCATATTCTGCGTATGACTGTTAATGAAAGAAAAGTTTCCGTTGGTTTTTTTGTTTAGATTGATTCCGCCGACGCTACGTGTCACGCCGTCTAACAAACTCCGCCATTTTTGAAGTCATTAAAAAAATACCATTTAACAGCCGATAGGAGTAATAAATCATACCCTAAGTCTAAAAATGGTGAAAAAATCGTTCCTTTAACCCTCAATGGTCACACCGGGTGAAATCCTCAGCCGTTTTTTGACCTGGAATACCTTCCAGAAAGTACGGGAAAATGGGACATATTTATTGCATATTTAAAATCACACTTTTTGAAAATTGTCGGTATGGTCGTATAAAAAAAACTTGAAAGTACATTGCAGTATTTTTTTTATTTTTCAATAATTTATCACATTGCAAAATGATTGGAGTGAATTTCACCCACAATGACTTTTACGTAATTTTTTCGAGATGTGATTGGCAAGGGTTAAAATAAATCATGAAAAACAGGAATTTTTTCCTCGCCTATGGGGATCTTCACCCTTCAATGAATTATCTCTGTTTCCTCTTCCTGGACGCTGCTTGCAATTATTCGTCGCCTGGGTGCATTCGGCTGCATGCAAATACCGGGTGGTTTCTAAAACTTTGGGTGTAAAATATTATCCCAATAACAATAATAGTCTATTTGAAAGCTGTCAACTCGGAATTCGTTGCGTGGGTGAGTGACGAGACACTGCGATGTTTGTTCCACACGTTTTCGGTGGTGAAAGTATCATCGGGTTGAATTGTCGAATATCAAAGCGATTGCGTAGTGAAGTGCGTGCATAATAGCACATACAAAGTGCCTCATTCCTTTGCACAACTAAGTACACACGAGCGGGAATGTCGTAATGTCATTGCCCAACATTCTGCGACCGCCTTATGGTCGACCAAATTTTGAGCATGTCTGGACGGTCGCGAGAAAAGTCGATTATTGAATAAATTCAAACGGAGCTGATATAGTATAATTCGAATCGCCGTCATGAGAAAATGCGTGTTTCTCAAACGCGCAAGGGTAAATAATGGCCAGGTAGAGAATCAAAGGGGACAATCAACATAAAAATTTAGATTACTTCATTCGAATGCCTGATATTAAATTCCGAACTTCAGGTGTTTCAAAAAGTCTTCCAACAATGACAGTCTCGTTGGTCTATCAACCAGAATGGATGAATTTAAAACCAACGAATTTTAAAGAACGTCAGGACAGTTGGAGCTCGCGCAATAAAAAGACCGACTGTGGTGGCTCACATTTGTTATGTGTTTATATATGAACCTTTTACCTGCCGCTTGGATACCTTACGGAAATGGATTTAAAACCGGAGACTGAATTAGAAGGTCCGAGAAATCGTTTTTTTTTTCTTCTTATTATTCAAATCGCTAGATAAACTATCCAATAATACATTTAAAAAGTTACAGAGGACAATTGTAAATATTTTCGAAGATACAAAGCCAAAAGCAGAGAACCGATTGATATTTCATATTCAAATTTCCTCCTATTGAGGTCTTAGGCCACAGTAACGGATGTAATATCATGTACGAATTTGACAATTTTTTTTTTCGTATGAAAAAGTGATTCACTCATAAAATTAATTACACATCTATTTAGTATGAATATCAAGCTGTTAGAAAATATATTTTTTTTTCGATGTAGAAAATTGCCGACTACTCGAAACTTCTCGAAACAGCTTTTTTCCAATTGGCGTGACAAATAACTTCAACAATTTTCACTCGATTTACTTCAAATTTAAAAGTTATGTTCCTAATTACATTTCGCAGAGAAGTACGTACGGAGTTTCTGATTAATCGAAAACTTTTCAATTTATGAACAGTTTATGAGCAGTTATCACTAAATTTTTCACTGAAAATTCATTTCCTAAGTTAAAATATCTACAACTTTTGAATAAAACAATATTCTTTAAATTCCGTACGTACTTCTCAAGGTATTCTAATGTAGATTGAGGAGAATTTTTGTGTTTTTTGTTCTAGGTAAAAAATTTTGTAAAAATTTTGTAAAAAAAAGATAACAAACAAAATATTAGTAGTCGGTCATTTTGTACATCGAAAAAAAAAGTTAATATTTTTTAACAGCTTCACATTCATACTCAACACATGTGTAATTAATTTGATGAATGAATTACTTTTTCATACGAAGAAAAATTGTTAATTTCACACATGATTTTATACCCGTTACTGTGGCCTAAGGCCTTAAAAACTTTGAAGCGCGTTTTCTCCAGTTTTCATTATCACGATTTTCCCAAATTGGCGAGCGTGATATGAAAAAAACTAAACGACCTATTGAATCAAACCAAAGTTTATTTTCTTCAGTATGAAAAACCCTTTCAAGTGAATTAACAAAGTAGTTGACAAAGTCTTTTTAAATAATTTTTATAGCGCGTTAAAGTGTATTTTGTAAAACACTTTTTTTCAAACCTGAGAAAAGTTATAATTTCACGATTTGTTCAGATTTTTCTTAATTCACCCAGAAGAAAAATATATGACAATTGAATATTTGATTGGTTTTTTGTTTCAGTTAAGAATTACGCGCTGCATCTTTCCCGCCGATTGAGGACTGCAGTGGCAAGACGCACAGGGAATAGGCCGATAAATCTGCAGTCATTTTTTGTTTCATGTTGAACATTTTTTTAAATACGTTTCAGATATAGATGAAAAGATACCTCAATGTTTACTGGGCTCGCTTGTATCGTTCCCTTCTAAAAAAATACCCGAAAAAACGCTTTTGTGGACCTTTTAATTCAGGCTCCGGCCTTAAGAGAGGAAACCACTGTAACTGGCCGAAAAAATGTCGTTTTGTCGATTTTTTTGTCTACTGGTTTATTTAACTGGGACTTTGCAAAAAAGTATGGTATTAAGCATACATTGAATCGATTTCGTGTAAATTTGTATTTAAATATTTTTCTCAAATAACAACGTTATTGAGGTATAATAAAGCTTTTGTACAAAAAATGTGGTTCAACGCCTCGATCGATAACTCGGCAATCGTTGATTTGAAAAATAAAAATACTAAATTTTTATAATCTATATAAAGGTAGTTCTCATTGTATATTCACGTTCTTCGAAAAAAAAAAAAAAAAATTCACCAAATGGCGGATGTTCAAAAAAGTGTAATTTTTACTTATATTCGGGAGTTTCAAAAACTGAATTAAAAAATGGCTATGGACAACAAAAGCTGCAATTATGGGAATTTTGGTTTTTTAATTTGAAAATTGGACATCTATAGCTAGAGTTAAGATTTCGGACAGGTCAAGAAAAGTCGTTTCGAGAAAATCGCGATTAAAAGTTTTAGTATACGCAAATCGTTGCACTACCAGCTCATACTAAATCGTCTATAACTTGTTGAATTTGCTGTGTTTTAACTTTAAATTTTTGTCCACATACTTTTGAATATGCATACTTTGAGAAAATGCAAAAAAAATCGATTTTTGTTACCCGTCACACTTTTATCATATATATAAATATAGTTCTCGTTGTATATACACGTTCTTCGGAAAAAAAAAATTTGCCAAATGGCGGGTGTTCAAAAAAATTTTACAAAATCTGTACTTATATTCGGGAGCTTCAAAAACTAAACTAACAAATGGCTATGGACAACAAAAGCTGCAATTATGGGGGCGGTCCCGCCTTAAGGACCATTCGTATTGCGGGTTACATAGCAAGGGTATTTAAAAAAATACGTTCCCGATGGATTTAAAAAACACGTTTTTTCTACAGTTTCATACATACTCGTAATCCCATAATCGAAAAAAAAACCACATGAAAAATTGAGTCAGATAATGATAAAAACTAATGAAACTGTTAAACGTGGAGCCTTTACTGAAAAGCTTCTTCATAATTGCTAAAGGATATCGCGTGCCTAGTTACTGAAGTTCGCATCCTTGGAGGGCAACATATTTTTTTTTTATTCCTTCATTTCTTTCATCATAAAAAATCTTATCCTGCAAATTTGAGCAGCAGATTTCAGATAAAAATCCTAAAAACCGTTCAAGTGGTTTCCGTAGCCCAAACTGGCCAAAAGAAAGTTTGGGCTACCAAACTTTCGTTGTATTTCTAAACTGTTCTCCCAAAAGGAAAATCGCATTATTCCGGGTTCCACTTGACGGATTCGGATGGAAAGATGTGCTGGAAAATTCCGAAAGCGTTCACTTTTCAAGCGTTTAAGGTAGTTCCTCTGCGAAAATCTCAACCAAAAGTTTACATACCATGTTCATGTTTAAAAGATTGATAATTGGTTTAATTAGTAATAAATAAAATTAAAAACTAGGCAATATTGACTCGGTACTAGTAGATAATACGATGGATATCATTTATTGCCGTAAAATATATTTTATATTGTGTTTTTGATCTACCATTGTCAGTAAACTTTTTGCCGGGACTGTCCAGGCTTTGCCCCAATTGTTTTTTTTCCAGGCTTTGCCAGGCTTTGCACCAAAATTGTGAGGGCTTTTCATGGTTATATCTTGGAAACTAGATGGTGAATCATTCTCATTTTTTTTCACATTATTCGTGATATCTTACTCTAGCTTATCCTCGTTTTTTATCAATTTCTTAATTTTAGTTTTGACGGTAAAATTAATGATGCTCTGTTTGCCAATCATAACGCATTTGTTGCGTGTAAACCAAGCCAACTTTAAGTGTAAATATCTCAGGTTTGGGGTGGTCAAACTTATTCAAATTGCACAGATGTTTGGATAATGTATTGAATAACATATATGTCAAATTTCAACCATTTCTTAATTCAACTCTTCTGTGGAGGTACTACCTTAAATACCAAAGGCCAAGAAAAAAGTTTCAGCCTTTTTCACGCCAACTTCACTGAAAAAAAGGACGAAGTTTCCAAAAATGACAGCTGTCATTTCACCGTTGTATTCTGGCTCCACCAACCTAATTGCAGGCTGAAAAAAGCGAATGTACGGGCAGACTGTACAATTTCATATTAGTAAGCTTTACACACATGCATATGTGTGGATATATTCACAAGAAGATTGTGAACCCACTAGCGACTCGTGCCGAGATCCGAGCGAGTAAATAGTTTTAATGCGTTGTATTAAGTGTGCGGTACTCGGTTCAATCGGGCGTGCATATCGGCGCAAGCTGAGAGCCTCGAGGAGAGTATGTTATACAGAATGAGTGTGTCGACCTCGACTACGAGTTTTATATGCTATACGAGTCATTCGATCCAAAGCCATCTCGATCGAGCGGACTTAGACCATCAGGATTGCGATGTTATTCGATGCAAACAATTACCTCCACAAAGGTCTCCAAAAAAGTAAGATATTTTCGGAATTATCATTTCAGGTTTTAATCCCAGAGAGTTTTATATCAATCTATACACCCAAGTCGAAACTTTCAGTCTATTTTGGCCCTGCCCTCCACAGTAGTGGAATATAAAGGTAGTAAGGCATAGCTTCGAGCTTGGTGTAAAATGAACTCCTGCTTAAGGTAATCCTATCGCTTCACACTAGTCATACCACTGATCATACTTGAGACTTGTACCATTTAGATTTTTAACATATGCAAAAAAATAATTTGTAATAACTAATATGTTTCATGTGTAAACTACTTAAGGGGTTACCCCCACTTGCGATTTTGAAAAAATCGATTTTTTTTTATTGCATCTTTTTGAAGTGCAATTTGAAGTGCAGTTTTTTTATGCCCGGAATAGATGACTCGATGTAAGTTTACAAAAAAAAATATTTTCTTCGTGTAAACTGAAATTGAAACTTTAAACGCGTTTTTCTCAAAATGGCATTTCTGAAGTCGGTGACCAAGATTACTCGAACACTAATGAACCGATCTTCTTGAAATTTTGCAGGCTTATTTAATACATAAAAATGTAGTCTTTAATCGTTCGATTTTTTTTTCGAAAAAAATGGCCGTTTTATAGCCAAAAAACGGCCGTTTTTTTTCGTTAAAATCGAACCATTAACTTTGACTGTCCGCCATTTTGTGAAAAATGAATATTTTTTAAAATCCTTCGATTAAAGACTAGTTTATACTTATATTTGACTAAATCCATCCGCATTTTTTTCTTCAGATGATCCACTTCGCCGCAATGTTGGTCACCGCAAACCGTGTATATGAAAACATTATTTTATTGACGGCCATTTGCCACTAAACAATGTAATATTTTTCAATAAAAAAATTACTGAAAGTTCTTCAAGATGTGATCTTTAAGATGGTATATTGATCGATTAAAAAAGTTTTGTAGTTTTCTTTAAAAAAATTCATGAAAAAGGCCTTTTTTGCGCTACAAGTGGGGGTAACGCCTTAACGAATGTTCACATGAAATTAGGAAAATGAGAAAATAGTTGTTCCACTCATTCGCGCTGTATTTCTAGGTTTGATATTTGGCAACATTGGTTCTAACCTCCGTCTCTTTTTACTCAACCAGGCGAGTTTAAGCTCCATGTTTTTCAACGTCGATCTGTCAAAACAATGTCAGGTGAGGGAAATATAAAGCATTGTATTCGGGCTACGACTGGTAAAAAGCGTGGAAAATTTGTGTCGGCGAAATATGTCGGTTAAAAATGAAATATGTGTGGAAATTCGAATGAGTGAGATGAGGTTAGGACTAGAGTCAGCTGTTGCCTTGCTGTCACTTCTCTTTATCGTAGCAAGTGATAACAAATCCAATACCGGAAGTTCAAATTAAACGTGATATTACATAAAAGTTAGGTCAACAAGCGTAATTTTTTCCGAGAGCAATGGATTACTACAAGTGTTAAGTATGTAAATCTGATTATTTTTAATAATCTGACCGATTCCCACTATTATATACACTTTTGTAGCGACTGGAAATTGGGTTTTTCTATGTCGTCTCGGAATTAATTCACAAACATTCGCAATGTTAATATGATTTTTTCTGTAATTAGGTCGATAACCGACCCTGACATTTTACAGTGACGATTATTAATATATCTAGTGAAGCTCGAGAACATTTTTTTTGAAAATCCTGTCGATTGAAGCCTGGCGATAGGATAAAAATTTCCTTTTTCTCCACTTTTAGGCGTTAAGTAGGATGTCGATATACCGTTCTTGAATGCAACACGTATACCCGCACACACATACACCCTATAATGCATAGAGGCCTACACTGATGACATACAAGGCATCACAGCCTGTCTACCAAGTGCATAGAATATTGCATAAATCCTAAATAAATTAAAATACTCAATTGAGAGTTCTACCTCAATTATTATTCTAATTCGTTATTCCCTGACCTGAAATGAGTTAATTCGAAGAAATTATTTCGCCCACACATGGAATCAAACCTACAACCTACCTGCCTATCTTCTGCCTATGCTACAAAAGTTGATTGGGGTCACACTTTGAGGCTCATAGTAGGACTTCTAGCATCAAGTAGCCTCAAATGAGGCTTAAACGGAGTCAAGGCCCTCCGAAATAAGCTGAACTGGACTAAAAGGCCTTCAAAATAGGCTGAAAATTTCGGCCCAAACGATACAAAACAGTTCCTTGTCTGACTGACTGAATGGCTGATTTACATATACGCACAGCCTAAACCGCTGAAGGTGAAGATAAAACTTGGAGGTTTGGTAAATATTCGGAAAGGGGGCTCCTGCTAGGATCAGGCTAATTTTTATTTGAATGGTTTAATATATATGTATATATATATATACATATGTATATATATATATATGTTTAATATATATGTATATATATATGTGTATATATATATATATATATATATATATATATATATATATATATATATATATATATATATATATACAGGGTGTCCCAGAACTCAACGTCAAGCCGAAACGGGGGTGACAGGATTGATTGTAACCATCATGAGAAAAATCAGAAAAAAAATCTATTTTGAAAA
Organism: Ophion slaviceki; assembly: GCA_944452715.1. Taxonomy (NCBI): domain Eukaryota; kingdom Metazoa; phylum Arthropoda; class Insecta; order Hymenoptera; family Ichneumonidae; genus Ophion; species Ophion slaviceki. The sequence continues at coordinate 13,916,823 of OX101785.1, forward strand.
TTTTAAATTCATAGTTTAACAAAAAAGTCTTAATTCTAGGAAACTTGGGGCAATTGTGTCATTATTTTTGACTGTGATTCTAGAAATGTTATTTAGGGTTACGGTTCCAAAGTTTAAATGAACAAAAATAATAAAAATTAACCACAATAACCAAAAAATGGTTACAGTTTGACCAAATTTCTAGGTTTTTCTTAAATGCCCAGATTTTTTTTCTGATTTTTCTCATGATGGTTACAATCAATCCTGTCACCCCGTTTCGGCTTGACGTTGAGTTCTGGGACACCTTGTATATATATATATATATATATATATATATATATATATAACCCTAATAAACCAATAAACCCAAATAAAAAAATAAGAAAAAAATTAACCTGATTCTAGCAGGAGCCCCACTTACGGATATTCACCAGAAGTTTTATTCCTTAGAAGGTGTAGAGATGCACTAAGAAAGGATATTCCGAAAATCAACTCCGAAAGGTGTGAAATGGGGTGTAAAAGTTTGAATGGAAAATTGTATCCCTTGCGTGTATCAACGATGGGCGAGGCCGGGGGCAGAAGCTAGTAATGTATATATTTATAATTATTATTATAATCCCATGTATCTAGAAATAACATCATAAGCCTTCTATTATGAATAAAGTTGGCAAGATCTCACGCAAACGCGATCCGTCATGGAATGCTCCATTTATTTTCATCGTATACTCCGGCAGAATTACGTAGCTTCGTAAAAAGTGGCCGGCACGTTATTTCTTGCGTGTATCGAGAGCTTTAGAAAGTCAACTGTCGATAGAAACGTGAGTCGCTATACTTGGCAGCATTTGTAGCATTGACTCTTGTACAATTAGCCGGTTTTACCAAGAGAGCCAGTTCACTGAACTTTTGTGGATTTTTTTCACGATCTCGGCGGCGTCGGAAATCGAGGATAGGCTTTTTATCGATAAATGACAGCGGGCAACGTCGTGAACGTTGACGTGAAATATAAATACAAAAATATAACGGGACCGTCGCTAATGCGAGGTGCAAAGCTATCCGATTAGTCAAATGTCGAATCAAATCTGGGAATAAAGTTAAAAATCCGATTTTAATTCGAAAAATATTTTTCTCAGATCGTGTCACCTTTGAGCTATATTCCCTGAAAATGTTGTTGGAATATTCTTGAAATTGAATGAGCTGCAGCTTCTAATAGTCGGCCGGGCGAGCGGTAGCAGCACCATACTTCAAACTTTAAACGCATTTTTCTCGAAAAACTGTTTTCAATGTCGGTGGACATGATATCTCGAGAACTACTTGACGGATTGTTTCCAAATTTGCAGGAGATACGACGAGAAACATTTAAAGGTCGTTGACGATCTCTCTTTTTTTAAATCGTTTTTCATTTTTCAATAGTTACGGAAAAATTACGACTTTTTCATAGATTTCGCATGCTCGAGTTTCAATTCGTCGCCGCGATGTTAAAAAAATATATTTAAAAAATTGATGATCGTCAACGACTAGTATTTATTGTTAACTTGAATATCCCGTTTGATTTCCAGATTTCGGATAGACTATTTAAGCTGGAGAGTGTCCACCGCCAAACGTCGCGACAAAAATTTCATCATGTGCCGGCGGTTTCGTGTTTTTATTATTTTTCTTCATTTTAGGGTGATTTTTTAAGGCTTTCAATATTTAAAAAAATGCGTTTTTTTCACCAACTTTTGCCCAGAAACAATTCGGCATTTCGCAATTTTTTTCGGCCCTCCGGGCAGATGTAGGCCCTTAAAGTCTAGCACATTTTTTTGATAAACTGAGGTACGTAGAATTTATTTCGCAACGGAAAATTGTCGCCTTGATATGCCGATCTTTCGCAGCGAAATGAAACAGTATATACGCATGCAGAATAATTCCAATCAATGGAACCCGTTATTGTGGGAGATATCAAGACGAGGGTTGAAGAAAAAATTACGCGGTGAAATTGCACGTGCGAATCGGCTTCTTTACCTGCAACGGACCCAAACATTGCCTGGCTTGTTTTTCCGTTCTCAGGGATACCTGTATTTTCACGCACCATCGATCGCCGACACCGGAGACTTTCCATTCACTGAGTTATCTGCCATGACCATACACGACTTTCGGAAATAATTTAATGTACAAATGGTTGAAAAAAAAAACTTAAAAAAACGTAAGAAAAGTCACTAGAAATATCGAGTCGAAGTTTCCAGCTTCTTTTGAAGGCCTTTGACTCCATTTAAGTTGAGGCTACTTATTGCTAGATGTCCTACTACGAGCCCCGAAGTGTCACCCAAATCAACTTGGTTAGTACAGGTCGGTTGAAAGTTCGACTCCATGTGTAGGCAAAATAATTTCTTCGAAATAACTCATTTCAGGTGGTCAGAGTTTTATTATTATAACGAATTTTCTAGCGAATTATAACGGAAATTAATTAAGGCCTTAGGCCACAGTAACGGGTATAAAATAATGTGCGAATTGAACAATTTTTTTCGTATGAAAAAGTGATTCACTCACAAAATTAATTACACATCTATTTAGTATGAATATCAAGCTGTTAGAATTTTTTTTCGATGTAAAAATGGCCCACTACTCAAAACTTCTCGAAACAGCTTTTTTCCAATTGACGTGACACATAACTTCAACCATTTTCACTCGATTTACTTAAAATTTAAAAGTTGTGTTCCCAATTGCATTTCGCAGAGAAGTGCGTACGGAATTTCGGATTAATCGAAAACTTTTCATTTTATGAGCAGTTTATGAGCAGTTATAACGAAATTTTTTACTCAAAATTCATTTCATAAGTTCAAATACCTACAACTTTTGAATAAAACAAATTTTTTTAAATTCCGTACGTACTTCTCTAGGTATTCTAGTGTAGATAGACGAGAATTTTTGTTTTTTGTTCTAGGTAAAAAACTGTTGATGCTAAATGTCACGCCCCGGAGCACCTAAAAAAAGATAACAAAAGAAAATATTAGTAGTCGGCCATTTTGTATATCGAAAAAACATATATAAATTTTCTAACAGCTTGATGTTCATGCTAAATAGATGTGTAATTAATTTTATGAGTGAATCACTTTTTCATACGAAAAAAAATTGTTAAATTCGCACATGATTTTATACCCGTTACTGTGGCCTAAGGCCTTAAAGTAGTAATCTCATGTACTACATGCATAATTGCGTGTATGTGTGTGCGAGGTATACGTGTGGCATTAGCCGTGTCCCGACCGGCCGAGGCAAGAACCGAGGCAGCCTCGCGCGGCACTGCCTCGCACTATGTGGAGTGCCTCGCCCGCCTCGTTAGTTTGGGTTGCCGCGCTCAGAGCACACGTACCGAGGCAACTCGGCCAGTTTGGACGCGGCTAATCACGAACGGCATGTCGAGATCCTACTTAACGACGAAAAGTGGAGAAAAAGGAAATTTTATTCCCGTTTTAAACGTTAAGTATGAGTTCATTTTACATTGAGTTTGAAGTTACACCCTACTACGTTAATTTCCCACTATTGTGAAGAGCAGGGTCAAGTGGGCAGAACATTTCGACTGTGGAGGATTGTTCAAACAGTTTGCGACATTTAAGGATGTATGGCAACTAAGTCATTTACTACTGTTCGAATTGAAACTCACTGATATTGTAAAGGAAAATATCGAGAACTTTTTGAGATTAAAAAAACAAAATTTGCCCACGTGAATGCTGAGATAAACGAATTCAAAGTTGGGTCATTTAACACGGGGAACATAGGACTGTACGTCCAAAATTCCCTTTACATTGGCAAAAAAGGTATTTCCGGAGTACTCTTTTGTAAAAAAAACTTTTGTGTGGTATCGCTGTAATATGCATGATACGGTAAAAATAAAAAATCGACATGTGCCCATATATTTTGCGAGATATTGCGAGTTAAATGGGACCGTTTTCGTATTTCTTTAGCTCGTATGTCGTAACCACGACAACGTCAGGGAAAACATACATCAAATCAACAACTAAATTTGCAGTTAAAAATTGAAAATTCTTCTTTCTGTACCGCATGTTTTACTTTGAGCTGTGGTAAATCTCCTTTTTAGCTTTAATGAATATTACAATTATTTTATTTAGTCTTTAAATGCGATTTTTGCAAATTGCATAATCAGTTCTGTAACGACTCTGCAGTAGCTGCCATACATCCTTAAAAAAGTCTGCTCCTTTCTTTTCTCAATATTAACAGTCAATTTGGACATTTTAATGTCAAATCAGTGTATGAACATCAGAGTTTCCAATTAACATAAGCATCTGTTTTTTTAAAATAAAAATCGAAAAGCAACGTAGATGTTGAAGACGGAGCCACATAAAAAAATTGGGGTTTAAAAATGTTTTAACGTATATAAAAAACGCCGAAAGAAATTCGAAACTTTTGTCATCATCGTTCACTTCCGTCGTTATGGAGACCCTTCCTGCGCCATCTCCACTTGATTTTATCGATGGGACATTTACCCTCGGGATACGAAAATTAGGCTACGGTCGATCTCAAATTAACCGCTTCGCTGAACGAACAATCGTATCAGGCTTATCGGAGATTTTCTATTGGTCGAAAATATTGGAAATGTGATGAAACAAAAAAAATGGTTTATAATATTAGTGAAAAATCTGAGTATTGAGTATTGAGTACCTTTCTGCGTCCATATTGAATAAAAGAGCAGAACCATCAGCAGGCAATAATTTGTCTACGATCTAGTTTTCAAAAATGTATATTAAGGCCTTAGGCCACAGTAACGGGTATAAAATCATGTGCGCATTTAACCATTTTTTTCGTATGAAAAAGTGATTCACTCATAAAATTAATCACACATCTATTTAGTATGAAAATCAAGCTGTTAGAAAATATATATATTTTTTTTCGATGTACAAAATGGCCGACTATTCGAATCTTCTCGAAACAGCTTTTTTTTAATTGGCGTGACAAATAACTTCAACAATTTTCACTCGATTTACTTCAAATTTAAAAGTTATGTTCCTAATTGTATTTCGCAGCGATATACGTACGGAATTTCTGATTAATCGAAAACTTTTCATTTTATGAGCAGTTTATGAGCAGTTATAACGAAATTTTTTACTGAAAATTCATTTCTTAAGTTCAAATACCTATAACTTTTGAATAAAATAATTTTTTTTAATTCCGTACGCACTTCTCTAGGTATTCCAATGTAGATTGACGAGAATTTTTGATTTTTGTTCTAGATAAAAAATTGTGGATGCTAAATGTCATTTCGCGGAGCGCCTAAAAAAAGATAACAAAAGAAAATATTAGTAGTCGGTCATTTTGTAGATTGAAAAAAATATATATTTTTTTCTAACAGCTTGTCATTCATACTAAATAGATGTGTAATTAATTTTATGAGTGAATTATTTTTTCTTACGAAAAAAATTGTTAAATTCGCACATGATTTTAAACCCGTTACTGTGGCCTAAGGCCTTAATTATGGTATTCACTGTAGAAAAATCTACGTTTTTTGTTCTGTTGAAGCTCTGCAAGATCTCTGCATCTTCGTTCAATTTGAACTTCACAATTTTGCGTGTCAAGCGTAGTAGAAATAAATAAAATTGGAAAAATGTGTGCCTTCGAGTGTATAATCTTTCAGTAAATAATCTTTTGTAATCTTTCAGTTTTAGTAAATGCTTATACATTTGTTTGTAAGTCAGGTCGGGTGTATTTATAAAATGTTAAGCCGGGACACCACTGCAATGGGTTAAAGAATTGATTTTTTTTTCCACTTTTGCAAAGTATGGATATGCAAGAATATGCAAAAAAAATGTTCAAGTTAAAATATTGCAAATCGACCAAATGGCAGGCGATTTGGTGAGAGCAGGTAGCGCAATGATTTACGTATACCAAAACTTTCAAACCCGTTTTCGTCGCCTTGACCGGAATCATAACTATAGCTATAATCGTCAGATGTTAAATTTAAAAGAAACCGAAATTGCCGTAATTACCGTAGCTGTCGTTGTACAACGCCGTTTTTTTTTATTTAGTATTTTTCAAGCCCCCGAATATAAGTATGAATTTCGCCAAAAATCCACTTCTTTTTGGATACCCGCTATTTTGTATTTTTTTTTTTTCGAAAAACGTCTGCCTACAACTACATTTATATAGATTATAAAACTTTTTTTTTCATTTTTCAGACCAGTCATTGTCAAGTTATCGATCCTGCCATTGTTTTGTACAGAGGCTCCATTATACCTCACTACATAGCTATTAATTTTTAATTTTTTCAAAAAAAAAAAATTTACTCGAAATAAGTTCAATGTATGTTTAAAAACGTACCTTCTTTCCATATCGTAAATAAATGATCTAGTAGACAAAAAAAATCGGAAAAATACGACCTTTTTCGGCCTGTCACAGTGGGGCCCTCCCTTAAGTAATATCACGTGAAAAATATCCGTCACAACTCCGTGAGAAGGAAAAATGAATTAGAAAACAGGAAACATAGAGTGAACGATTTTTGCGTATTTTCTAGCGCAGTTGTCGTGAAGAAAGCGCGGAAAAAACGAAAGAATCATGTTTGAAGTCGATTCCTTTTACGATTCACACGTGATGACTGACTTATTTGATGGCCTACAGTACCAAGCCTGACGTTATTGCGCTAACCGCATTGTCCACTCCATACGTTTCAACCACGTGAGCAAAGTGGGGTGACCAAACATTTCTCCTATCTTGGAGTCACGGGATATTCCACACAGGATGTGACACGTAGTTTTCTTTTTTTTTATGAGACTATTAGTCTAGAGCCCATAAAAAACGTGAATTTCGAGAATTTTTCATGCCTACCTAATCGATGAAATGAAAATTCTGTTTGGTGGCCTCTATTCTACATATCTTCGAGCAGCTTTACAATTTTTTTCAGAAGTTTTTTCAACCAAATGGAGACGCTGAAGCTGGATGAATATTGCATGGTCAGTTCTTCACCGATTGACGTAAAATTTCTATTGGTACCTTACAACACTCCATATTGAAGCACGGAGGTTGTTTTTTTACTTATTGAATTTTTTTTCCTAAAAACATTATATTCAGCGATTTTTCTTTACCGAACACCATTTTTCTTTAAAACATGTACCATTTCATCTAAAATCGATATTATTTGAATTCCCTGCGTACTTAGAAGGACTATCGTATCCTAAGGCCTATGTTGGTCGCAGATTACCATCAGACAAAAGTCACTCACTTATGTAATCGAACATATATAAAATAAAGACCACTGAACGAATGGGTTATTCCACCGACTGGGTATCCATACATATTTTTTCAAAATTCACCTTTTTCCAGGCTCTTGATTGGGAGTCTCCCTTCAAATCAGTTTCAGGTAACTCCATCAAAAGTTGTTCGTCAGTCGTATTTTATAATAATAATACGAACGAATGTAAAAATTAAACTAAACAAATCTGACAAAGTGTGACACTGTACCAGAGTTGCGAAATTTGTAATGAAAAAGTAATGCATTATTCATTACTCTTTTAATAGGTAATGAAAAAATATTTCATTTTGCATGACATTACAGTCAGTAATGTAAAAAAATTCCATTGCTCATTACATTGTATTTTGCAATGTAAACAATTCCCGTTACTCATTACATTGGATTTTGTAATGTAGAAAACGTCCACTAGTCATTACATTATATTTTACATTAAAAAATTCCATTATACATTACATTAGAATTTGTAATGTAAAAAAATTCCATTACTCATTACATTACATTTTGTAATGTGAAACATTTTCATTACAAAATGCAATGTAATGTGTAATGACAATAAAAATCATTACACATTACATTGTAAGGGGTAATGAACATTTTTTTACATTACAAAGGCCAATGTAATGAGTAATGGAAATTTTTTACATTACAAAATTCAAGGTAATGAGTAATGGCATTTTTTTACACTGCAAAATATGAGGTAGTGAGAAATGGAATTTGTTCACATTAATAATGTAATGTAAAAAAATCTTCATTGCTTATTATAAGGTAATATGGATTATTATTCGTTTCCCATCGGGTCAGATCGACCCAGTGCAAAAATGGCTGCCGCTAATGGGGAACGAATAATAATCCTCATTACATTGCATTGCATGTGATCAAATCCCATTACTCATTACCTTATATTTTGTGATGTCAAAAAATTCCATTATTCATTACATTACATTTTGTAATGTAAAGAAAATCCATTACTCATTACATTGAACTATGTAATGTAAAAAATTCCATTACCCATTACAATGTAAAATATTTCACATTACAAAATGTAATGTAATGAGTAATGAAAATTTTTTACATTACAAAATCCAATGTAATGAGTAACGGAAATTTGTTACATTACTGAATGTAATGTAATGGGTAATGACATTTTTTTCATTACAAAATGTAAAGTAATGAGTAATGAAAACGCTAACGCATTACAAAAAGGAATGCATTATTTGCAACCCTGCATTGTACCCGGTATAGAAAATGGCTCGAAGTATAAAAAATACGTTTTCGGGATGGATGGGAGAAGGAAAGTTGTAAAAAAATTACAATTGCGCAATTATCCTGCAAAGTGGCATTTCCAGTTACGACCTTGGACATGGTCGCTGGATATTTCAATCTTGGTAATTTAAGATAAACCGAAAGGAGCCTCTCGTGTGGGCTTCTCGTTACGAGCCGCGGTGTTTCATTTCCTGAATGATATTTAAGATTCTTCGACCGTATTACCGCGAGCTCACGTGAGAGGGAAATCTCAAACGCAGGCTCGAACAGCCACGGAATACTGTTTTTCGCGACAATTTCCCGCGCCTAATTATTAAATTGCCCCGATTATATACAGTGTCGCTGCGGACGGTTATGCGGGTGTATGTATATGGGTTTGATTGCGCAACGTGTCTTTCAACAGTTTTGCATCACAGCTTTACGTGAAGTTCACACATCCTGTCATAAACTTGTGTATATAGCAGTGACTTTGAGGCGATCTTCCAGCCTTCCATTTCGGATTTCGACCCAAACTTAACAATACTTTCATCGCTCCAAATTCATCTTGTGTTTTGAAAAATCGTTTTTACGCGGTAATATCGTTCCGTACAATCAGTCAATGTAGTTTGCATTTTAGTGAGCTGATATATCATTTGCATATTTTAGTGGCCTGTACATTTCGAACGTATGATTGAAACATGTAAATAAAAATTAAAAAAAAAAACTAAAAATCTAAAAACTAAAAAAACTAAAAAAATAAAAAAAAAACAATAAATAATAATCACATAGGTATGTAAATTTCTCAGGTATATACATAGGTATAAATTTAAATGGTCCTTTCGCAAAATTTCCCATAAATTACAAATTCGAATGTTCGTTTCGCATGACTTGCTATGCTAGTAAAAATTCATCATCTGAAAAAACGTCACAGAATCTCCCTATGCAGAATCAGTTATAAAAGTATTAAATTATGCATATTATTGATGTTTCTATAAATTATTAATAGTAATAATGTAGAGGAATATTAAATTAATTTCAATATTTTCAATATGCATTGTGTCCAATTTTGCAACTACAAAAGTTATATCGAGGTTAATAGAAAGTAGAGATTACTAGAAAGACATTGAGAACAAATTATTTTATATTATATAAAAATGTATCCGATGAGAAAACGTCACGGAATGTCTCTATCTATGCAAATTATTTCCAATTTTGCATTGAGGAAGTAACGCATAACATTTATATTTCTGTAAATTATTAATAGTAATAATCTACAGGAATATACAATTATTTTCAATATTTTCAAAATGCAATGTTCCCAACTTTGCAACTGTAAAAGTAATACCTAGGTTATTTTAAAGTCAAGATTACTGAAAAGACATTGATAAAAAATGATTTCCTATGATTGAATTTTTTTTAATTATATAAAAATGTATCCTCTTAGAAAGCGTCACAGAATCTCTCTATCCATGCAAAATAAATAATCATTAATGAACAAAATAGCATATCATTAATATTTCTATTAATTATAAGTAGTGATAATTTACGGAAATATTAAGCTATTTTCAATATTTCCTATGTGCTTGTTTCCAATTTTGCAACTATAAAAGTTATGTCGAGATTATTAGAAAGACATTGAGAAAAAATGGTCGTCATCGCAAAACTTTCTGTGCGGAATCGTATTTTCCCGATTTTTTTTCGAGAAAATACATCAATGCGAATTGTGGCAATATAAATCCGCGATTGAACTTTTTGTGAATGAAATCTTTCGAGTACATGTCGTCCCGTATCAAGATAGCCATAACACAGGCGCCTCGATGTAATTATGTCAATGTAGCCTTTCGTCGGTGCTTGTATGTCGGACTCGCGTCGCGGAAAGACAATCTAATAAAGGAGCGTGGGTTTAACAGGGAATCATAATACAGCCTCTCTTTTACTTTTTTCTTGGTTTCGCACACGGACGTCTTAAATCCGGTTTTAAAGTGGCTCCAATCATCGAATAATCCCGATGATTATCAATTGTATGAAATTTGCGCAGTTGAAGCGGCCGTCGCGACAGGAATTATATCAAACTTCATATTCACCACGTGCGGAAAAAAATAGTTCTTCAATGACAAAAACTGTTCCATCCCTTCAACTTTAGAAGCACAGAGAAGTTTTCTCGCCTCTGATGTAACATATCAGGGGTAGTAAAAACAGCAACATTTTAGTAATTCACTATCTGTTACTAGCGTTAAGCCAGCAAATGTTAGGCCAGTAGTTTTGCTGCATTTTAGTAACTCGCTGCCGGAAACGAATTTCAGCAACCATGCACATTCTCGTGAGATTCAGAATGGAAAACGTTTACCTACCGAGGTTGTCGATTTTCTGTACTACGTGTATCTTCATTTTTGTGTTGTTCTAAAGCAACATCGATATGGCTACTCTTCGCATGATCGAGGTATACGTCACAGTAACGAGCAAAAGAGCCAACAATGTTAAAAATTAATTCTTATGGAAATTAACTATGGGACTAAAATAACCATGGTACTGAAACAACTAGGCTACTAAAATACCTATGGTACTAAAATAACTATGGTACAAAAATAGGCATGTTACTAAAATAAAATGTTTACTAAAGTAACTACGGTGCTAAAATACGTGTGGCGCAAAAACAACTATTGTACTAAAATACCTATGGTACTAAAATAACGATGGTACTAAAACGACTATGGTACAAAAATAACCATGTTACTAAAATGACTATGGTACTAAACTAACTATTTTACTAAAGTAACTACGGTACTAAAATAACTATGGTACTAAAATAACCATGGTACTGAAACAACTATGGTACTAAAATACCTATGGCACAAACATACCTATGTTAGTAAACTAACCATTTTACTAAAGTAACTACGGTGCTAAAATACGTGTGGCGCAAAAACAACTATGGTACTCAAATACCTATGGTACTAAAATAACTATGGTACTAAAACAACTATGGTACAAAAATAACCATGTTACTAAAATAACTATGGTACTAAACTAACTATTTTACTAAAATAACTACGGTACTAAAATAACTATGGTACTAAAATAACCATGGTACTGAAACAACTATGGTACTAAAATACCTATGGCACAAACATACCTATGTTAGTAAACTAACTAGTTTACTAAAATAACTACGGTACTAAAATAACTATGGTACTAAAATAACCATGGTACTGAAACAACTATGGTACTAAAATACCTATGGTACTAAAATACCTATGGTACAAAAACAACAATGGTACTAAAATAGCCATGGTACTGAAACAATGATGGTACTAAAATAACTGTGGTACAAAAATACCCATGTTACTAAAATAACTATAGTACTAAACTAAGTATTTTACTAATGTAACTACGGTACTAACATAACTATGGTACTAAATTAACTATGGTACTAAACTAACTATGATACTAAAATAACTATGGTACTAAAATGACTATGGTACTCAAATAACTATGGTACTTAACCAACTATGGTACTAAAATAACTATGGTAAGGGGCTATTTTTATCAACATACGATTTTGATAGGGTTGATTGCGAAAAAAATTTCGTAGGTATATATAGTTACTTTCCGAAAAAATGTATCCACTTCGTCATGAAAAAGATTGCAATTCTTATGTGTAAATGTCAGTGTAATTTTATTGATACTATCACTCGCCTGTCATTATGTAGCCCTGTATAATGATTACGATACAAATTCCATCAGCAAAACATTATGCGCAATTGAAAGTTGTGTGCAATATTGCTATTACAAAATATTCGCATTACAGCAATCGGAAAAGGCACGTACTCGTACGACGAAACGGAACGTACTGAAACGTGTTTCAAGTGTAAGTACAGCGTAACGTAACATTTGTGAACGAGGAATACATATTGGCCGATACAGAATGAATATCATTTTTCACGCTCCTTTCGGCCTTCGCGGCGGAAATACTGTTTTACGCAACCGCGGATTTGTGCCGTTCGCGAATACCCCGCTGGCTGATCTGTATAGGATGTAGGTAACACGCGAATCGGTACACGCCAAAAAATACGAGAAGCGTATGATTGTGGTAGGTATTTTTTTCATTTCCTCTTCCGCTCGTGGTTAGCTGACGCCACTATCGGTTCTGTGCGAGTTTCGTACTTGGAAATTCCAATTTTGCGTAAAAATACACCGAACTTCCGACAGACGCACTTTTATTTTAAAATTGAGTATTCGTGTTATGCGTATTAATGGGCGTGTGGCATTTGGGATCTTAAATCCGCTTAAGGGGTCTGCATAAGTTTGAAATTTCAGAAATACGATTTTTTATTGCACAGTTTTGGAATGGTCGTAACTTTAATTTCCACCAAAGATTTTGTGAAAAATCGAACGAGTTATGATGATTTTTGTGAAAGGTTAGATCGCCCAGTGCGCGACATTTTGAGTTTTTCTCGAAGCTTTTTTATGCAACGGTGTATTTCGTATCTTAAAATCGATTCGTCCGACCATTTTCTCTCGTACGACCAGATGATTTTATGATACGTTCATTCAATTATTAATAACAAATGTTGGAAATTATTTTTTTCGTCGAAAATCGAACTTTGTTTCTATAGTTTGCCGTTTTCTCAATTTTCAAAATAAACAAAAACTATCCGATCGCACGGAGGTTGTATAATTATACTAAAAGTAAATTTTATGATTTTTTAACTGAGGTCGTTGTAGTTGCCAGAACCTTCCCCGCCACTTGGCCCTGCAGCAGCGGTGGCACTTTGTTTCATTAATAATAACTTTATCGTTTATCAATTCTTTTTCAATTAAACAGAAATTCTAACTTGACAAGACTGTGTATTAATTGTCTGTAAAATGCGGACCTCGTCGTACCAATACTCTCGTCGGATAAGGTTTTGAAAATCGACTTGTTTTTTTGGGCCTCAAGCTTATGCAGACTCGTCGATAGTTTATTTGGTAAAAATTCGGATGCGGGGCTCCTCTTGAATCAGGCTAATTATTGTTCGGGTTTGTTTGGGTTACAAAAACCCAAACAAAATTCCGGAAATTAACCTAATTCTAGCAGGAGCCCCACTTCCGAATATTTACCGATTATTTTCAGTTTCACATGAACACTGAAATTCATATCAAAGTTGTTAACGAAAATAGTTTTTTTTTCGAATTTTAACGCTAGCACAGTACTTTCGTCAAAATGTACATGACTTGTAAAGTAAGTGCTCTGTCGTGATTGGAGAGAAATACCACCAGGATGCTTCTCTGCAGGTGTCGCATCGAACAAACCACCAACAGTCGTTGATTTACCGACTACATCTTTGGCACGCCTTGAGGCGTTACCCCCACTTGTAGCGCAAAAAAGGCCTTTTTCATGAATTTTTTTAAAGAAAACTACAACACTTTTTTAATCGATCAATATACCATCTTAAAGAACACATCTTGAAGAACTTTCAGTAATTTTTTTATTGAAAAATATTGCATTGTTTAGTGGCAAATGGCCGTCAATGAAATAATGTTTTTATATACACGGTTTGCGGTGACCAACATTGCGGCGAAGTGGATCATCTGAAAAAAAAAATGCGGATGGATTTAGTCAAATATAAGTATAAACTAGTCTTTAATCGAAGGATTTTAAAAAATATTCATTTTTCACAAAATGGCGGACAGTCAAAGTTAATGGTTCGATTTTAACGAAAAAAACGGCCGTTTTTTGGCTATAAAACGGCTATTTTTTTTCGAAAAAAAAATCGAACGATTAAAGACTACATTTTTATGTATTAAATAAGCCTGCAAAATTTCAAGAAGATCGGTTCATTAGTGTTCGAGTAATCTTGGTCACCGACTTCAGAAATGCCATTTTGAGAAAAACGCGTTTAAAGTTTCAATTTCAGTTTACACGAAGAAAATATTTTTTTTTTGTAAACTTACATAGAGTCATCTATTTCGGGCCCATACAGAAGTATGGGCCCGGATACTTATACTTCAAAAAAATGCAATAAAAAAAATCGATTTTTTCAAAATCGCAAGTGGGGGTAACTCCTTGATCGCCTGACCGGGATCGAGACTCTTCCAATGCATATGTGCCACATTCTATACCGTATTCTCCATTCGTTTCGTCATATCATTATGGGCGGCCTACGAAACCGTTATTTACATGATTTCTGCCGCCGCGAAGACCGGACAGTTGTAACGGTAATCGACATCTTGATGGTCGATCATTGATGAATGGGCGATGATTATCGTGAGAGTCAAGGCCTAAAACTTTTCGTTTGACTATAACTCGTTTCACACACTCTGTATTATTAATTAACAGATATTCCAGTGAATGTACAGCAATAAATTGTTTTCTCGCTTACGTGTCCTCTGCGAGAAATTCAGCAAGATAAATTTAATTGAAAAATGTTTGATCCTGTATTTAAAAATGTAAATGGAAATATCAGTGATCAAAAAAGTGTTCGTTAGTATCGTTTTGAAAACCGGATATCGGCGCGAGGGGAATTTCTTATTTGATAAATTTCGAATTATTTTCTTCAGACGTATGATATCGAATATCTTCCAATATTCCGATACTTCTGAACTTTTAAATATACCGATGTACTTTTCAGCCGGTTGCGTGGCTTCGTTGCATTCTGCCGCAGAATAAAAACGATCCTTTTATACTTCGTGTCATTATTAACAGCTATTCATATGGCCAAGGTGCAATAGTGCGAAGTGATTCGTGTACTATGATGATTGTAATAAACGATCCGATAACACGACTGAACTGTGATAATGGGCAGTATTGTGACTCTTGATCTCAGCGGGAAACCAGTTTAGGAGTACTTTTTTTAAAGTGATTTTTGTGATTTTTTTTGCAAGAAATGGATGAATAGAATTTATTCAAACTTTGGGAATATTTTATACATATTTTCAAACAAATTTTCTTGAAGCATTGCCTCTGAAAATGTGGAACATATAACCTGCCGCCCGTTGCAGGTCGCCATCGGATTTGGCTGTTTGTGTACACTCTGGAGGCAACAGTTATCGTCTGACATCAATACGGTTTGAAGATTACTCAAAGAACATGTTGTTCTTCTATATGAACCAAACTCTGACCAAAAAAAATTAAATAAAGCATTTTTAGAGGTGTTTAAACAAAAGGGTATAAGTTTTGCTATTATTTTATAACATTTTTGGTATAAAAAATATACATTTAACAATGATATTACCCCAAATTTAGGTTCACATAGAGCGTAATTATACAAAGAAACTACCACTTTATAAAATGATAGGTCAGAAACTTTTTGAGCTAGAGTGTACACAAATTGAAAAAAAGTTGTTTCGAGAAAAACGTGTAAAAAAAATTATCGTAAACCAAAAATTCAAGGTACTAATGAATTATTAATACTACGTACCGGTTAATCAGCGATTAGTTTTATTAACAATTTAGGGAATTAAAAAAATCGATTTTTTGAGTCATCTAAACTGGTTTCCCGCCTTAACGTTCCAGCAGCAATACAGAAGTTCGGGAAAATATGCAAAAAAACAGGCTTACCCTAACCCGGCAGAATTCTGCGATTGCATTTCTCTATTGTGTCATCGCCACAAGTATTTCGTACTGTGGAGTACTGTGGATATATCTCGTTATATCTAGCCGCCTTTCGGAGAAAAAAATCGCAATATGACGGGTGTTAAAAAAGGTGTAATTTTGGCGAAATGTTTACTCATATTAGTGGACTTAAAAAAATACAACAAAAAAACTGCCACGTACAACGATAACTACTGCAATTCCGGCAATTTTGCTTTTTAAAAATTGAAAATCGAACAATCATAGCTAGAGTTCCGGCCAGGTCGAGAAAAGTCGTGTCGAGAAAAACACAATTGAAAGTTTTACCATACTTAAACTGTTGCGCTACCTGATCTCACTGAATCGTCTGGAACTTGGTCAACTTTCAATATTTCATTTTGAAATTTCTTTCACATTTTCTTGAATATGTATACTTTGAGAAAATGAAAAAAAAAAACAGATTTTTCACCCGTCACAGTGGTGGATAAAATCACTGAATCTATAATGATAGTAAAATGCAATGGCGAATCGATGTAAAATGAAAATAATCGAAGAGTCACGAACCATTTGTCATCAAATCATCAATAACTGATAAGAATCTCTCACGACATATGTATATACATATATTAGAGTCACTGACATGATTCTGAGTGAAGTTCTTGACATGTAAAATCGACGGCGGTTCGATCTTTCGCTCTAATTCTCTCTCTCTCTCTCTCTCTCTCTCTCTCTCTCTCCCTCTCTCTCTCTCTCTCTCTCTCTCTCTCTCTCTCTCTCTCTCTCTCTCTCTCGCCCCTTCGCACATACCAGCCGGAGAGAATTATTAAAGAGTGCGAATTTGCGTGACGAACGTACGGTACCTCGGCTCGAGGCGAGACGCACGGCAATCTCGAACACGCCTGAGCCAAACGCGTTGCAGAAATATGCACGTTCACCTGGCTTTAGGTTAAGCCTCCCTCCCCCTTGTTCGATGGTAATCCATAAAACAACTGTTAGCGCCACGCCGTTCGCGGCCACCGACCTCAGCAACGTGCATTTCTATATTGTCAAACAAACTCCGTCTTTTTGGGCTCATAAGAACAAAAGCGAAAGAAAAAAAAATCCATCCACGTACAAAATATGATAATTAAAAAGTTATTTTAAAGTCTCAGTACAAACTTTGCTCGCGCGTTATTTATGTTTTTTTTTTCTGTGGAAGTGGCAACGCGTTGCAGAACTCTCTCTCGTTGCTGTTCGTAATACGGAGCAACGGTAAACCGTGCACGAATTTACATAACACGTTCGAGATGCTATCGTTCGACGCACTTTTCAACCTAAACCATGAGAATTAAACGCCCGAGCTGTTGAATCTTTGAAGGTGCACGACACCTTTACAGCGCAAGCAGGAAGTAATAGAGAGGATTTTTGAGGTCATCGCTCTTTGAATTGGTAATAAATTTGAAGGTGCCTCGGCGATAGCCTTAAGGGGTTATGCCGACTTTTAAAAGTCGAAAAATCAGTTCTTTCGAAACCAATGTATGTTGCCAGTATATCATCTTTGTAAGATGATATACTGGCAAAATATATATGATGATACAATAATAGGTTAAGGGGTTACCCCCACTTGCGATTTTGAAAAAATCGATTTTTTTTATTGCATTGTTTTGAAGTATAAGTATCCGGGCCCATACTTCTGTATGGGCGCGGAATAGATGACTCTATGTAAGTTTACAAAAAAAAATATTTTCTTCGTGTAAACTGAAATTGAAACTTTAAACGCGTTTTTCTCAAAATGGCATTTCTGAAGTCGGTGACAAAGATTACTCGAACACTAATGAACCGATCTTCTTGAAATTTTGCAGGCTTATTTAATACATAAAAATGTAGTCTTTAATCGTTCGATTTTTTTTTTCGAAAAAAAATGGCCGGTTTATAGCCAAAAAACAGCCGTTTTTTTTTCGTTAAAATCGAACCATTAATTTTGACTGTCCGCCATTTTGTGAAAAATGAATATTTTTTAAAATCCTTCGATTAAAGACTAGTTTATACTTGTATTTGACTAAATCCATCCGCATTTTTTTTTCAGATGATCCACTTCGCCGCAATGTTGGTCACCGCAAACCGTGTATATAAAAACATTATTTCATTGACGGCCATTTGCTACTAAACAATGTAATATTTTTCAATAAAAAAATTACTGAAAGTTCTTCAAGATATGTTCTTTAAGATGGTATATTGATCGATTAAAAAAGTTTTGTAGTTTTCTTTAAAAAAATTCATGAAAAAGGCCTTTTTTGCGCTACAAGTGGGGGTAACGCCTTAAAATATCGGATAAAATATTGATTATTTATAAGCTGATGTGTGACGCCCGTAAGGAAGGCTCGGAGCTTCGTTCGAAACTTTAAACGCTTTTTTTCTCGAAAGTACGTTTTCAAAGTCGGTGAGCAAAATATCTCAAAAACTACTGCATCGATGTTTCTGATTTTTTAAGGAATTTTTCTAAATTTACGAATATAGTCTTTGATGGAAGGATTTTTTTTCGATAGACACTTTCGATTTGATGAACGAATAATGCCAATTTTTTTTCAAAAAATCAAGACTCTCCTTCGAACATGCGCAATTTGTTAAAATTTTGTATTTCGGTAATTCCCTCGATTAATCATAGGATAAACTAATATACTAAGGAAATCTGTTTGATTTTTTTATATCAGATAGCCCGCTTCAAAGCCGTTTTCGAGAGGTACTTACCGGACATTAACTGTAAATCCATTATAATTAAATGTGTTTACACAAAAAACTATAGGTTGTTCTTCAGATGATACTTTTTTAAATATCTACTCTTTGTAGAAATTGGTCATGACGATTTTCTAAAACAAATATAATTAAATATTTTGATTGATATAATTTTATATAATTTTTGCAGAAATTAGTTATCAGGATTTTCTAACAAAAAAATCACAAAAGCTGTTTTCGCCTGTTACAACTGGGCATTAGCCCAGTCCTGGATTGAACAGCCTCGAAAAACAAACATGTAATATTACTCGTTGTACATGTGTTGTTAAATATTTTTCTACCTAATTAGAGTCCAGCAGGTGAGTGGAAAAAAGTGTGTTTTTTCCGACAATTTTTTTCGGCAGGTCATCATTTTTATTACGAAAAGCCGGCACAACGATACTCGTAATTCAAAATTCATTAGGCAATATTTGTGGCAAGGTTCGCATTATTTCGAAACTTCTCGTCACGCAAGACAGAGCTCGAGGGGCAAATTATTCGTCATTACGCGGGTGATGATAGTAATAATTCTGCTAAATTTGTAATGATTGTAGCCAGTATCATTGTTTCTTTTTGTTAAGGGGTCTTCTCACTTTAGACGCTAAAAAGAGCTGTTTTCATGAATTTTTTTGATCGGATTATTTTATAGATATTGATATAAAAGTTGTTACACTTAATAAATACACTTTCGAAATACGTAAAAAAATATGTATTTATGTAACCCAAACAAACTTTAAACGCGTTTTTTTCGAAACAACATTTTTCGACGGCTTGTTGATACAATCTTCGAAACTACTAAACCGATCCTTATGAAATGTTTACCACATATTCTTTAAAACTATAGCTATAGCGCATATCAAGGATTTTTTTAAATTTTGATATTTCCTTTTTTTGCCAAAAACTGTGAAAAAACCCGTTTTTTTCTTTTTTAAAAAATGTCCCCCATGTTGTTATTTTTGCATACATCAAAAATCGTATGATATGCGCTATAGCCATCAACATACTGAATCTAAAACCGTTTGATTTTTTTGTTTCGGATGATCCATCTCCGAGATTGCGTCAACAACGCCGACCCACAGTTTTTTTAGGAAATTTTTTTAACTAGAATTTTCGTCTATAAATAGTGACGTAAATAAATTTTTTTTAAAATGTATTCCGAAAATGTATTTATTAAGTGTAACAACTTTTATATCAATATCTATAATATAAACCTATGAAAAATGCATGAAAACAGCCTCTTTTAGCGTCTAAAGTGAGAAAACCCCTTAAGAAAGAGATAAAAATTGTATAGATTGCGTCAGAAGGTGGAGTAACGTGTATAAGTATACAACTCGACAGATTCGATGGTGCTGGACTTTACACATTACAATACGCGTTTCCGTAACGCCATGGTAAAATTCCTGTATCGCTCACGGACAGCCCAACTATTGCTTTCTGCTCTGTAGAGTCAGGAAGACTGAATAGCGTAAGAAGCGGAATATCTCCGTTTTTCACGAGTATTTTCCGACGAGTTTTCGCCAACGTTGTATTCCTGTACATTATTCAATCGCACACTGGAGAGAATACATACAGGGTGTCCTGTTATGAATGGATAATTCTGCAACTGTCGATAGGTCAGATCGGGTCTCACTATAAGCTGGAATTTCAGTATAGTAAAAGTCCCACGGTTTTCGAAATGTTGGGCTTTTGTGATTTTAAAAAAATCATCGGCTTTTGTTTTTTCGCATGGCATTTCTACAAATTACATGAATCGACAATAACGATGCAACTTTTTCCAGTAGTTGACACGATGTGCGTAGTGCATTTTTCTTATATCGCAGACTATCAAAGTCAGATGTTCAGATTGGTTTGTATGAAAATTCTGCTTATCTTTTTTCATAAAGGTTCCTTAACATTTAAGGTCAAAAAGAAAAAATTTCGAGATAAAACAAATAACCAACAGTATTTTTTTTTACCGCGTCAAGAAAAGTTATGATTTGTAGAAATAGCATGTGAAAAACCAAAAGCAGATGATTTTTTATCTCGAAAACTGTGGAACTTTTACTAAACGGAAATTCCAGCGTATGGTAAGACATGATCTGACCTATCGACAGTTGCAGTATTATCCATTCATAACAGGACACCCTGTATATATCGGAAAAAATCGTGAAATATTTCGCACACAGGAAAGCAGACGAAGCTGTGAATACCTTTAGTATATGTGTATGCGTATCGCTATTTATTCACAAGCACGTGTTGGTCATCAATGACGTAGAATATTTCTGTGAGGTGATACGGGAAGGAATACATTTTCTTTAATATCATTTTAGCCTCAACTCTGGAGAATATTTTAAGCCTTTTAGAATCGTAAATTTCAACTAAATGTTGAATTTACAGCATTTGGAGCGTCCAAACTTTTTGAATCCAAACTTTAAGGGGCTATACCAGTGTGACACTTTTAAAAAATCGATTTTTTTGCCTTTTTCGACAGTTTATACTTTCAAGAATATCCTGTAAAGTTTCAAGGCCGTATCTCGAATACTCCCCGAATGGCAGCCTTCTAAAGAGCAACCGATCATAGGTATTTAATCGATAGTTAAATCTTTGAAAGCGTTTTTCTCGAAATGAGATTTTTCAAATTTGCTGACATTGTAACTCAAAGAGCAATTATCCGATTGACTTGAAATTTGAACTGAGTACTCTTGGATATATTTACTCCACAATGACATAGGATATTTTTGATTGGATGAAAATTGACGATTTGGCATTGAAAAAAACGACCATTTTATAGGCAAGAAAACAGACTTTTTTCATAACTACGCCATTTTGTTAGATTTTGATATTTTTCGAAATACCTACGTCATTGTTCAGGAAATACCTCCCAATTTAACGACATTTTTTCCTTTTTCGGTTTCAGCTACTCAATCGGCCGGAATCATATCAGCAGTGGAGGAACTTTTTTTGGCGCCTCCGAAGGGAGCGCATAAGTCGCTTGGATCTCAATATTTTTCTATGAAAAAATTATGTAATATAGGTCAAATATAGTCAAATATATTCTTAATTTTCCGAAACATTTAATTGAGTACTTTTCTTCCAAAAAATTCCCGAAAACCACTCAAATTTTCAGCGTTCACACTGGTGTGGCCCCTTAAAAGTAACAGCATTTTGGAGCCCCCAAAGCCGATTTTTTTTTCTTTCAGGGCGCAGGGTGCTATTAGATAAGGTAATGTAATATTTTATTCGTATCGCTATCTCCAAAGCCGTTTTCTCACGAATCGCTTTTTTTGACCTCGTGACATTCCAAACTCACGAAGCGACGTTTCGATCGCTCCCAATTTTCTTTAAAGCATATTCTATTTATCAATACCTATCCTGTGAACCTCGATAAGTAATAAAAATCATTACCCAACTTTTTTAAATAATTTTTTCGTAGAAAATTGAGTCGAAATGTTTAAGTACTCCCATATCAACGTGCTATTTGAAAAAAATGTTTTTGTTGTTTTGAATATTATATCACACCTAAGGCATATAATATTATGTAATTATCAATATGTTCGTTTTTTTGGACACTCAGTTCGACGCCGAGGACTTTCACCATCAACGCGTGCCAGGAAGACCATTTACTTACCGGTCAATAACTCTGCCATTTTTTTAGAATTTCCGTAATTGGTTTTTTGTTATGCAGCTGAGAGATTGAATAAATATTGTATAAAAAAAACATTTAGCAATATATGCGTCACTTTATTTCACGGCTTCTCTAAATGTACCTACGAAAATTGACGAAATCGCTTATATAAGGCCTTAAGCTACCTACCTCAAGATAAATGATAGTAAACTACCTAAGGACTGGTTCATCTTTATAGTTTCACAAATGCTCTTCTCGATGGTAGAACAAAATACAACAGTATGAAATCAACTCTCAATTCGAAAATTACAACGATATTAAACAACGTAAAATTTTTAATTCACTCACTCGTTTTTGCGGATTTGACTTTTTAATAGGTAAATGATATTTTTCCCAATTTGGAGATTACTTTTTTCTACAGAGAAACAAATAATATTTTCTTGATACAGGGCAAAAACAATTGTTCTGTGGAGTAAAGCTCTAGCGATACATCTATAGTCGTTTCAGTAATACTAAAATTATATATTTGGCATTATTGATTATATACTGAATAATCATATCCTACTATTAACAATTATGTGAACAATGCTTTGGAGAATAAACAAAGTTTTTTAAATGGAAAAAAAACATTAAAAATCTAATTTTCGTTTCGATTGTCTTATTTCCGATTTGTTTTGAATTATTACGACAGTTAATTATTTTGTTCCCTGTTTTTTCGTTGAAGACTTTATCTTGGGATAAGTTGCTCGGATGAGTTACTGATATTGCGTTCATCGTGAAGTTAACAGTAGCATCTACGGAGAGACTCGGGAATAAACAACAATCTTTGCATCTTAATATAAGCTCGCCTCGACCATGACAAATGACACTGGGTATCTGCATACGGCACGAAACAATTGCCTCGTGACATTCAATTATACTTGGTAACAAAAATGCTACCGTTCAGCCATCGGGTAACGAGTAGATAAGAACAATGAAAATACCAACGAGAAACGTTGTTTTTGCAGTGGTAGTGGTTTCTCTAGATTCTGTAGGCTCTTTATTCCCCATTAAGGCAGTAATGGGGTCTAGAAATTTGACAAATCTGGTCTAGAAATTTGACAAAATCGATTTATTTTCTTCATTTTATTATTCTTTAGACCTTTCTTAATACGCTCGTGAAAACCGTTTATTGATATTTCAAAAATGAGCAGGCTAATAGAAATTATAAGCAAGCCGCGCGCAAACCTCATCTAACGGTATCAAAACTTTGACCACGTTTATGTCAGAACTGTGTCTTTCAAATCGGCGCCTACGATATCTCGATAACTAATTGACCGATCGAGCCCAAATTTTGCACATACCTTCGGTAGCCTCTTTCTGAGGTCTGGTAGCAGAATTGAGTCGAACAATAATTTTGCCCACATTTTATAACTCGTCGAATACCCAAAAATGTATGAAATATCGTTAATCAAAGTTTAACAGGCCGCCATTTTGTAACAAATTTTTTTTTACGTACTAATTCTGTTACCAGTGCTCAGAATACTCATACAGATTGAGAATATATATATATATAAATTTTTTTTCAGATGCATACAACATCACCCAGAGTACGCGCTGATTGAGGCGGTTTTCGGCGGACCATGTTGTAAAAAAATAAAAAACTACATGAAAATATTTAAATATTTTTTTTTAATGTAGACACATTCTCAAAGGAACAATAAATACAAATGGAAAATTTCATCAAGACAACTTCAACGGTTTAAAAGTTATTCCAACCCAAAAATGACGTCAAAAATCTCGCTCTAGACCAGACTACTGTCTTAATTGCATTCTATGAGTATTCTTAATTGCATTCTATGAGTTAATTGCATTCTATGGCAATCACTACTACATATTTAAGGGGTCTTCTCACTTTAGACGCTGAAAAAGGCTATTTTCATGGATTTGTTTGATAGGGTTATATTATAGATATTGGTATAAAAGTTGTTACACCCAATAAATACACTTTCGACATACATAAAAATAATTTTTTATGTATTAATGTAACCCAAACAAACTTCAAACGCGTTTTTCTCGAAACAACATTTTTCGACGGCTTGTTGATTAAATCTTCGAAACTCCTGACCCGAAGGGCTCGAGAAAATTGGAATTGCAGCACAGTCGTCAGTAAACGTGAACGATCTTGATAAAGAATCTGCAACGATACGTGCTTTGATCCGGAATGCAGTCTTATCGGTACGCGGAAGAATGCGGATTTTGATATAACGCCGAATCGCGACGTCATATCAAATGATAAAAAAAACCGTGGGAAATCTTAGCATCTTCAATCTTGATTCAAATGGACCAAGATATGAAGCCCTGCGATATCGCCTGCAAGCTTGATTGTGGTAGCTTCGTGGATTCTACAATTATCTCGGCTAACAGTGGCAGCGTCAATTATTTTACCATCATCGATGGCAAGGTGGACGAGCACTTAAGGGGTCTTCTCCCTTTAGACGCTAAAAAGGCCATTTTCATGAATTTTTTTGTATAGATTTATATTACAGATATTGATATAAAAGTTGTTACACTTAATAAATACATTTTCGAAATACATAGAATTTTTTGAAACATTTATTTACGTAACCCAAACAAACTTCAAAAAGATAAAATCTTCGAAACTGCTTTACCGATCCTTATGAAATTTTAACCACATATTCCTTACAACTATAGCTATAGCGCATATCAAGGATATCTTTAAATTCTGATATTTACTTTTTTGCCAGAAACGGTGAAAAAATCACGTTTTTATTTGTTTTTTAGAAAAATGTCCGCCATTTTGTTATCTTTGCATATATCAAAAATCGTAGGATATCCGGTATAGCCATTAACATACTGAATCTAAAACCGTTTGATTTTTTGTTTCGGATGATCCATCTCCGAGATTTCATCAACAGCGCAGACCTGGAATTTTTTAAGGAATTTTTTTAACTACTATTTTCGTCTATAAATAGTGATTTAAATTGAAAGAAAAAAATTATTTATCCATTTTGAAAGTGTATTCATTAAGTGTAACGACTTTTATATCAATATCTATAATATAATCTGTCAAAAAATTCATGAAAATGGCTTTTTTAGCGTCTAAAGTGATAAGACCCCTTAAAGCCTCAGAGACAAAGAAAACAATATCATGCCGTTGTGACCAAGTCTTCAGTTGTTTATTGGAATCGATACATACTATTAAATAAATATGGACAAAATTCATAAGGCGAACAGGAAAAAGAACGTATACTGTTCATATCGTGTAACGACAAAAGTTCCAAAAACAATGTTTCTCGAAAAACGTATCTGAAAAACGCTCATTCGAATGTTGTATTTTGTGATAGGCCTGAAAAGAAGGACATGCATGTTCGAAGAATATATATTTAATAAAAATGAAAACATGTATTTTCCAAGATCTGAGCGGTCTTGAAATGAATGATTAAATTGGTTACCATTTGATTAAATATTTTATCATCGGCTACTCAATCAGATAATTCTCTTCGATTTTATCAGCGCAACATTGCGCTCGAATTAATTACGCGTGACCTCACATACGTCTACATTATGTCCCAGGAGGGAGGGGGCTTTGAATACGATTTGCGTCCGTAAGTTCAATGCTTGGTCGAGCTGTAAGCCGTTTTATATTCATCATTGACAAGAGCGCACGATCGCGTGGGCGCGATCACGAGCATTGAAATCGCATAGCGTTCCGATTCCTCGCATTGAAAAAATACAAGGATGCGTGTCAATCACATCAATTGCTAATTGATCGATCGAACTGTGTACATTATGATTATTCTATACGACTGAAACACGTTCCCCTGAACGATGATTTATCCTACTTGCATAATACATCCTTTTTTGAATACACTTCCCCAACAACCCCCATATTACAGAGATGTATCAACTAAAACTTCGGTCTTTCAGTATGACTATTTTTCAGTTGAAAATTCAAACATGATTGTCCCCGAAATATTATATCGACAATTTCCCAAACTGGAAATTAATTAGTTGATCAATAAATAACCTAAACAAACTAGAAATATCGACAATTTCCCAAACTGGGAAATAATTAGTTGATAAATTACTTGCAATATCGAATACAAAAATTAACAACAACTGAAACACCCATGGATTCAACACATCTTTCGTACATGATATTGGAGTTTGCACCGTTGAAATGCAACGATTACTTTTGTATTTCCCAAATGTCCTTTGGAGGGGGGGGGGGGGGGGGGGAGCTACGAAAATGCCGCAAAGATTTTGTAGGATTCATACTCAGTGACCTGCGACCTAAATTTTCAAAATATGATTTGAGATAATGAAAATAATGAATTGAAAAGAATTTTCGTTGCATTCCAACGATGAGAACTTCAACCCCATTTTCTCGACATAATTGGGTACCTATCAAAAGTCGATTAGTCCAAAAAAGAGAACGAGTATTTGGCGACTGAACGACAATTGGTCAAGCGCCATTTTTTTATCCGACTTCAAAACATTGCTAATGAATTTTGATAGTTTTTAAACCTCTAAGGGTTTCGATCGATATATCGGCCCAAATGCTCGGTGTAAGTAATGCCTCTATTTTACTTGACGAAGAACGTGAACCAGGTTTCCGTATGGTGAAAAATGAAAAAAAAATTGCGAACATCTGTTTGATTTGTTCAGTGCATGAAAATAATGAAATGCCGTTGATGATCCTTATCTCGACATGTTGAAAGTGCTAATACGACTTCCCAATATCTAGGGCACATCTTTGGTACAAGGTGACGTTTTCCCTTTATTGTCACAACACTCACCGAGCTTGCCAACTTTCGATACAATCACATCTCTGTTTTCAGTTGAAGGATACAAGTGATTGATATTGCTTGAAACGATCGTGTCACAATATTCGTTCGCCTTGCAGGTCCTTCGAGACCTTGAAAAGTTCTAAACGTTTATACCTAAGATGTGGCACTTTTACAATTTACCTAATACTAGGTCAGGATACCAGCGAGGTATTTGATGATAATTTTGCGTATGTTTGGACACTCGATTGATTAGACGAAGATCTCAACCTAATAAAATTCGAATTATATTAGGTCTAATAATTATAAAAACGATTGAAACTACAAACATAATAACCAATAAAAATCATATCTTTATGTCTCCTATTATATATTCAATTCTATCGCTATCACTGAGTGACATCGGACAACAATTGATTGAAACTTACTTGATAACTGTCTGCTTCATGCTAGTGGTCATGTCGGTCTCTGATGTCAATTTTGTCGATCCCACCGTCGTTATATTTTCGTCCCGAAATATTTCGTTGAATTTTCCAAAATCTTATTTATCACTGGCACATATTGAACGCACGAAACACTGATGGTGCAGCACACACCGTCGCCAGTACGAAGGGATGCAACGTTTTTCGAGCAACCTTCAAATTCGCCGAATCTTCCTCGTTTACCTCTGGTATTATTATTTTTATCGTACGTGGATAATTTTGTCTGAGTTGTGAATTTGACGCGTCGGCAAAATAAGCAGAACGATCCGGATGAATCGGATTGAAGCGTTACTGCCGGACTGAACGAGCGCGCGCACTTCTCACCGTATTTAAACGCTCTTCTCCCTCTCGGCTGGCTCGTGACAAGAGACCACGACGTTTCCTACGTAGAGTTTACGCGCGGTCTCTGAGACCATACGAATCCTCGTTACTTTGGCGTATCTTGATGAGATTGCAGAGGGAGTTTCGCGCTTTCAAAAGCTATGACACGCGGTCAATGTTCTGCTTGTCTACTTCCCTCCCTCTCTCTTTTCATTGCGTTCGCTCCCTTGATCTCTCACCATCCATCACTCATTTCGTCTTCATTCTTCCTCTTTATCTCCACCGTTCCGAACCTTTGATTTTGGCAATCAAAGATCTCACAAATTGACGAATTTGAACATATTCGTGACTTCTTTCTCGAGAGCCTGCCGAAAGACTGAACCGCACATTGCTCTTTGATTCTTTTATTTGATTCCTGCATTCGGCTAGGAATTTTTTTCGCTAGGCTTTGCTTCCCCGGTGAAGGACCTCCGTGGATGTTTAGTAATGACGGAAGAACCAAATCTTAGAGCTGAGAGTTACAAGATCAATACTCTATAACGTGGTAATGCATCGACGATGGGAATCCTACTTGTTGCTTTTGGGATTGAGAAGAAATCTCGTGAATAATCAAGAAAAAAACGTCTAATCAAGGAATATTGTAAATTTATACTGCACCGAATCTTTTTCCATTACTCAATATTCGGGGTTAGGCCACAGTAACGGGTATAAAATCATGTGCGAATTTAACAATGTTTTTTCGTATGAAAAAGTGATTCACTCATACAATTAATTACACATCTATTTAGTATGAATATCGAGCTGTCAGAAAATATATTTTTTTTCGATATACAAAATGGCCGACTACTAATATTTTCTTTTATTATCTTCTTTTTAGGCGCTCCGCGGCGTAACAGTTAGCATCCACAATTTTTGACGTAGGACAAAAAATAAAAATTCTCGTCAATCTATATTGGAATACCTAGAGATCAAGAAAAAATTTCATGGATAATCAAGAAAAAAAACGTTGAATCAATGAACACTGTAAATTCAGACCACCCTGAATCGTTTTCCATTCGTCAATATGCACATTTAAGAATGTCGTATTCATTTTTCAAATCACTTTCGCGAATTTTTTCATATTCGTGGTCAACTTTTTCACAATTGTTGGGTTATGATAATTATTGTCTCTTGCTATGGTAAAATCCATTCCGAAGTGATTTCCCAGTGTTGACTTTTTCGATTTATCGCAAGGCGGTCGAGGAGAAAGCGGCGAGCACGAATTATCCTTGATGCTCTTCCATGACCATGATAATTAAGATGGATCATCATCGATGACGAATCTCCAGCGACAGTCCGTGCAGCCGAGGGGCTTGAGGTAAGTTTCCATTGTTCTCCGTCGGAGTCTGTCGCGAAGTTGTCATCGGCGAAAGCTAACCGCGGTTCAGGTGTCACGTGAAATAGAAATTATGCCGATTATCCTTGGACGAGTCGCGTAATCGATCGTGATGGGAACAAAGAAGCATTTATGGAAAACCTCCGCATTTCTCGATCTGACAGCACACGCCTGCTCATCCAAAGCCTCGAACGGGCGATTTTAAATACAGCTGGTTAAATAGAAACTTCTGTTTCGGAATTCAACGCAAGGTATCCGATTTTGAGACAGTAATGAGAGAGTACGAAATGTAAAGATTATTTTAATTTCGCCAATACTTCCGTGTATATATATATATATATGTATGTATGTATGTATATATATATATATATATATATATGCGTGGGTGTATAAGATAACTTTCTAATAATAGTTATAACAAGATTAGCACATATCTGAGATGGAGAAGCAGACGAAGACCCGAGTTTCTCACGTTTCCGTTAATAATGCACAGCCTTGGAAGGTTTTATCCAGCTGTTTCTGTTCGAGTTGTCCCGGGGAAACTACCATCAGAAGTAAGACTCGCGTTGGCGTATCCCATCACAGAATTGGCTATACACACAGTTGAGACTTGCTCGAATAAGCAGCCGGAGAGACCTCTCGTCGGGTTCCTCACTCGATGCGGTGGGTGAACATCGGGGGCGCAGACCGATGACTAATCAGCCTTATCGGATTCTCTCTATCTCGATCTCCGAGTATTACCTCGAGGCGAAAAAGATCTCCTCGGTAATTAGACAACCATCTTTACCGAAGTCACCGAGTTGAAGGGAAATTTGTAGAGAGAAAGAGTCAAAAGTTTCGATGTCAACTTAGAGTCTCGTCGTCGATCAATTGTCCGATAGTGCACACTTTTCCAATCGATCGATCAATTTGTCTGATAGTGCACATTTTTCCAATCGATCGATCAATTGGAAGCTCGATCAATAGTTGCGCGAAGAATGGAGACTATTCGTATGTTAAACCAATTGGGAGAACTGCTCGGATGCAGATGTGTATGTGTGTCTATATATACTATATTGGGTTTGTCATATCGGAAGAACCGTTTCGGACGGCGACAAAGTCACTCTCGATCGGATCAATCTCGCGTGTGGAGAAATCAGCCACTATACATATGCACTCCTGCCGTAACGCCAATTGCTAGATCACAAGACCGTGTGAATTGATGTCAATCTCAAGTTTTCATTGGTAAAAGAAAATTAATTACTAGGAGATAAAAAACGTGGATAAAAATGGTTAGTCTCGTCTGAGATAGTGGCCCAATTTCGAAGTACTTCCATTTTGGCAGATCGGTAAACTTTTTTTTCACCAATGTGTACACTTTGAATTTCGGACATGGTGAACATCAGCTCGATTCGTGGCGAACATCTTCAACTTCATTTACGATTTTATCAATCGTACGAATAAAAAGTAGTGCCGGATTTGTTGTAGGGAAGTTGTGCTTAAAATGACATAATTTTTCTTTCACGTCAAATATTTAAATAAATGACGTCGTGTGAATGTAAAGTCAAGCGTATATTCTTAAAGGTTTGTTATTGTAATGAAATATAGGGTGTCTCGAAATGACTGGACATTTTAATTTATTGATAGAACGTGTTATTTGTTTGAAAAGTACGAATATTTTGATTTTTACATAAGGTACAAACATGGAGGTTATGTGTGGAACACAATATCCGATAAATGGCCGTCTCGGTAGGGTAGGCTGGGATCGATAGAAACACGGGTCAAATGAAACAAGTTAAATTACTCGAAAACGGTTAGTGACAGCAGCGTGGCCCCGAGGGGGGAAAGGGACTGCTTTGCGCATCGGAACTTGTCGCTCAATATGCGTCGCCCCCCCGAGCGCGTCGGACATTTTTATGTGGGTGCATCGCTTTTTCGACATAAAAAGTAAGTTTTTTGACTATTAGTATCTTGCGTATTGCTCCAAAAGTATTGTTCCTTCTTCAGCGTTGTTTAGAATCATCATTACTATGAATATCCTAGTTGAGTTTATTGTGGTCAGTACCTACCTACAACGTAGAGGTTTTTCGCTGTTTGATGAATTATTTGAAGCGAGGGTGTGGGGGCAGTTGAAATAAACGGTTCGGGGTCAATTGAAACGTGTTTCTATTGATCCTGAACAAACATTTCCTACGCAAGGGAGTTTTTCAAATCTTGTTTTATTTTTTAGATGCCAAGAAATCGTCCGAAAAGTACAATAATATTAACGAGCCTTAACGCGGTCCTCTAGTTTCTCGGCTGTTTTTTTACGGCTTTTTCAATAATTTTTTACGGGCAAAGAATCGAAATAATCAATCTCATTATTTTTGCATAATCTTTATTAACATTTAAATAAGCTTTACAAATTTTTTGAAGTCAAAATATATGATAGAATAAAAGTTATAGTGGCCGACAGGAAGACATCAAGTAAAAGAGGTGCTTGACGGTGACCAAGATTGCGGCTGTTCTGCTTATCTGAAATCAAAAAACCAAACGGCATTTTAATCTTCATATTTAAGACTAGCGATTGAACTAGAGTGAATGCTAAATTACAAAAATTGACTTTTTTATACACTTTTGAAAATTACATTCTATTTTTTACTCATTTTTTCTTAAGTTTTTCGCTCGTACAAAAAAAACTATCGAAGCAATCATGATAATCCTAGTTCAATCGCTGGCTTATAACATATTAAAAATGCTGTATAAATTTGAACAAGATCGGTGCAGTAGTTTCTGAAATATCGTGGTCACTGTTTCGAGAAAAACGCGTTTGAAAGTATACCTGCTCCGTTCCAGGGCCGTAACTTGTGAACCACTTCGAATATCGAAAAATCCTTCGGCACACATTTTTTACACATGTTGTAGATGTGATTTATGAAGAAAAAAAATCGATTTTTTCGACCCGAGAAACTAGAGGACCGCCTTAATATACCTTTAGTGATACTCAAACTGGAATCAAAAGCAACAAAAATGATTATTTCGATTAAAATATATTTTATTCACAACAAAATACTTTATCACTTCATACACATCATTAACAGGACTTGGGTTTAGTAGAAACATTAGTTCAATCAGTTGAAAACACCTATTTCAACTAACCCCAGGCACTGTTTCGATTGACCCCGCCACAGGGTCAGATGGAACGTTTCCCAAGGGTTTCTAAATAGCTTCTACATAAGTTAAGGGCACATAAGAAGCAAAATCAATAATGCTATCATATAGCCAGATAATCTAGCTGTAATTAAAGACCATTACCAAACAGATCGGGTATAAAATGAACCCACACTAACCAATTTTTTCAACAACGTTCCAATTGACCCCAATCTACCCTACCTGTTGGCAAACGTTCACTCTTTTGACGAAATTTGCTATAACATTTTTGCATAATTGCGGACTAATTTCATCAATGGCGCGTCCAATTGCTTCTTTGAGCTCCGGAATGGTCTGTGGATCATTGCCATACACTTTTCCTTTCAGAAAAGCCCAATTGGACTTCTTTCTAGAAGTCCAATGGCGTCAATTCTCACGATCTTGGTGGCCAATTCACATCGCCGAGGCGCGAGATAAGACGAGCATGAAACTTCGTCTGTTAACTATGCAGCCAATAACAAGTTCTATGCGTTGCTCGATCGTGTAATTCTCCATTACTTATAAGCTCAACCAGATGCCAGTTTAAAAAAATTAGTACTCCATGTTCGCCACGGCAAACATGGTGCGCCATTTAAAATGTCAGATCATTTTGGGACACCCTTTTAATTCAGTTTCGAGATATTAGGTACTTAAAAAAAAAGAAAAATGATAAAACGACATTTAGGTCGACGTGAGTAAGACGACATACTTCAGTCTAAGATGCCATGTGTTTGCCATTTTACACACGTTGACCGAATTATTATTTGTGGGTTAAAGGTTGGTTTATGGCGACCAAGATTTACTGAAATATTATTATAGTGGCGACGAAGTGTTACCTGCGGCATGTTGAAGTGTTTGGATGCTAAAAGCCACCCATTCTATTCTACTTTGCTGCTTCAATGGCCTTGGTCATGTGTTCTTGCGACCAGCTCCTCCGTGTCAAGGTTCGTTGATAATTGCCAGGCATCTTATAACGATAAGTCAACAAATCTGATTTTATATCCGGGTTTAAAAGCAGCAGGGTAAGATGACGTAGTGTGGCTTCTTATACTGACGTCTGGTGCGTCATCTTACCCCTGAGTGAATACAGATTTTGTTTATTTATTGTAACAAAAGCTTGAGAATTGGAAGAGTCGTTGTGCAGTATTTGTGAAGTACAATGACTCTGGATTATGAATAAATTGGTTCAACTAGAAAAAATATTACCTGACGGGTATTTTGAGCACCAGAAAATAACGTGATCAGTTTTTTGCATGTAAAAATCACGAAAATATTGACTACGTAAAAGTTCGCATTCACGGACGGCTATACTAGATTTTGGTACTAGCGACACTTATTGGCCACTATAGAACGTCATCGTTGCTCGTATAGCGCGAATATTTGAAAAGATATTAAGGGTGTGTCGGCTTATCTGACTATGTCATCTTAAGGTAGTTCCTCTGCGAAAATCTCAACCAAAAGTTTACATACCATGTTCACGTTTAAAAGATTGATAATTGGTTTAATTAGTAATAAATAAAATTAAAAACTAGGCAATATTGACTCGGTACTAGTAGATAATACGATGGATATCATTTATTGCCGTAAAGTATATTTTATATTGTGTTTTTGATCTACCATTGCCAGTAAACTTTTTGCCGGGACTGTCCAGGCTTTGCCCTAATTGTTTTTTTTTCCAGGCTTTGCCAGGCTTTGCAGCAAAATTGTGAGGGCTTTTCATGGTTATATCTTGGAAACTAGATGGTGAATCATTCTCATTTTTTTTCACATTATTCGTGATATCTTACTCTAGCTTATCCTCGTTTTTTATCAATTTCTTAATTTTAGTTTTGACGGTAAAATTAATGATGCTCTGTTTGCCAATCATAACGCATTTGTTGCGTGTAAACCAAGCCAACTTTAAGTGTAAATATCTCAGGTTTGGGGTGGTCAAACTTATTCAAATTGCACAGATATTTGGATAATGTATTGAATAACATATATGTCAAATTTCAACCATTTCTTAATTCAACTCTTCTGTGGAGGTACTACCTTAAGCACAACTCCCCTAGATATGATATTTATAGTGACCGATTAAAAAGGAAAACGCGAGATAGTTTACAACGTAGCGTCAAAATTTTTCGGACAATTTATCACTTGATTTTCGTTTGGGATGATCGGAAAATGACACATATATGGATCTTTTATTCACGTATTTTCGAAGCCGTATATCACTTCATAATAGTCCGAATAAGTCGTGTCCTTGACACACGATTCACTTGCTTCAAAAAAATGATAACGGTAATGGCAATTAATAATTTGATCACGTAAATCAATTGAGGGAAGCTTACCGTCGAGAGGCATGAAATATGCACGAACTTCGGGAATTCTTTTTTGATATAAAATAAAATACATAAATCAAATAA
Source organism: Ophion slaviceki (assembly GCA_944452715.1). Taxonomy (NCBI): domain Eukaryota; kingdom Metazoa; phylum Arthropoda; class Insecta; order Hymenoptera; family Ichneumonidae; genus Ophion; species Ophion slaviceki. Next base: position 13,951,705 of record OX101785.1, read on the forward strand.
AATGAATGTTATTTATGAAAAAAAAAATACAAAATCGCGGCTCCAGCTCCCGTAAAATAAAGCCTTTTTGCCAGTTCATTTGAACCAAAAAAATTATTAAAGTAGACTAAATTTAGGGGGTCTTATCCTTTTTTGTTTTCCGAAAAACTCCTGAATAACAAAATGGCAGCCGTATGAAAAAAAACTTAATTTTTGTGCCCGGTTTTTTTGCTTCAACTGAGGACATCAGTACTTCTAAATCAATTTTTGACAAAAATTGCATTCTGAGGACCCCGCAAATTGAAGGCTTTAAGGATGCGAATGATGTAAAAAAAAATCGATTTGTCATCGTCATAAACGGCAACGAGTCCTTAAATTTACCTTGTTTAATCAGCAAATTTGTGCTCAAGAATTATGAGTAGCACTCTATTGGGCACTGATTCTTTTTTTTCACATTTCACTGGGGTATTGAAATAGACAAAATATGCTATTTCTTTGGCTACCGGTATTCATACTCTGTTGAATATTTAATTATCTTTCATCACATATGGCTTTCTCAAGCGAACGAACTGAGCTTTCGCAGTAACGAGGAGACCATCCAAATTGCTTGATTCCGGATAGCCCACCATCAGAATTCTTCAAGCGTACGTTATTGATCAGTTGATTGAACTCCGGGAAGATTATATTTATGGGAAGATAAAATAGACTGTGATGTTTTCACGCCTACTTAAATGTCTATATTCCATTAGGGCCAAAGACCGATAACGATATTTTTTTCACCCGCAGTCAAAGAGCATCATACGTCAATGGATACGCGCCTTTTCAGCGTCGCCTTAAGGGTCTCAGGCTACTGTGATGATCATGGTTATTTGGAAAAAAAAATACTTTCAAAGTAACAAATAAGGGGCCGTCCATAACTTACGTTATTTTAAAATAGCGGGGGTCTGGTCGTTGGATGATGGTAACGATGGTTGGATAGGATGATTTCAGGAGTCGGGGGGGGGGGTCAAAATCAGCAAAAAATCGATAACGTAAAATATGGGCGGCCCCTAAGATGATTGAAAAATCGTTTGGACATTTATTTGTATGTACGTAAACTGAGTTGTGTAAGGGCTCAACGGTGTACTCGATTTTGGCCACGGCGTAGAACTGACAAAAATCAAGTTTTTTTTTCTTAAGGGGTCTTCTCACTTTAAACGCTAAAAAGGCTATTTTCATGATTTTTTTTAAAGGTTTATATTATAGAAATTGATATAAAAGTTGTTACACTTGATAAATACATTTTCGAAATATACTTAAATTTTTTATTTTTATGAATTTATGTAACCCAAACAAACGTTAAACGGGTTTTTCTCGAAACAACGTTTTTCGACGGCTTGTTGATAACATTTTCGAAAGTACCGGACCAATCCTTATGAAATTTTAACCACAAATTCTTTAGAATTATAGCTATAGTGGATATCAAGGATTTAAATTTTTTTTGATATTTACTATTTCTTTTTGCCAAAAACTATCAAAAAACACTTTTTTTTAACTTTTTCGAAAAACGTCCCCCATTTTATTATTTTTGCATATATCAAAAATCGTATGATATGTGCTGTAGTCATTAAGGCTTGAGGCCACTCTAGCCGAAAAATAGGCTTTTTGGGGATTTTTTTTTTCAGAAAAACGACAAAATAAATCGACATTACAAAAAAGGGTGTTTATCATACATATCAGTGACTGTATAAAATAAAGCGATTAATTTCAAGATGGCGGCTGTGCAGCGTTTATCTCAAAACTGCATTTTTTAAGTTGGCCGGAAACATAACTCAGACAATTTTCAACCGATTCACTTGAAATGTTGAATATATCTTGAAAAATACATTGTCTATGGAAGGACGTAGGATTTTTTTTATATTGCATATTTAATTAGTTATTAACAATTATCTGGCGATTTTTTAGGCAAATTTTCGGAAAGTGGAACATTTCCTCAAATAATTGTTAATAACAAATAAACTATGCAATATAAAAAAAATCCTACGTAGTTCCATAGACAATGTATTTTTCAAGATATATTCAACATTTCAACTGAATCGGTTGAAAATTGTCTGAGTTATGTTCCTGGCCAACTTAAAAAATGCAGTTTCGAGATAAACGCTGCACAGCCGCCATTTTGAAATGAATCGCTTCAAAAACATTATTATATACCGTCACTGATATGTATGATGACCGCCCTTTTTTGTAATCTCGATTTATTTTGTAATTTTTCTGAAAAAGAATCCCCAAAAAGTCTATTTTCTCAGCCTCTAGAGTAGCCTAACCCCTTAACATACTGAACCTAAAACCGTTTGATTTTTTTGTTTCGAATTATCAATGTCCGAGATTTCATCAACAGCACAGACTTACAATTTTTTTAGAAAATTTTTTAACCTCCAATTTCGTCTATAAGTAGTGACTTGAATACATTTTTTTTTAAATGTATTTCGAAAGTGTATTTATTAAGTGTAACAACTTTTATATCAATATCTATAATATAAACCTATCAAAAAAATTCATAAAAATAGCCTTTTTAGCGTCTAAAGTGAGAAGACCCCTTAAAATAGATAATATTGGCTAGGACTTCACCGAGGTTCATTCCTCGTATCATCGAATACAAATATTGATTTTTTTTCTATTTTTACAGGAAAAGAGACATTATTGTTGTTAATAACTAATGAAATAAAAATGTTGAGAAGAAAAACGTCGGTCGAGACTAAGCCACTATTACACTGAATAACTGTACCGAATTTCAAGTCAATCCGTTCATTAGATGGCGATAAATCGTGTACACCGTTTTGAAAAGCATCGTTCCGTAAAAAACGCGTTTAAACTTCGACTAGCTGTTCTATCGTCGTAATCATAAGTTTACCTTGAATCTGCGATTTTTGCACCATACGCTGAACCTTCCTCGTAAATTTGAGTTGCCTGGAGCGACGAACGAGCCAGTAGCATAACACCTTAAATTCCGATGCTTCTAGAATCTCCAGTGGGCGTGTACACGTATGAACTTCAAAGGCCACAGATTCGTTATTTCATCGCAGCGTAAATGTTGGCGGTTCGATGTACGTCGGTTTCAAAGGCCACTGCTCGTTAAACTACATCCAATAGGCTTTGCGTGACGTTACAATTATTCCACCCCGTACGATTTAAGCCCTGACAAATATTAATTTCCACTGAGAAGACAAATATTTGCATAGGTAAATAAACCGCGGTTTTCCTGTTGTAAGGTACGATTCGCTGAATCGGAGCGTAGTTATCATCACCGGCACGTAATTACACAGTGATCATCGCTGAACGAAAACACGACGGTTGAATCGAGTTACGCCGCATATGAGATCAAGCATCAACCGGAAGAATGACAAATTATTTCACAAATCGTCGCTCCAACAGTTGTTTGCCCGAGTTTTCATCTCGTAAAATTTACGACACGGGCTAATCCTCTCTCGCGGTAAGGTACTCCAGTGTTTCGTATAAAAGGATCAACCCGCATTGCCGGGTTTCAGTCACGATCTCAACGGTGCAAAGGGTATTAAAGATTGTTAGAGAAAAAAAAACGTGCGTATGGATACGAAAACTTTGCTGTTGGCGACTATCGGCATTTTGGCTGTGGCGCCAGAAATCTTCGGCGCGGATACACAAGGTAATTCATACCGATAATACTTCACGAGTTTCAATACGCGAGGCAGCCCGTGGTCCTGGATAACTCGAGCGGTTTTTTTCTTCGTCTTTTAGACATCTGCGCCAAACCACCCGTGCTTGGATTTCTGGGATCGTTTGTCTACAAATGGGGCTATTTCCCCGACGCGAAGAAATGCAGGCCATTCACGTGGGGTGGCGTCGCGGGAAAGGGCAATTACTTTGAGAGTGAAAAGGAGTGTATGGACGCCTGTCGACCTGCGCCACCATCAAAACCCGTGAAAAACTACAACGTAGTATCAGGCCAGTGCATCTGTCGCTGCCCGCGATGCGATGTTAATTCCACCGTCAAGTGAGTGAGGCAGCATCAACGCATCAGGCTAGATTTGACGTGATAAAACATCTGAAACTGACGTGCGAAATGTTTGATTTTGTTGCAGAGCTCCTGCTAACGCGATAGTCGTTACTCCTAAGTATGTCGAGAGTCAAGCCAAGACCACTGAAAAATCCACCGAAAAATTGACCACTTCTACGGAAGAAACGACAGCACAGCCAATCTCGCCGCAGCCAACAACCACTAAGAGTCCAAGAGGCTGGTTCTCCAACCTATTTAACTTCTAAATTGTTGAATTAATATTTCTCATTGTCGATTACCCCGTAATTACTCTCTGGAACCCAAAACAGCGAATGTGGTGGAGACTTGCATATCAATCTTATCAGTTCTTGTAATAAAATAACGCTTATTATGTGTGATTATTTGAGTGTCTAGATCTTATCGACTAATGTCCCCGCGCAATCTGGAATGAGCAGTGACAGTGACACACGCATTCCAACTTGAATTACGCGTAGCAGGTCCAACAATAGTGCAATCAGTCACATATTCGTAAGAAGGCGCACTCCTATCAAGATTCCAACGGGGATACATTTGCCTCATTGATGTCAATGGAGCAATTTTATACGAATCACATAATTTCGCGATACGGGTGCAGATAACGAGACTGCTCCACCCACGTGGCTCATTTATACAAGATTCCGAATAATTGAAGCGTTTTCCCACATTTTTATGGACTGATCAGCCCTCGTGATGAATGACTTCCGTCTCATTTGATTTCCTTGTACAAGAAATCAGATATTTCACCACTTTCCAATAACCGGGTGTCTCCTCGTTACGAATGGACGGGATTTTTTTTATGTGCACGTGGTTGGACGGAATTGCCGCAATGGAAGAGAATTCACGGTACCCGCTGCAAGTGCTGTATCGGATCATCCTAGCTGTATTTATTGAATGTCTCTTATAAGGCTTCTGAGTTGTACTTAAGAAATCGCCGCAAATGTTCCTACACTGAAAAAAAATCATTGATCCAATATCATTGGTGTTATTGAATGAAATTTCGTTGATTCAATTGTAAAATTGGTGGTGTAAATAATCGGATTTATTAGTCCAAACAAAAGGCTATTGACTTTAATAACACGATCAAATTAAAAGTTTTTTTTTTTCATTCAAAAGATATATTCTTAGCCGAGAACAATATATCATTGAAACTATCTAAAAAATTATCGCGAACAAATTGTACAGTTTTGAATGCATTTTCTGCAACGAACAAAAAAGCGTTTCAATTCATAACATGAATATTGATGATTCGAGTACACAAGAAAAATTGAATTACGCTCGTTTGATTCAGAAAAAAAATTATATTGGGTAAATATGTTATTTTATTTTTTTCGCCATATCCGATATTGATTTTTAAGTACATTATTCGTTAAAATATTAATATTTTATTTTGATTGAAAAACATGAAGCAAATGTCTGAATTGTTTAAAAAATTATACGAACATAAAATTTGTTTATTGCGCATATGGTTGAATTTTTTCAACCATATCATGGCCGAGCGCCACCGAAATTATAGGTGTGAGGAAACCCGTAGTTCTCGGAGTAACCGCTAGAAGCCGCATGCGCACTCGTTTCTCGTAAGCGTAGCGCGAACCGAAAATCTACTTAAACGCCGGAGAAACTCTAAAGAGTATCGCTTCTTGGCCTGTGGCTAAGATCAAAGTGTAGTATCTGTTCTTGTGAGTTGAATATCTGATATTCTCTCCATGGATATTCAATTGTATATCTGATATTCTCTCCACTATTACCGTGGATGATCATTCTAATGCTCACTTTTTATTTGAGATTTAATAAAAATTGAAACCCTTTCAGGTTTTTAAAAAAACGAAATCGATTAACCACTTTATTGTGACAATTCTATCCTATTCCAAAGAGCTCCATGCGATTTTTAAAATATTTTCAGCAATTCTCGTGAGTGTATATTTATTTGAACCAACAACGAAGAAATGTTTGCAAGCGCACATAGAATCATATTAAAAACATGACTTCTCGAATTCACAAATATATTCTCTTGATTGCAATAAACATTTATTTTTTCGAATATTATATTTTTTTCTACCAGAGTGTAAATGCGTTGCTACAGACGACACCTGTACTTTGTGGCAAAAAATACCATTATTTCGAATCCATATTGTTGATATTTCAATCATGATATACATCTGTCTCTATCTCATACTAGTTGCGTGATATTGCACTTTTGATATTGTACGGCGTAAGAAAATGTTACGTCTCATGGCATATTTGTTTCGATGTAGTAAAGAAATAATTCATTCTATTGATTATATTTTTGTACGAAATAAAAAATGTTGTAGCAACCGCTTAATTGTTTCATCCGTACATCTACGGATTGTATATAGAATGATTTCAATAGAATATAATTTTATTTGAAGAATAATGTAGATATTCAGAAAACAGAAGAGATTTTTAAATAAAATAATATGTTATTTAAATCAATCACATTTTCCAATATTTTATAGTATTGTAACAATCTCATGTATCGGTGGCACTCCGCGTTCAGACATTTATTTGGATCGACCAATATATTCTTTTGATTCAATTGGTTTTTTTTTCTCAGTGTAGATGCTGCAATTGTATAGAGAATGTATAGAAATGAAATAAAAGTTATGGCCGTCGCAGAAAGGCAGGAAAGTATCATAGCTTTGATTGAACATAAGAAATATTATCCATAATTCGTTTCCATTACCGTGTACGTTTATTTTCATTCACGCCGAATATATCTTTGCAATATGCGAGCATATGATGGAATTTGTATGGATCGACCGTGAATGAAATTAGATTGGATTATCTCTCTCTTCCTTCGTCCCTCTCTCTCTCTCTCTCTCTCTCTCTCTCTCTCTCTCTCTCTCTCTCTCTCTCTCTCTCTCTCTCTCTCTCTCTCTCTCTCTCTCTCTCTCTCTCTCTCTCTCTCTCTCTCTCTCTCTCTCTCTCTCTCCTCCTCTCTCTCTCTCTCTCTCTCTCTGCATTTCAGACTACCCTTCTCTCTCCGTTTCTGTAATCAACAAATTAAGCACGAGACGCGTCGTTTGCATTGTCATTGTGACGTGGTCTTGTTTTGTTATCTCAGCTGTGGTCGCTGTCCACGCCCAGTCTTGAGTTTCAATAAGCCTCCATCAGCGAGCAGTTATTATTGCATACACATACGGGTAACGTTGATCGGATGCATCGAAACTACGAGCATCGAATTTTCATGACAAAGATATTAAAGACGCCAATCTCGTGTGCGTATTTTTTACACTCGAAGAAAAATACTTGGCACAGCTGAAGGAAAAGGAGCGTAAATCCAATTATATGCGTTTTTTATTTAGCACTGCAACGAGCGAGCAAATCTTGTGACTTTACTATTCATAATTGAGAGTTTGCTACCCTGACCGAAAAATTCTATTGATATTACCTAACCGCGTCTAATTGATTTTTTTTAACTAACTAGATTTTTCGTGCGATCAAGTTTTTTCCTATTGCATTACATTATTGGAATTATTAATTTTTAATATATTTATTTATTAAATTTAATATCTATTTAATATCATCTAATAACTAAATATTTTATTTAATCCTAATAAATCTGTGAGTTTGTTTCATCCGTTCAAACAACAATTGGGTTCAATCCACTGAATGTATTTATTTAATTTTTTTAAAGGTACAGTAAATAGTATTTTCGTAGTCAACCATTTTTCTATTTGATTGAACTAATGGTCTGTGTTTATTGCAACACACACATCAAAGGGGGGTGGGGGTAGGGAGGGTGCAGAGAGAGGAATTATATATATATATATATATATATATATATAGCTTGTTATTCGATGAAACTCCCCAAATAGGGTTTTACAATCGGCACAGTAACGGCCCACGACTGGTTGCCAGAGAACAAACGATGGCGCGGTAATGGCTATATAAACGGGCCAGATCGGCACCATGCATGGTTGGTAATGGTAAACCATGAATGGCTGCTAAGACTGGGCCAACTATCATACGCCCATATTGGCCCAGCAACGGCTGCCGGATCTTCTGCCGGAAATGAAAAACAAAAAATTGACTAATTATGAATATAAAAATTCTAGTAGTATCTTTTTTGTTTTCTTCTGCTTTACTTATGTCCATGTACATAGAATAATTGCATTAAAAACGCTTTCTGCATTGTTCAAGTTTTTACGTTTCATCGGGATCGAACCTGCGCCTTTCGTTCTAGTGTCGAGCGCTCTACCCACTTAGCCATTCTAACACTTACAGAATCTATCGTTTGTTCGTTTCTTACTTTGATGCCGATAATTTTATTCGTGACATTAAAGTTTACCGACAATTTTTTTGGTCCATTTAGGCTGTAAAAATAACTCGCTCGTTTTGGGGGAAGTTCCGAAAAGCATACTCCTCTGATCGAGCTGAAATTTTGCACCGAACTTCCTCTCATTATCCTAAGAGAAACCGTTAACGGATTTTTGACGACTAGCAATAGTTTTCCATATATCGCATTGTAAAGTTTATTATTTCACGCCATACGAGTATATCTATATATCCGATAGATACCCCCACTCCTCCGGCCGCGCTGCTTCCTGGCAAACAGTGCTCGCCCATATGTGCATATCACTTACTATGTGGGATGGCTTTGTTAGGGTTTATTTAATATAGTAGAAGCGCAGTACAATAAATAATTTTCAATATACGATATATCGAAAACTATTGCTAGTCGCCAATATCCTTTTTAAAGTTCTCTTAAAATATTGAAAAGAAGGTCGGTGCAAAATTTCAGCTTCATCAGTGGGATATGCTTTTCGAAACCTTACCCCTTGTTTTTACGTGTTAGAGTTTAACGACCTGCATTTGCAAAACGCCCAAAAACAAACCATCAATGGCTGGAATAGATCTGGCAAGCCGTTCATCCGCCTACGATACCCCAATGCTGATCGCCATATTATCGGTGCGATGGTATTGGCCCACCAATGGCTGGCATAGATCTGGCAAGCCGTTCATCCGCCTACGATACCCCAATGCTGATCGCCATATTATCGGTGCGATAGTATTGGCCCACGAATGGCTGGTATAGATCTGGCAAGCCGTTCATCTGCCTACAGTACCCCAATGCTGGTCGACGAATTATTGGCCGATCATCAGCAAACCGTTTAATGGCTGAATGCTGGCATTTTTGTTACGACAGGCGACCCTATATGGGTCTCTCATTATCACAATTATATTAACTAATTGATATAGCTTATGTGATGAAACTAATAATTATAGGAATTCATTTGGTCACATTTGCGACCAGTATGTTACATACACTTGGTAGCATAGGGACGGCGTGCGTAGCAATACGTAGGTAGGTGCGAGGTTCAATTCCAAATAGGCGAAATATTTCATTCGAAAAAGTTAATTTCAGAAGGCCTGGGAATGACGAATTACGATACAAAATCATTGTGGTAAAAGTCCCAATTAAGTGTTTCATTCCATTGCGGATTTATGAAATATTTTATGCATATAGTACACTTCGATATGCAGTGTATATTGCAATCTAATAAAGACTTTTTTGAATCGATTCTTTATTTATTCCATTTTAATATATTTAATATTTAAAAAGAATAGTTGAAACAAATAAAAAAATATCTTTGCAACAATGAAGTATTCCTTATGGCACCATAATTTTAAAATAATTGCTCACAACAAATGTTTATCAAGATTTCACGGTTAATCCCCTGCAGTATCAGCTACGAGTTTACCTGATGAATCTTGACTGACTTCCACAAGTGCTGGATAAATGATTCCAGCAATCACACTCTTTCGTTCACAATCAGACGGTGAAAAAAATGAAAACTAAGACTACAAAATATCGTTATTAACGATCGTGCGGAAAATGCGTCGTCTCACACCGCAATGACTGCGTGGGGCGATCATTCAGGTAAATCAGAGAGGAACCTCTTCATTAGAAGATGATTCGACCCCTCGTTTTACTCTTTTACATATTTTACAATTTTACAACTCTGGTAGAATTTCATCGAACCAAATGGTAGGACGGGTTATTCTAAAAATTGTTGAGAAGCGGGCTTAAAGGGTTACCCCCACTTGCGATTTTGAAAAAATCGATTTTTTTTATTGCATTTTTTTTAAGCATAAGTATCCGGGCCCATACTTCTGTATGGGCCCGGAATAGATGACTCTATGTAAGTTTACAAAAAAAAAATTTTCTTCGTGTAAACTGAAATTGAAACTTTAAACGCGTTTTTCTCAAAATGGCATTTCTGAAGTCGGTGACCAAGATTACTCGAACACTAATGAACCGATCTTCTTGAAATTTTGCAGGCTTATTTAATACATAAAAATGTAGTCTTTAATCGTTCGATTTTTTTTTCGAAAAAAAATGGCCGTTTTATAGCCAAAAAACGACCGTTTTTTTCGTTAAAATCGAACCATTAACTTTGACTGTCCGCCATTTTGTGACAAATGAATATTTTTTAAAATCCTTCGATTAAAGACTAGTTTATACTTATATTTGACTAAATCCATCCGCATTTTTTTTCAGATGATCCACTTCGCCGCAATGTTGGTCACCGCAAACTGTGTATATAAAAACATTATTTCATTGACGGCCATTTGCCACTAAACAATGTAATATTTTTCAATAAAAAAATTACTGAAAGTTTTTCAAGATGTGTTCTTTACGATGGTATATTGATCGATTAAAAAAGTTTTGTAGTTTTCTTTAAAAAAATTCATGAAAAAAACCTTTGTTTGCGCTACAAGTGGGGGTAACGCCTTAAGTTCGTAGCAAGTTCCAATGGGCCTGTCGAACGTCCTCAGTCCATTTTTTCCCTGTTCACCCATCCTCTACGTGTCTTAATCTCTGAAGCATATGAAGGTATTAGCTGGGTCTATAATTCTGACAACGGGAGACGGGCCACTCCCGTTACGGGCCATCGGCTTTCAATACATATATATACATATACAGGGTATCCCGATGAAAGTGCACACCTCAGGTAAGTCGCGAAGTCAAGACGGACAAAAAATGTTCCTCACACAAATGTATGATTTTCACCAGGGCATTCGATTGAGTATAAAAAAGTCTCGATTGCGACGTCTCGTGGTAATATTCATTTTTTTAAATCATATCCTATGGGTTTTGTGTTCTCAAAAGGTCGCTGGATATAACTCAAATTTGATTTTTTTTTAGAGTTAACTGTTTATCCGAGTTATGAAACTTCCGTTGTATTCATCGGTAAAATCACATTAGTCGGAATGTACACCATCTAAATATTTCTAAAGTTCCATCGCTTTTGAATTTTTCGTTGAATTGAACTTAGAATCAGCTTGATATCTTTTGCGGAAATAAAACCTGTATGCTAGAATTTAATAAAAAAAATACAAGCTCCTACGAAATCTTGTAGACGGGTCGAATTTTCTGTTATATCTTCTTATAACGTTCATTCGAAATTGTAAATCCTTTGCAGGCAGTACTTTTCGTATGCCTCCAATTTTGCGGTTCGGGTAGGCATCCAAAATGGGACCTCCTTTTCATATACTCACAAGAAGTTAGTCACTCGAAAACACCTATAAAATTAAATAAAAATTGATTCTAGACGAAAAAGTTGGAGACAAGATTTGAATGGTTTGTCAATTTCTACATTTTGGTAGCCTTAGATTTTTTTCAAGTAGATGTAACAACGTGATTTGAAGGTCACCCTCACTTTTTTTAAAGGAAACCCCTTTTTTATTGGCCACAAATGTAGAGCACAAAAAAAAGAAAACGAATGACTTATAATATGATGACGTTGGGATGACCTTGAAAATGGTGACGCTGGAGCCATTCTCGCGAGGCATGTCGAATTTGAGACACTCTGCGGCACGCACTGACGCAAACTTAAAATTGGAACATTTTTTAAAAAATTCTATTAATTTACATGAGTACAGCTAGAGAAATACGTAGGGGATTTTGAACATATTAATTTTTCTGTAATTGGCAAGATTTTAAAGTAAAAACTCAATTTTCGACAGAAAAAAATGCCAATCATTTGTTAATAAATAATGTTATAATTAACTAATAGTATTTCTCTTCGGGATGTTATTTGAAAGATGGGCTCAAAATTTGGAGTGAATAGAATTAAAATTTATGGAGTGATGCTGCGTGCCGTTTCGAAAAATTGTGTACTGAGAAAAACGGTCGACGTCTCGTAGAGGGGCCAGCCACTGCCACCGCAGACCCGCACGGGCCTGCAGGTCTTTTTTACAGGTACCAAACTTTTTCCCCTCATTCTAGATCGTTCAAAGCATCTCTTAAGGGGTAAGGCCACAGTAGAATTTTCAAAAAATCGATTTTTTTCTCGCCAAAACGGTGCTTTATCATCATAAGAATGAGTTACTATTCGATTTATAGCAAGACATTTTTTTTCACCGACTTTGAGCGTATAACGTAAGCCTACCTCTGGCACGGCCATAGAGTACCTAAAACTTTAAACGCGTTTTTCTCGAAAGAGCTTTTTTCCGATTGACGTGACAATTAACTTCAACAGTTTTCACTCGATTTACTTCAAATTTAAAAGTTATGTTCCTAATTGCATTTCGCAGAGAAGTACGTACGGAATTTCTGATTAATCGAAAACTTTTCATTTTATGAGCAGTTTTGTACGAAATTTTTCACTGAAAATTCCTTAAAATACCTACAAATCAATTCAAATACCTACAACTTTTGAATAAAACAATTTTTTTTTAATTCCGTGCGTACCTCTCTAGGTATTCTAATGTAGATTGTCGAGAATTTTTGTTTTTTGTTCTCGGTAAAAAATTGTGGATGCTAAATGTCACGCCGCGGAGCGTCTAAAAACGAGATAACAAAAGAAAATATTAATAGTCGGCCATTTTGTACATCGAAAAAAAATATATATATATTTTCCAACAACTTGATATTCATACTAAATAGATGTGTAATTAATTTTACGAGTGAATCAATTTTCATACGCGAAAAAAATGTTAAATTCCCACACGATTTTATGTCCGTTACTGTGGCCTAACTCTTTAAGCCCACAAGAAAAATCGTTTTTTTTTTAAATTCTACAGCAGTGTTACCCCTTAATCAATTTTACAAAAACAAAGGAATTAAATTATTTTTTATAAAACGTTTTTTAGTGTCTGTTTTTGAAACCCTTTCAGAATCCACGTGACTTCTATGACAGGAGTTTTTCGTCTTGTTGCTTTCCCCATCTATTGCACAGAAATCGGAAATATGTGCAAGAGCTTTTACAATTTGTCTCGCTCTTCAGTAGAATGCGATAGGTACAGCTGAAAGTATATTCTAGCTTTGCAATATACTTCAATACGTTGACTCGTATTCTCTCTCTCTCTCTCTCTCTCTCTCTCTCTCTCTCTCTCTGTCTCTCTCTCTCTCTCTTTCTCGTATTCTCTCATCCTTCGTCTATCTACTCGTTGGACCCTTACTACCGTTCCTTTACACAAAAGCTCGAAAGACACCGGGAGAATAAAAAACACACGGTAATAATCCATCGAAGTCCCCCTCAAAAGATCGAATACCAGGAAGATCGAGTATTGTATAAGTCGTAAACCCGTTTTGAAGCGAAGGATATATACCTTTACGGCTATCAGACCCTACTATTAAGCTCGAAGGCAGTTCGACGCGTCGTTGAAGAGGAAAACTTATCTCCGGGTCGGAACATTATAAGAAAAGTCTTCGTCTCGGCCTTGCTGGATTTCAATTTATTGACTCTCGGCGGCAGAATTAATATTACGTTTTCGCTTTTCCAGATACCGGTGTCATTGATATACGATGAAAGATATTACATGTAACGTGTGATATTCCAGTGAAAAAAAGTATTCCCTCGGATGACAAAGGAATAACCAATTTTAATTCAACGGGTTATGCCTAGTTGTAACAATCGAAAACAGCTAATTTTTGGGTTTTTTTTTAGAAAATCATGACGGGAATTTCTACAAAAAAATTTTTTTTGAAAAAGTATCATCTGAAATTTGTTTTGTGTAAAAATATTTATTTATAATGAGTTTATAGCTGACGGCCGGAAAGCACTTATCGAAAACGTTTTTTGTAGTGAGCAATGCCCTTCCGAACGAGGTTATCTAATAACAAAAAGTCAAACAGATTTCGTTGGTATATTAGTGTACGCTGCGGCTAGCCGTCCGGTTATTGGACGAATAAGCGTATGTTATTCGTCCGAATAGCGGCTCAGTTCACGGAGTTCACGCTGTACAACGCCCCAAACTATCAAACCCAAACAAACAAAGCTAAACAAACAAATCCAAACGAACAGACCCAAACAAAAACACCCAAACAAACACCCCCCAACAAACAAACCCAAACCAAACGAAATTATAAAGATTTCATTCGGACAAATACGTGTAAATTATTCGTCCGAATGGTTCGACAATAATATGTACGTCTACTGGAAATACGGCGTGAACTGAGCCGCTACCCTGATAACATACGCTTATTCGTCCGATATCCGGACGGGGGGACAATCCGATTAGTTTATCCTATGATCAATCGAAAAAACTTTCGAAATATCAAATTAAAAAAAAAATGCTGCGCGTTCAAAATCAAAGTCGTGACTTTTGCGAGAAAAAAATTTGCAACTGTCGTTTATCGAAAGTATACATCGGCAAAAAAATCCTTTTATCGACTACTATATTTTTACATCCAGAAAAAGCGCTAAAAATGTCGAAAATATTGATGCAGTAGTATTTGAGATATTTTTTTCACCGACTTTGAAAACGTACTTTCGAGAAAAAAGCGTTGAGTTTCGAACGATGCTCCGATCGTTCCCACGGGCATGAACATATCGGCCTATAAATCTGTCAATTTTGATCCGAGCTTCTTGAAATTTTCAGGGAACATTTATAAGATGATCTACTGTCAAAATATGTCGGGTATAACAAAACTGATTTTTCGACTTTTACAACTAGACACAACGCCGTAAGTTATTTCAATTTTCTTTTGCTGCATCGTAACGATTTAAATTTGATTAGATTTTTTTTTGTTTTTTTTACCATTGTTACTAATCTCTCAATTTATCGTTGCTCCATCTCGGACAGAACCGTGGCATTTTTGGGTGATTTTCCTCGAGGCAGGTTCTCGTCACGAGGTACTTTGCTTGATCGTACAATTAATTGTCATCGTACCGACCGTGAGTGAACGTAAGTTTACGCTTCAGTCGTTGAACTTCTTTTCCCACTTCTTTCATGCCACGTACCGCCAAAGTTCTAAAAAGGCTTAAGAGATCAGCCTCGGCATTAACATTTTTTTTTATCGATTTTGCTTGACGCTTCTTAGGAATAGGTAGATAAGTTTTGACAGACTTGAGAAGCTACACGTCGCAGCTTATATTCACGATGAAGGACTGGGGCATCGAGTAATTTGTTACGCAAAATGGACAACTCTAAATTGCCCCCAAATTTCAATCACTCATAGGCAAGGAGAGCCTCTTTGGTAAAAAATATAACTATACATTTTTAAAAATCTACGAAAAACGCAATTTCGTCATTGCATAAAAAAATAAAACGCTTTTTATAAGGCTATCGTTTTTACGCATGCAAGTGTCAAAATAATTTCATTTTCGGCGATAGAAATACGTAGATATTTCTCTTAACCCTTTGGATATAACCATTCGTTGACACACTTATATTTGGCCACGATTTTGACACACTGGGTCAATTATTAGATTTATTGGAAAAAATCAGGGATCCACTTTAAACATTTCTTAAAATGTCTGTATACTTAAAATTCGGAAAACAAAATTAAATCGTTGAAAAAAATTATCGAAAACTTTTAATTTTGGAAGAGTGAGCATGTGACTAAAAATTCATCCGGATCAAAATGACCCAGTGTGTTAACGTAGGCTTGACAGATAACTTGATGCTCCAGTTACGAGAACTTATACATAAAAATTGATTTAGTATATTTATTTTAGACTAAGTTTAATTATTATAAAATTAGTTTATTTACTCAATTTAGTTATCAGAAAATGTGTTTCTCTGATCAGAGCAATTCTGTAACGATAATGGAGTTTTCTTATCAGAGAATGTGTGAAAAATAAAATAATGTTGAGGCACTGTTTTTTTTTGCACGAAATCTCGAAGTCTTGTTTCCTCGAGAAGAATGTGTTTAATGTCAAACGGACTACTCAAACCGAGAGTTGCATGGATAAAAGTTCTACGAGTTCGCGTATATTCACAATGATAAGGAGTATCTTCGAGGCAGCCTAGTTTCCATTTGTCTCTCCTCCTGTGGTGTGATGAGCTCATTTCAAAAGAAATACCCGATGTTGGTTTGCGCAGCTCCGCTGAAACACGGCTAAATATTCATGGAGCGAATTAGTCCCGAGAGTCACGGCATGCGTACAGTTCGTTATCGTCGTTGGTGCCCAGTTTCACGACGACCCCAAAGCCGTCGGCAAACGACGTTTAATCGCGAGGACGCCAAAAGTTTTCGATTTCCGTACACTTTTTGCCTGTACAACCCGGGATCACTTGATCGTTTCGTATATCCACAAGGGAAATATCGGATCATCAGAAAATACGAATAATAAATAATTCAAACATTCTTCAAGATCGAAAGTTCAAAAATACGAAAATACGAATAATAAATAATTCAAACATTCTTCAAGATCGAAAATTCAAAAGTAATTTACCGCATTTTGACATCATTTTCAAAATCGTGGGTATTACAATTGAAAATGTACGCAACTTGTAGCTTTCTCCTATTGGGGACTTACACCTAGTTGAGATTTTTGAAAATAACGACTCTCGGTTTTCGGCGGATTCTCAAAATATTAAGTTAACAAGAAAGTCTTTGCGTTTCATCACCAAAAATAAAATTAATCATACCTTACAAAACTGCTTTTTGATTTTATTTTTGGTGATAAAACGCAAAGACTTTCTTGCCAACCTAATGTAATATTTCAAAAATATTCTCTGAAAATTTCAAGTCGGTCCGTTCGAAGTTGAGAGAGTTATGGGCGTTTTTAGATTGGTTCCACGAACCGGCAAACTGTAAACGCGTTTTTTTTCAAAATTATTTTTTCAAGATCGGTGACCACGATACGTATAAAATATTACTCCATCGATCAACGTCAAATTTTACAAGCCTCTTTTATACACCAAAAAGCAGTGCTTGAACGAGGGCATTTTTTTTTCGATACATAGTTTTTTTTATCAATGAAAAAAGATTGTTTTTTAAATAAAAAATCGACAATTTGAACTGCGGCCGCTTTTTTTTCTTCAAAAATCAATATTTTATTAAATGCTTCGCCCAAGCACTAGACAATGGTCACTGCGAAGGACGTTTTGCAAACTGCAGTCTGCACAAATTATTGTACCTACGATATTTAGGAACATTTGTCAATACAAAAACTGTAAAAGATACTTAAAACCATACACTTTAATTTAAACAAATAACAAAATTAACCCTCCTTACGTTTTCCCAGAAAAAAATTACGAGACATTCCTCTTTTTCCGGCCACGAGCTAGGCGTAACCCGTTAACGAATACCTATGAAGATACTTAGGGTTTGAAAAATGTATTATTGAAAAATATAAAAATAGCTGCGATCGATCGAGTACCGATTAATTGTGAATAGTATAGACTCGAATTTTAACTCAGATTCGTGTCCTTCTCACTATCAATTCACCTCATAAATGGCACGGGCATTTTTATAATTGAGCGCAACAATGTTTAACGAGGGGGCTACGTTTAGACGAGGAAATCATTTACTGATTTTAATGATTTTTGTTAAAGCAAAGATTTCTTCAGCCATTTTGAGACTTAGGGTATGTTTTATTACTACTTTTGGCTGTTACATGGATTTTTTAAAGAATAATCTTTAAAAATGGCGGAGTAATGGCACGGTCTTCAAAACATCATTTTCAAAACTGGCGTGACGTATAGCTAAAAAACTAATCGATAAATTCTGATGAAATTTGGCGAAAATATTTCTAACCTTATTCTCTAAAACATGAACCTAAAGGTTTTTGAAAATAAAAAAAGTCTCTTTATTCCGAAATATAGCCTATTTTGGAGTATTTGATCTTTTTGTTTCCAACCACTCATTTCATCGATTTTCAACATTTCTCAATTTTCCTGGGTTCATATTCTGCGTATGAGTGTTAATGAAAGAAAAATCCTCGTTATTTTTTTTCAGATTAAGGGATAACACCACTCCAGCGGCAGAAAATAAAAGGCCTAACTTTGGCAATTTATTTTGGGAGTATGAAAAGAAGAATAGGATTTCTTTTGAGAGGGTTCATTTTACACATATTAAAGTATGAAGAAAAAAGATTATAATATTCATACAAAATGGTGGCGACAGCCCATCTTGGAAAACGTGTTTTTTTACAAATAGCTTCACGGGAGCACGGTTTTCTCGTAAAGTATAAGACCTGGAACAAAAACCAAAAAAAATTATAATCTATATATTATTAGCTATAGGACTACGTAGGGATTTTTCATCAAATTTTGCAAAAAATGGCGTACTTTAAAAGAAATAAATCGATTTTTTGCCCAAAAAATAAGCATCAAATTGTTTGTAAAAAAAGTTTACATTTAATATAAAAAAAAACGTCTACGTACTCCCCTCGAGAATGTAATTGTGAAGCTACTATCGAAATTTCAAATCGATCCATGCAAAAGTGTTCAAGTAATTCGTCCTCCCAGATTGAAAAAAGTGGTTTCGAGAAAAAAAACGCGTTTAAGGGGTAAGGCCACAGTAGAATTTTAAAAAAATCGATTTTTTTCCCGCTAAAACGGTGATTTATTATTATAAAAATAAGTTACTATTCGATTTATAGCAAGAAAACTTTTTTTACCGAATTTGATCGTATAACGTAAACCCACCTCTGGCACAGCCATAGAGTACCTAAATCATTAAACGCGTTTTTCTCAAAACACCTTTTTCCAATTGGCGTGTCAAATAACGTCAACAATTTTCACTCGATTTACTTCCAATTTAAAAGTTATGTTCCTAATTGCATTTCGCAGAGAAGTACGTACGAAATTTCTGATTAATCGAAAACTTTTCATTTTATGAGCAGTTTTATACGAAATTTTTCACTGAAAATTCATTAAAATACCTACAACTCAATTAAAATACTTACAACTTTTGAATAAAGCAATATTTCTTAAATTCCGTACGTACTTCTCTAGATATTCTAATGTAGATTGACGAGAATTTTTGTTTTTTGTTCCAGGTAAAAAATTGTGGATGCTAAATGTCACGCCGCGTAGCGCCTAAAAAAAAAGATAAAAGAAAATATTAGGAGTCGGCCATTTTGTACATCGAAAAAAAATACATATTTTCTAACAGCTTGATATTCATACTAAATAGATGTGTAATTAATTTTATAAGTGAATTTTTCATACCAATGAAAATTCTTAAATTCGCACATGATTTTATACCCGTTACTGTGGCCTAACCCCTTAAAGTTATACGAGGCGCCTGAAAAAAGTCCGAGGCGCTGCGGCAAAATCGATAATTGAACCGTTAAAAAAAAATTCGCTATAGGACCAATAGCATATTGTTTTTACGACCCCAAAGTATTTTTAAGACGGAATGACACCTCATCGCGGTCGGTATGGTAGAACAATTATAGATTCCCAAAAATCTCTGAAACGGCTCTTCAGATCCCGTCGAAACTTTGCCAAACGACGTCAAATAGATAGACGAATAGCTTCTAGCCCCTCAAATTTTCTAAATTTGAGAAAAAAAACTAGATTGGCTTATGATAAGTCAATCTACATTTTTTTTCTCAAATTCAGAAAATTTGAGGGGCTAGAAGCTATTCGTCTATCTATTTGACGTCGTTTGGCAAAGTTTCGACGGGATCTGAAGAGCCGTTTCAGAGATTTTTGGGAATCTATAATTGTTCTACCATACCGACCGCGATGAGGTGTCATTCCGTCTTAAGCCAAAAAACGATTTTTCTAAAATCCTAGAATGGATTTAATGCCGCCGACGCTACGTGTCACGCCTTCTAACAACGTCCGCCGCAACCCATTTAGAAGACCGTGCCATACCTCCGCCATTTTTGAAGATTAATTTAAAAAAATACGATGTAACAGCCAAAAATAGTAACAAAACATTACCTAAGTCTAAAAAATCGCAAAGAAATCTTTCGATAAAAAAAAATCAGGAAAATCGGCATATTTTTCCCTCGCCTAAATCTCGCGCCTTAATTGGAAAATCATCGTTGACGCATTTGAGTTATGTTTCGTTTCCAGCTGTATATCACTGGGGGACGGTGCCCACGTCTA
The DNA here is from genome assembly GCA_944452715.1 of Ophion slaviceki. Classification (NCBI taxonomy): domain Eukaryota; kingdom Metazoa; phylum Arthropoda; class Insecta; order Hymenoptera; family Ichneumonidae; genus Ophion; species Ophion slaviceki. The sequence continues at coordinate 13,972,001 of OX101785.1, forward strand.
ATGTCTGCGTCCAATACACCTGAGATGGCCAGCTTACGAATCTCCGCAAAATCTCATGTTGTCCATTCGATTCATTTTCATATCAAGAACGGTCATCCGAAATGTACCGTAAGGCAACGAGCGTGCACAGTGGAAACGCAAACCTGTATCCCCGTGTACACGAGCTCACATATGAATACGTGCCTGGTGTTTTCGACGTGCACGAACACGAGGCTACTTTCACCGCATGAATTAACGTCCGTTCGACATTTTCAATTCTCATTTTTTCTCACTCTATCGTCAACGGACGACGTTCTCGTGCTCTCTTTTTATTGCCATCCTGAAATAGAATATAAGCAGCAAATGTTGTGGAAAGTTAAACTCTTTCGGTTGGGGCTACGGGCGATTGTAATGTATAGAGGGTGGTTCCAAATAAGTGGCACACTGGAAAACGTGCGATTATTCTTTCCTGAGAAAAATTACTTTGGCTATTCACTTTAATTGTTGTCCGATTTATTCGATAACTTCAATATACTCTACTGCCCCTCTTATCTTTGCCACCCGAAATAACTCGGTAATTATCGACGTCACAAAAAAATGTTCCAGACAAAAGTTGTACGGTGTGAAGGGGGCCATCAAATACGACCATTTTTTTTATTTCGGTGGAGGCGTTGATGCACAGTGAAGGTCACCTCCACTTTTTTAAATGGAATGGTACATTTTTTCAACCACCTTATGGAGCACCTAAAGCCGCACAAAAACAGTCAAGGTCGTTCAAGGTCATTCAAGGTCAGTATCGATTATGCAAATCTAAATATCTCGGATCACTAACAAACATTTGGTAGTGATGCGAGGTATTTAGATTTGTATTTCATTTTAATAGATGACCTTGAATGACCTTGAACGACTTTGACCCCCTAATGTTTTTTATGCGGCTTAAGGTGATCCACAAGATGGTTGGAAAAAATGTATCATTTCATTTGAAAAACGTGGAGGTGACCTTCACTGTGCGTCAGCGCCTCCACCGAAATAAAAACAATCATCGCATTCGATGGCCCTCTTCACACCGTACAACTTTTGCCTGGAACATTTTTTTGTGACGTCGATAATTACCGAGTTATTTTGGGTGGCAGAGATAAGAGGGACACCCTGTATAAAAGAACTCACGTACTCCCTGAAAAGTATTGTAAAACAAATGGAAACATTTTTCATCGTAAATGTACTTTCGATTTTGCAGCGCTCTGTACACAATGTGTCGTACTTGACGGCGCGTTATGAGTACGTTTTAGCATGTCAGTGCCCACAACGTTCTCTCGCCTAATGCCAATTTCCAGCAGTACTTTCGTGATTCGTCCTCATTTTTAATAATTCAAGCTCACACGAGTTTGCACGTGAAATCAAATTTCTCATTTGCATCGACAATTTTACCCTAGGAATCAATATTTTTTCAAGGTTCCAAAAAACTCAAAATCTTTTATTTTTATTTGTTTAAATTTGTTGAAAAAAAAAAACATTTTTTTTTTAATTTTAAAACGCGTCCAAATATCTAAAGAAAAAAGGTGCTCTACTCAATGGTAAAATATAATGTTCAGTAAAATTGAAAATCAAAACAGGATAACTACAAAAAAGTCCCTTCCTTGGTCACTGATCATAGGTGAAAGTACTTCAAAGGTACATTATCGTCGATATTTTGAAAATATGAAATATAAAATTCAAAAGCTCGAGGCTTTTTTTAGAAATTTTAAAGTAGTATTAGTACTTATGACGTTTGACGCCTCAAGCTATTAAAATTGATATTTCATATTTTTTTAAATATCTACGTTTATGCACATTTAGAGTACTTACCAGGTGTGTAAGTATGAAACCGGAATTTTTGTACAGAAAAAACACGTTTATTGTAATGATATGATACAAAGTAACTTATTCAAAGTATTGTCCGTCGCTATCTATACATTTTTCCCATCTTTCTGGCAATTTGTGGATTCCGCGCCAAAAGAACTGTTGCTATTTTGAGGCAAACCAGTCATCGAGCCATTTTCGTACATCTTCGTAAGAAGTAAAGCGCTGCTCAGCAAGTGCGTATCCCATCGATGCAAACAAGTAGTAATCGGATGGGGCAAGGTCCGGTGAGTAAGGCGCGTGCTGAAGAATCTCCCAACGGAACGACTCTATCGTTTCCTGGACCTGTTTTGCTTCGTGTGCTGGTGCATTGTCATGCAGCAAAATCACCTTGTGTTGTCTTTGTTGGTATTCTGGTCGTTTTTCACGCAAAACTCGATCCAAATCGGTCATTTGTTGTCGGTAGCGTTGAGTATTGACAGTTTCCCCAGGTTTCAGCAGCTCGTAGTAGATTACGCCCTTCTGATCCCACCAAACACACAGCATTGTCTTTCGTCTGTAGCGGTTTGGTCTTGCCGTCGATGTTGATGGTTCACCCGGAGTAACCCATGACTTTTTGCGCTTAGGATTCTCGATATATATCCACTTTTCATCGCCAGTCACAATTCGATGGAGAAATGACTTTCTTTTGAACCTGGCGAGCAGCATTTCGCATGATGTTTTGCGGTTTTCCTGCTGTCTTTCGTTGAGTTCATGTGGAACCCATTTCTCCACCTTTTGTATCTTTCCCATGGCTTTCAACCGAAGGGAGATGGCTTCTCGGGTCACCTTTAACTGATCCGCCAGTTGTTGTTGTGTTTGAGCGTCGTCTTCGTCCAACAAGGCTTGCAGGTCAGCGTCTTCAAACTTTTTCGGTGGTCTCCCACGTTCTTCGTTCGTCACGTCAAAATCGCCACTTTTGAACCGTTTGAACCACTCGAAACACTGTGTTTTACCGAGAGCATGCTCACCAAACGCCTCCACAAGCATTCGATGCGATTCGGCTGCTGTTTTCTTCAGATGAAAACAGAAAAGTAGTGCTGTCCGCAAATCGTAATTTGTTGGCACAAAACTCGACATGTTTATCTCTAATAAACTAATACTACTGAATGAAACTCGTGTTATTGTGAGTTGGAAATCTTTGTCGGATATCAATACAATAACAAGACACCGCTGACGTAATGTGTCGGTAACTGCATCGACATCTAGCGCCACCTATGGGCAAATTCCGGTTTCATACTTACACACCTGGTACACCTATGATGAGTGACGAAGGAAGGGCCTTTTTTGTAGTTATACTGTTTTGTCTTTTAATTTTACTGCACATTATTTTTTACTTTTTAGTACAATACCTTTTAAATGACAGCTTGTTTTTAAAAAGTTTTTTTTACGTTCATTTTATTTTATACTTTTTACTATTATTTTATTTATTTCCCACGCCAGACCCTCATGCCATTCAGACATCAGCGTAATCAACAGGGTGTCTCAAATGTCACGCAATAATATGCATAAGTCGCGAAAGTTAAATGTTGCGTGACATTTGGGACACCCTGTCTGATGAGTGACCAAGGAAGGGACTTTTTTGTAGTTATACTGTTTTGATTTTCAATTGTATTGAACATTATTTTTACTTTTTAGTACAGTACCTTTTAAATAAAGGCTTGTCTTTAAAAGTTTTTTACGTTCATTTTATTTTACACTTGTCAGTATTAGAATTTGTTTATTAATTTGCCATGCCAGGCCCCCATGCCATTCAGACATCGGCGGAATCAAAAACCTTGCCTCAGTTTCGTGAAAAACATTTATAATAGTGTAATTATAAATTGCCATTAGGAAATTTCAGTTTCCACCTCCCACCACTATTTTCTCTCTCTCGTTATCATGTGTGATGAAAAGTGCTCATGATAACAAAACAAAAGAGCACAAACTCCACTGTCTTAGTATATGCTATTGAGGAGTTGCATTGCCCACCTCCCGCCTCCATCATCAGACCAGCTCCATGGTACCATATTATTGCATTATCATCGAACTTACATAGGTATGCCAAATTTCAGCTTAAGGAGCCAGTCCGCTGTGAAAATTTCAAAAAATCGGAAGCAAGCCAGACTTGAAGAAATCGACGATGATGAGCAATCAGAAGGGATTTTGTACGGTGCAGGCATTGCCGATTGAGTTTAGGTAAGAGTTTTTCATACTATAAACTTTAAACTCGTTTTTCTCGAAATAACGTTTTCAAAATTTAGCTCCATCGTATCTCTAAAACTGATAAACCGATTCTCTTGAAATTTGAACCACACATTGTAAACATAATTCGCAACAAGATGACCCTCGATGGTTTTAAAATTTTGATTTTTACTCTTTTTTTGGGGAAAACTGCGAAAAAACGCGTTTTTTTTTACTTTTTTCATTTTTCATCTGCCATTTTTTGATAAAACTTTATATCCGAGGGTCATTTTGTAGCTGGTGTCATACCGAACCTAATGGACTTTGATTTTTTTGTTTCAGACAAGCCGTTGCCGAGTTGTGATGGAGCTACCTAGCCCACCTATTTTTGAGGCGTTACGTTAAACAAGAGTTTTTGTACTTAAAAATGAATAAAAATGAATTAATTTTTTTTAAATGTATTTCAAGACTTTATTCATCAAGGCGAACAACTTTTATTTTCACATCTTTTATAATCCTCAAAAAAATCGCGTAAATAGCCTTTTTCGTGGCTCCAAATTGGACTGGCACTTTAATCAGAGCCAGCAAGTGCTTAAAAATAGATTACAAATTTTGAACCGAACAGACCGAAATACGAACGAAGCAAGTTAAATAAAAGTTTGTGAAAAGAAAACAAAACCCTCGTACCGATGTCTTCTCGGTATTTTTCACACCCCATTTCGAATGAGACATTGACACTGAATTCAGAAAAAAAATTTTCATTTTTCTGTCGCCAAATGTAGAAATACATTGAGCATAATCAGAAATTCACGACACCCTATGCACAAATTCTACATTGCAGCAAACTATTGAATGGTGCTACGATCGATATGTAACTGTAAAATGGTAATATCTTCGCTTTACGTAGCACCGGTAGCTCGCAAATCTAATTGCATTAATTATTCAAGATTAAAATGGATCGTTTCGTACAGCGCGATCGGAGCTATCATCGAGATTGTTCGACTTCCGGGTGTGTCAGTTCTGATAAGTATGCACCGATATGCGTCCGTTGGCATCGTAGTTTTACCACTTCCAGACTTCCCGTGCTGTGTTCCCCGACGTCTGCTTTATCGGAGAGGGATTAAAAAAATTGAGATCAAACAAAAAGTGTATTCTAGATTAGGTCAGTCGAACGATCTATAGGGGATCGTACCGTTAGACGCGAATTAGTACAACTGTTAATGGACGAACCAGTTTTGATCTTGCTCTACGGGAAGCGGCGTCAATTAACTATACAGGTTTATCTATACAGAGTCCATTTTGCCCTATGGGCAAAATTGTACGATTTTGCGCTTCGCTGCAATCTCCTAGTCGTAGCGAACCCTCTCGTCGCAAATGTTCTCGTAAACGACGAAAATTGATGCAACTGAACTTGGCAAGGCGGTGAACCGTATCATGATTGAGGCTTTAAGGGGCTATACCAAAATTCAATTTCGACAAAAAAAAGTTTTAATCGATTTTTTTGCCTTTTTCGATAGTATATACTTTCAAGAATATCCTGTAAAAATTTCAAGGCCGTATCTCTAATCATTGTATCTTGCAAAAATCGATAGTTATATCTTTAAACGCGTTTTTCTCGAAACGAGATTTTTCAAATTTGCTGACATTGTAACTCAAAGAGCAATTATCCGATTGACTTGAAATTTGAACTGAGTAGTCTTGAATATATTTACTCTACAATAACGTAGGATATTTTTGATTGGATGCAAATTAACGATTTGGCATTGAAAAAACGACCATTTTATAGGCAAGAAAACAGACTTTTTTCATACCTACGCCATTTTGTTAGATTTTGATATTTTTCGAAAATCCTACGTCATTGTACAGGAAATACCTTCCAGTTTAACGACATTTTTTCCTTGTTCGGTTTCAGCTACTCAATCGGCCGGAATCATGTCAGCAGTGGAGGAACTTTTTTTTTGCCCCCCCGCCCCCCAACCCGAAGGCAGCGCGTAAGTCGCTAGGATCTCAATATTTTTCTATGAAAAAATTATGTAATATAGGTCAAATATATTCTTAAGGGGTTAACCCCACTTGCGATTCTGAAAAAATCGATTTTTTTTTATTGCATTTTTTTGAAGTATAAGTATCCGGGCCCATACTTCTGTATGGGCCCGGAATAGATGACTCTATGTAAGTTTACAAAAAAAATATTTTCTTCGTGTAAACTGAAATTGAAACTTTAAACGCGTTTTTCTCAAAATGGCATTTCTGAAGTCGGTGACCAAGATTACTCGAACACTAATGAACCGATCTTCTTGAAATTTTGCAGGCTTATTTAATACATAAAAATGTAGTCATTAATCATTCGATTTTTTTTTTCGAAAAAAATGGCCGTTTTATAGCCAAAAAACGGCCGTTTTTTTTTCGTTAAAATCGAACCATTAACTTTGACTGTCCGCCATTTTGTGAAAAATGAATATTTTTTAAAATCCTTCGATTAAAGACTAGTTTATACTTATATTTGACTAAATCCATCCGCATTTTTTTTTTCAGATGATCCACTTCGCCGCAATGTTGGTAACCGCAAACCGCGTATATAAAAACATTATTTCATTGACGGCCATTTGCCACAAAACAATGTAATATTTTTCAATAAAAAAATTACTGAAAGTTCTTCAAAATGTGTTCTTTAAGATGGTATATTGATCGATTAAAAAAGTTTTGTAGTTTTCTTTTAAAAAATTCATGAAAAAGGCCTTTTTTTGCGCTACAAGTGGGGGTAACGCCTTAATTCTTAATTTTCCGAAATATTTTCCGAAGCAAATATATTCTTAATTTTCCGAACAACAATATATAAACAATTTTCCGAAACAAATATATTCTTAATTTTCCGAAACATTTAATTGAGCACTTTTCTTCCGAAAAATTCCCGAAAATCACCCAAATTTTCAGCGTTCACACTGGTGTAGCCCCTTAATCTATCGATAGCCACGATCAGGTATGCATTAGCGATATTAAATTATTACCTCACGCGATTTAAATTATTAGCTCTCGCGAAAATATGGACGCAGGTAAATTCGTGACTTACCATCCTGTCGCCAGTTGAGGAGTTTCGGGAAAATTGACGATTGTTACCATTTCATTCAAATTTATACATTAAATTCTTTGTCATATACTGAATGAACCCTCCAAATTTCAAATCGTTCGTCTACACCGTTTCTATACAATTTACAATTGAAGAAACACTTTTTAACATAGGGAGATGCCTGCGCTCATTCCTGAATGGTAATTTAGGAATTTTTTTACGCACGAAATAGTCTGAAATAAAAAAAAACGTTACACTAAAACTGTCAATCCACTCAGTACATTATGACAATTTCGTCTCCCTTTACATTGTGACAATTAGGCATCTCCCTATGTTGAAAAGTGTTTTTTCAGTTGTAAATTTTATAGAAACGGTGTAGACGATCGTTGCAAAATTTAGAGGATGCATTGAGTATATGACAAAGAATTTACTATATAAATTTGAATCAAATGGTAACATATCGTTAATTTTCCCGAAACCCCTTAATTCACACGGCGAAATCACCCCAGACGCAATGGTGATCATTTTTTATTTTTACGAATTGCATTCAAGATTATTTCGCATTGCATTTAGTGGCAATCAAATAAAATCTGTATGGTGAATAAACTGTCGAGATATCAAAGATATTGGCTTTTCAACAGAAATCACCGCCGCGGGTCTTCGAGTGCTGGCAAGATAATTGTGTTTCTATTAGACGAAAATTGAAGATTTTTTCAGAGAACAGCGAGAAATGCGTACTGGGGGCTTATGTAATTGAGTTGTGGTACGAATTCCTTGAGAGCTTGGAAATTTAAAATAATTGGTCTCTAAGTAATCACAATGGACGTCGTATGCGAATGAAATATACGTGAAAAAATGTGTCTGAAATGGCGTTTGTATCGTTAATGGATTGTGCATAGTTGTAACAGTCGAAAACAGTTCAATTTTAGGAATTTTTTTTGGAAAAATTTGATGATAAATTGCTCTAAACATTAGTTAGGAATTTGAAAAAGTATCATCTGAAGAACACTGCCATTTTTTTGTGTAAAAATATAAAATTATAATCGATTTACAGTCCATGTGTGGGAAGCATCTCTCGAAAACATTTTTTGCGGTGAGCAATGCCCTTCTGAACCAGATTGTTTATTATCAAAAAAATCAAACAGATTTCGTTAGTATATTAGTTTATCATATGATTAAGCGGACGAATTTCCGAAACATTAAATTAAAAAAAAAGGCGGGTGTTCAAAGTGAGTGTCTTGATTTTTGAGAAAAATTTTCATTTTTCGTTCATTAAATCGAAAATATACATCGGAAAAAACCTTCGATCAAATACTATATTTTTTCATCCAGAAAAAGCCCTAAAAATTTCAGAAATTTCGATTCATAAGTTTTTGAGATATTTTGCACACCGACTTTGAAAACGTACTTTCGAGGAAATTTTCGTTATTTCTACCAATTTATTCCTCGTAAAACTCAAATGTAACAGGTGCATACATGAGTATACACATACATTACGTTTACCAAAATTGAATCGTCATGATTGGGAAATTTGTGCAAATATAATGGCAATTACTAATTTTTTTCATTAAATATTCGTACGTTTGTGGAGGAGGTGATCTAATGTCGGCACCAATACACTACCACTACTAATCTACTCCATTCACTCGAAGAGAATGAAACAATCGTCCGGATAAAACGAGTAGATCGCTGCCTATTTCCTCATTTGCATACCGTTAATCCGCGTCAATAAAAAGCTTATCAATTTTCGAATTCTTCACACTCCGAGCACGTAATTTTTCTATATATTTAAAAAAAAGCAAACATACAAAATTGGGGAAAGAGCGCTGAGGTATATAAAATTAGTGATAAGGATGAAAAGTTAAATAGATCGCCTAATATTTGTTTAAGAGAAGAAATAAGAGGAATCTCGAATAGGGAAACTTTGAAATGGGGAAAAGACTTTATGAAAGTATCAAGGGAATTAGAAATTGAGGAAATAGTAGATATGGTAAAAAAGGGGAAAGAAATAAATAGAATAGAGAATTTGATGGACTGTCCCCGAGTCGAAATTTTTAGCCTCCTCTGAACCCTCGCAGGACCCATTTCTTTTGTAATACATAAGCCGCCAGCCTCCGTTGAACCTACGAAACCTCATGTGTCGAGTTCAGTGCCATGAAGAGACCTCCTCTTGGCCCAAGGTAGCCTCTGCTAGACCTCCCAAACCTTCTCTCGACCCCCAGTTTCGGTGAAACGTGCAGAGCACAGGCCTCCTTAACCTGCTTTCAATCTCAAACTGTTGCCTCGACCCCACCTAACCTGCTTTCGGCCCAAATTCGATATCTCCTCCATCATCATTCCATTGTGACCTGATCGGTAACCCGTTCGATGACGAAAATAATACGAAATTAATAAAAATACATCGTCCCCTTATCAAATTAATAGTCCAATATTAATATGCGAAAACAATCAAATTTGCTCAATATCGATTTATTATTATTTTATAGGCAATTGATAAAAGAATGCTTGTGTATACAGTCTTACTCCAATTCTATCGGATTAATAGGCATTTTCCTGTGAGAAAAAATCTCACAGGAAAATTCTTTAAAAAATGCCAGTCTATCCAGTATAAGCTTACGCGACGTTTTTCGTTCTTGACATTTCTTCTTAAGCCCTCTAGTTCTTGAGTTACATTGCATTATCTAGAATTAGTCTTTTTAGCAAAAAATGAAATAACATTGCGAAAAAAATCGTACAAAACTTTATAAAAAACGCAAATGAAGTTCCTGCTACCCCGTTTAAGTTCATCATGGATAAACGTAACAATTTTTTTTCCATAAGTCATGCGTTCAATTCTTGATGGTCGAAAAAAAGCCGAAAATCAGTCACGTATAAAAGTGCGTACCGGGTCGAAAAGAAAATGATAAAAAAATATTTCAGAAAAGCAACATACAGCTGAATTTATTCCCGTCAAAACGCCGTTCGGTAAATTTGGTTATCTTTTTTTTACGAAGCTATGTGACTTTTAGTGCAGCGAGAAATATCGACTGGTGTATCCAAACATTTAAGCGACGGTATATATTATATATATATATATATATATATATATATATATATATATATATATATATATATATAATACTCGAAATATGTGGTTGCGTTAATATATTCGAATATACACTACCAGTCAAAAGTATTCGGACACTTCAGATAACTGCAAAACTTAATATCACTTTGGATCATTGCAAACTTATGGTAGAATAATAATTATTTTACGAAGATACTATAAAGCTCTGTGAAATTACTTAATCATATAGATCTTTATAGTATCTTCGAGAAATAATAAATGAAATGAATTATATTACTCTAACATTATTTGGCAATTATCCAGCGATCAAAAGTTTTGCGATTATGTGGAGTGTCCGAAAACTTTTAGCTGGCAGTGTATATCTAAATAACATATAATGTTGATTTCTATATGGAACGATAGGGTGTTAATTATAGTCTATTTCATGTTCTGAAGGATTGAAATTGTCGGTTTAGAATTCAACCTCATTCGATTTTTTCTTTTTGTTTTTGTTCGTTTTGTTTTTTTTTTGTTTATTCAATAATGAGTTGATAAATGGCGACGGCCGATTACCGTCGATTTCAAATAAGATGTTTGATTTTTCCTTGTTTTCATTTTTAGCACGTCGAAAATTAAAAAAATATTTCCACGTGTATGTATGAAGCATATTTTTATTTTTTCCCGCTAAATATTATGATATTAACTAACCGCGTCTATTTGATTTTTTTTAAATTTGTATTAACTAGATTTTTCATAGAACCAATTTTTTCCTATTGCATTCCATTATTAAAATGATTGATTTTAAAAATGTTTATTTATAGAAAATCAATCTATTTAATACCGTCCAATAACTACATATTTTATTTGATCCTAATAAATCTGTGATTCGGTTTCATCAGTTTAACATTTTCATCTGTTCAAAAAAACAATTTAGTCAAGTTCACTGAATGGATCTAGTTATTTTTTTTAATTTACCTTAAATAGAATATTTGTAGAGTTAAGCATTTTTCTATTTGATTGAACTAATGGTCCATCTTTATTGCAACACTCATATCAAGGGGGCGGGGGGCAGTGAAGGTGGAGAGAGAGGAATTCACTACCCCCCGCCTATTATATATATATATATATATATATATATATATATATATATAATTCCTCTCTCTCCACCTTCACTACCCCCCGCCCCTTTGATATGAGTGTTACAATAAAGATGGACCATTAGTTCAATCAAATAGAAAAATGCTTAACTCTACAAATATTTTATTTAAGGTAAATTTTAAAAAAATAACTAGATCCATTCAGTGAACTTGACTAAATTGTTTTTTTGAACAGATGAAAATGTTAAACTGATGAAACCGAATCACAGATTTATTAGAATCAAATAAAATATGTAGTTATTGGACTATATTAAATAGATTGATTTTCTATAAATAAACATATACACACACACACATACACACACACACACACACACGCGCGCGCGCGCGCGCGCGCGTGTGTGTGTGTCTGTGTGTTTGAAAAATCTATAGCTTATGTGATACAACAAATAGTTGGAGGTATTCATTTGGTCTCTTATGCCATATCAGCGACCAAAATGTTATAAGCATTCGGTAGCATAGGGGCAGCGGCGTGTAGTTATGAGTAGGTAGGACTAGGTTCAAATCGCATATAGGGCAAATATTTTCTTCGAAAAAAATCATTTCCAAAGGCCAGGGAATGACGAATTACGATGAAAAATCCTTGTAGTAAAGCTCTCAAATAATGCGTTCATTTTATTTTCGATTTATGAAATATTTTTTGCATATAGTACACTAAGCTTTACAGTGTACATTGTAAGCAAATGAAGATTAATTTGAATCTCATCTTTATTAACATATATAAATATATTTGAAAGAAATATGATCGTAGTACGCTGGGAGACAAGGAAAAAAACCTATTTTATTTAAATAGATTCTATATAAATTAATTTTTTTGTTTAGCCGTGTACAGTAGGCCGAAAGGGGGCCAGTAGGTTCTGCGGGAGCGCACGAAGTAGGCCCACCTGAGGTTCCGTAGGTTCAATTGTGACCCTCCCTGACCTCCTTTGAGTCAAAAAGTCTACTTTCTGCCATGCCGGAGGTTCATCGGAGGCTCTAACGCATGGTACTTTCAAACATTGTACCCTCCTTTAGATACCCAATAACCCGCTCACGCCGATTTCTGCTCGCCTTCATTTTGTGGGTTGAACGCGGCTCGAAAATTTCGACTCGGGTCGCCTGTACGGTTGTAATTTGATGGACGTACGATGGATGATAGGGATTGAAAAACTTCAAACGAAAGACCATAGAGAGAGAAAAGGAACAAATTAAAAAATCGACGTACAATAGTTTATACAATGCCTTAGTAGAAAACGACGTAGCACGGTGGAAGTATTGGGCGGCTAAATATATTAAACGAAAGGATAAGAAAACATGGGCGAGGATACGGTGTGGAAATATAGGGAGGGATGGAAAAAAGGGGGAAGTGGCAATGGACTTGTAGGATATGTAAACGAGAAAAAGAAACAATGGAGCACCTGATCACGTGTGAAAAAGGAAGAGGGGTGACCTGACCCAGAACTGAATGCGTTCCGTGAAATGGGGGGTTGAGGGTAAAATTCTGAGTCGATTGATATAAGCATGTGTGGGTCTCAGATCAACCCCTGAATTATTATTAATTTTTAAAGGCGGGCCCATCAGGTGCACCCGATGAGCCGGCGTAGGTCGGTGAGCGATACGCGCGTATAGTGGTGCATGACGGGAGTACTGCACCGCCGGCTCTTCGGGCGCACCTGATTGGCCCGCCTTTAAACATTAATAATAACTCAGGGGTTCAGCTGAGACCCATACATGCTTATATCAATCGACTCAGAATTTCACCCCCAACCCCCCATTTCGGGGAACGCATTCAGTCCTGGGACATCGTGTATAGAAAAATGGGTAAACGGGGAAAGGGATTGGAGGGGAGTAGAAGATAAATTAATAGGGTTGCTGAGAGGGGAGATATATGTAAATATGTGTTATTTTTTTTAGGGAAATATAAAGAGAATGTTCGAAAAGAGAAACGGTGGTAATGGAGAGAGAGAATGCAGCGTGCGACGAAAATTAAAAATAATAAAAGAGGAAAATTTCAGTTACATTGTAAGAGAGGGATGTTAATTGTATGAAACAACGAGGAAGTAAAATCGACTCGCGTGAAAAACAAATATTTGACGTGATCACGCAGCGTCAATAAATATTGTATTCAATGTAATCGAATATAGATCGTTGGATTCTCAGTCCCTATATATAGTAACATTTTACTTTCAGAGTATGCATGTACTTATGCATGCAAATTGTCCGTTTCAATACCTGCGAGTCCGACGGGCGGGCCGCAAAAATGTTTAACCTTGATGCGCTCGGTGGCCTCGTATGGTTGGACGAGAAAATTCGTCAGAGGCTTTTTTTACAAAATCTTTACGTCGCGTGAGAAAAATCAACTATTATTATTGTACCCTCGAAATCATATGGAAAAGAATTTTGGCGAATGTTCAAAAAAAAATGTTTAAATGCTAACATTTTGTAACTATAAGTTGGCGGATTATTCGTTTGTACATATCGTGATCAAAGGAAAAATTATAACAATATAACGCAACGCAAATACGAAAGTACGGCGAATCCATTGGTCGAGAGTTGATGGAAAAAAAAACAGTCGCGGAAATTCGTGACCGTATCCAATCAATGAGCACAGACGAGTAAGTATACTTTTTACCGCCAAAGGCACTTCAGCGGCTCGACGTCGAGCAATTAACATTTTTCTTTGCGCAACCGTTTCTCACACCAGTATAGTCGAAAAATCACGTGACCCGCTTTTATGATTGTTCGAGATATTTTCTATGGTAATGTAAAATTTTATTCCTGTCATTCTTCCCGCGTTCTCGTTTCACACTCCGCAAGGCCATACGTAAATTGCATGGGAAATACCCATGGATATTTTTTCGCCGTGATTTTTTTACGCATGATTTCTCGGGTTTACTCCATAAAACTATGACAAGTGAGTCTCACATGCGAATAATCGCGTCATTCGAATCGAGTTTTTTTTACTTATCATGGCGTACGATAAACCTTATTGATATCCATTGAGGTGGGACACCACTGTGACGGAAAAAAAACGATTATATGAATTTTCAAAAACTAGTTTCCCCAATCGCAGTAGCTATCGCTCTACGTAGCCGTTTTTTTTTATTTAGTATTTTTTAAGACCCCGAATATGAGTCAAAATTTTGCCAAAATAACACTTTTTTTAACACCCGCCAATTTGTTATTGTTTTTTCGAAAAACGGCTACGTTCAATGCGAACTACGTTTATAGAGATTATAAAACTTTTTTATTTTTATTCTCCACATTAACCATTGTCAAGTGATCGATCCGGTTGTTGGACCACATTTTTTATATGGAGGCTCTATCAATAACTTTGTTGGCCTTGATTTTTTTTCATAAATATTTACACTTTTTAAATTCAATGTATGCTTAATAACACACCTTTTCTTCCAAATCCCAAACAAATAATCTAGTAAAGAACATAGCCGTTTAACCCTTATGTGTGCGACCAAATTTTCCTACGTCGATGTGCAACCGGGGTACCCATCTCCAGTTTTAATTACTTTTTGAGTTGAAATGAGAACAAAATCATTGTAAATCGATTTACTTAATTGGATAAACATACAATAACGTAATTAAGCCATATTTAGGTAGAATTTCATTATAAATTTTATTACAATGGATCATAAAGTGGCGCGCCGCTGCCATAAACAGCGATCGAGAAGGGGATTTCGGGGATTCGTCTTTACCGTGCGACGATGAGTTACAACAGATTTCGTGCGTTATTACGACTCATTCGTTTCGACAATTGCCAAACGCGTGAGGAACGATCACGAGAGTATAAAGCTGCACCTATACGCGATATATGGGTAATGTTGAATTCGAATTTGAGTAAGATGTATAAACCGACGGAAAATTTAACGATTGATGAGCAGCTTTATTATTATCGTGGACACACCAAGTTCACACAGTATATTCCCGCTAAGCTGGCTAAATACGGCATCAAAGTATGGTGGATTTGCGATGCGGAAAATTCATATCCCTTATCGGGAATAATATATACGGGTAAAATTGGCAACGTTCGTGAAAAAAATCAAGGGGAGAGAGTTGGAAAAGAACTTGCAGCTCCATTCAAAGGAAGCGGCCGAAATATCACGATGAATAATTTCTTCACTTCTCTACCTCTCGCTAAACACTTGTTATCTTGGAAATTGACAATTACCGGTACTGTGGGGAAAAACAAACCATACATACCCAAAGAAATGGCTGCCAATAAATCTAGAGCAGAATTCTCTTCCCTCTTTGGTTTTCACGGACGCGAAATCGCACTTTGCTCTTACGTCCCAAAAAAAACAAATCTCCCATATAGGGTCGCCTGTCGTAACAAAAATGCCAGCATTCAGCCATTAAACGGTTTGCTGATAATCGGCCAATGATTCGTCGACCAGCATTGGGGTACTGTAGGCGGATGAACGGCTTGCCAGATCTATGCCAGCCATTCGTGGGCCAATACTATCGCACCGATAATGTGGCGATCAGCATTGGGGTATCGTAGGCGGATGAACGGCTTGCCAGATCTATTCCAGCCATTGATGGTTTGTTTTTGGGTGTTTTGCAAATGCAGGTCGTTAAACTGTAACACGTAAAAACAAGGGATAAGGTTTCGAAAAGCATATCCCACTGATGAAGCTGAAAATTTGCACCAACCTTCTTTTCAATACTTTAAGAGAACCTTTAAAAGGATATTGGCGACTAGCAATAGTTTTCGATATATCGTATATTGAAAGTTATCTATTGTACTGCGCTTCTACTATATTAAATAAACCCAAACAAAACCATCCCACATGGCAAGTGATATGCACATACGGGCGAGCACTGTTTGCCAGGAAGCAGCGCGGCCGGAGGAGTGGGGGGTGTCTATCGGATATATAGATATACTCGTATGGCGTGAAATAATAAACTTTATAATGCGATATATCGAAAACTATCGCTAGTCGTCAAAAATCCGTTAACGGTTTCTCTTAGGATAATGAGAGGAAGTTCATTGCAAAATTTCAGCTCGATCAGAGGAGTATGCTTTTCGGAACTTCACCCAAAACGAGCGAGTTATTTTTACAGCCTAAATGGACCGAAAAAATTATCGGTAAACTTTAATGTCACGAATAAAATTATCGGCATAAAAGTAAGGAACAAACAAACGATGGATTCTGTAAGTGTTAGAATGGCTAAGTGGGTAGGGCGCTCGACACTAGAACGAAAGGCGCAGGTTCGATCCCGATGAAAGGCAAAAACTTGAACAATTCAGAAAGCGTTTTTAATGCAATTATTCTATTTACATGGACATAAGTAAAGCATAAGAAAACAAAAAAGACACTACTAGAATTTTTATATTCATAATTTGTCAATTTTTTGTTTTTCATTTCCGGCAGAAGATCCGGCAGCCGTTGCTGGGCCAATATGGGCGTATGATAGTTGGCCAAGTCTTAGCAGCCATTCATGGTTTACCATTACCAACCATGCATGTTGCGGATCTGGCCCGTTTGTATAGCCATTACCGCGCCATCGTTTGTTCTCTGGCAACCAGTCGTGGGCCATTACTGTGCCGATTGTAAAACCCTATTTGGGCTGTGATCTTACTTTCTACAGTACATTGCAACACTGCTGTCAACAACGATGCAAAGAAAAAACCGCATATGATCGAATATTACAATAAATATAAGATTGGCGTCGACACGATGGACGAAATGGTGACGCGATACACGACGCATACCCAGGTAGGAAATCAAAAGGCTGACGATGGAAACAAGCTTGTGCGAGCCTTGTTTCACCGAGCCTGAGTGAGACAGACCTGGCCCAGGTTTCATTGCATCGTTTGGAGCAGCCTGGAACCACGACTGGCTGCTTAGCCTAAACTCAGGGTTATTTCAAGCTTTATTCAGCCGGTGAATTTTGAGGCTGAAAAATCAAGGCTGGATGCAGGCTTGTTTCAGGTTGTGATAAAATAAAATAAGTTTAAATTAACATTTTTTCTGTACTTTTATGAAAAAAAAAATTTAGCAATAAATTTGTCGGGTGCGAAGGCACGAAAAACGAAAGCGAAGGAGGCAGCTCAGAATATTTAAACATATGCTCTTATCGATATTTATGAGGTACACAAAAAAGTGTATACGAAAATAAAAGTACGCAATAAAATAAAGTATTGTTTTTAAAAATATTTTTTGTATATATTTTGTAACAAATAATATAACAAATAATAAATATATATAATAAATCAAATGAATTCTTTACAAATTTATTAAATTTACCCCAATGTGGAATATAGAAAACTAAAAACAGGCCTCATATAGCCCCGGGAAGAGTTTGGGAAAAGCCTGGTCATAAATGCTCGTGAATGCTTCATTAAGGCTCGTTTTGAGCCTTGTTGTTTCGTCGTTTCAGGCTTAGTACAGGCTTTTCTACCAGCCTTTGGTCAAGCCTGTGTGCAAGAGCCTGAAACCGCGTTATCATTCAGAGGTTCAGCTAGGCCTGAAATCAGGCTGGTGCTCAGCCTGAATTAAAAAATGTGAGCCTTGTTTCAGAGCTTGGCGAGCCCTTTTTTCATCGTCAATTCCTACCTGGGTAGGCGCACTCAGAGGTGGCCTCTTGCATTTTTTTTCAACATGGTTGAAAAAAAGTACGGTAGTACCCTGGTTGCACCGTGGGACTACCCGTACTTCGAGGTCATATTTCTAAAGCAAAAAATTTTTTTTTCGAAATATAGCAATGTCAATCTCTTTGTAGAGATTGAAACTTCCTAGATCCGGAGGCGTAGGTCGATTTTTTTTTTTAATTACGAGCAAAAATGTGACGAGGTGGGTACCCGGTACCCGGTCGCCCACATAAGGGTTAAAAAAAATGTAGTGCTTTTTAAGCATCCGCATATAAGTAAGAAAGTCGCCGGAATTACAGTTTTTTTCAACACCCGCTATTTTATAAATAAATTTTAATAATTTATTTAATTTGAATGAAATAATTTTTGTAATTTTAATAATTTGAATGAAGTTCAATATATACTTCATAACGTACCCTTTCTCCTAATCCTCGATAAATAATCTAGTAGACAGAAAAAAAATCGGAAAAACGACCTTTTTCGGCTGGCCACAGTGGTGTTCTATTCTTCTCAACCGTTTTGAATTTACTCCAGACGTTTTTTTACATTTTCTTTTCTTTTATAACATGGGCTCTATTTTTTAAATGTATATTCGTGTGGTTTTCAAACATCTATATCGTCAGTCTTGGATGGCCTTCTTCCCAATGTACACAATTTCACTGTTGAAGATTACTTATAATCAGTCGGCTGACATTTGGAAAGAATTTGAGATGTTCACTCGTACCTTGAAGGTCCAGGCCGATATTTGTGTCGTCATTTTAATAGTAAAAAGCTTTTTTCGTTCGGTTTATGACAATTTCAAGCTTATTTAAGATTGCTGACCTGCTGACATTGAAATTTAATACCACTGAACCGTTTCGTCTCTGGAAATATGTAGATTTTTTCTGAAGTACTCCACAGTAAGGAATACTTATGCCGATGACACAATAGGGAAATGCAATCGCAAAATTCTGCTAGGTTGGGGAAAGTTTTTTTGCATATTCAATCCAGTGTATGCCCAATAACACACCTTCTTTCCAAATCCAAAATGAGTAATCTAGTAAAAAAAAAAATTGGAAAAAATGACCATTTTCGGTCCGTCACAGTGGTGTCCTCTCTAAAGGGGGGAGATACCTCCAGGCGAGGAAAAAATGGGTGACTTTCATGATTTTTTTTAACGAAGGATTTCTTTACCATTTTTTGAGACTTAGGGTGCGTTTTATTACTACTCTTGGCTGTTACAAGATAGTCGCAGAAGAGTCTGCTTTTCGCTAGGAAGACGGTAGGAATTAAATGTACGCATTTCTCCTTCACCTTTAGCATTCTCCTCTTGTTCTCTCTTTCTCGTCGTGTTCCTTTATCTCTGCGTTAAACTTTGTCTCAAAACTCATCATCTATCTCATACGCATCCTGTCCACATATTATTCCTGCGGTAAACAATGAAAACAACGACGAACTAACTCCAAAGTATGCGGACATGCTGACACAGTATCGTCGCATCGGGATCGCATGCCCATCGGGGGGACCCTCGAACGTCATGTTATCGGACCTTTCCAACTCTCGGAAAATATTGTTCAAGGGTGCTCCTGTGCAGAATGAAGTACTGGCAAACAAAAAAGCATAACCACCGTAACTGTGCACATTAAATGCTGTTTTGTATACGCCCTTTTCTGTACTAGACGCCTATGTATATTTTGTATACGTATATACTTACCACGTTTATTATTTCTACAGGAGCTTTACGAGCGCCTGACACGTGACAAACTGCAGCTGAATTATATCTTTCGCAACAAGTAGTGAGATAAACAATTTGGTTTTCTCTGTTGAAAAATGTATACTCTTCTATACGTCATATAGTTTGTATTATAAATTAATATAATACTATGTATATTCATCATTAATATAATATTATGTACATTCATAAAATCAACATATATATATGTTGTGAAGTCTAGAAGTGCACTGACTCGTGAAGGGAATAACGAAAATTTCAATCATCATCAATGGTGACTAATACTATTAGATGTATATAATTTCGGAATTTATTAAGTATTCACGGTCTTAATGTAACATCGCATGATAAAATGTTATGAACGAAAAGATGTTAAAATGCATTCATATTAAGGTAGTATTGTTGTCTAGAAATTTGATGAAATCGTTTTTTTTTTTAATTTATTTTTATTATTCCACAGACCTTTCTGAATACGTCTGTGAAAACCGTTTAATGATATTTATCAAATTAGCCGAGTTATGGAAATCTTTATTATAGTGGAGTACGCAGAAACTTTAAGGGGTCAGACCACTGTGACCCGAAAATCGAGTTATTTAAAAAATTCAATTACATTAAGGCCTTAGGCCACAGTAACGGGTATAAAATCATGTGCGAATGTAACATTTTTTTTCGTATGGACAAGTGCTTCACTCATACATTTTATTACACATCTATTTAGTATGAAAATCAAGCTGTTAGAAAATATATATGTATTTTTTTCGATGTACAAAATGCCCGACTACTAATATTTTTTTAAAAATATTGTTTTATTCTCAAGTTGTAGGTATTTGAATTTAAGAAATGAATTTCCAGTGAAAAATTTCGTTATAACTACTCATAAACTGCTCATAAAATGAAAAGTTTTCGATTAATCAGAAATTCCGTACGTACTTCTCTGCGAAATGCAATTACGAACATAACTTTCAAATTTGAAGTAAATCGAGTGAAAATTGTTGTCACGCCAATTGGAAAAAAGCTGTTTCGAGAAGATTCGAGTAGTCAGCCATTTTGTACATCGAAAAAAAATATATACAGTAGAACCTCGATTATCCGAACCAATTGGGACCGAGACTAGTTCGGATAATCAAAAGTTCGGATAATCGAAACGTGGGTTTTTTGGGATGAGATCATAAACAACACCCTTTTACATAAAAACAGTACATACATATATATTAAAATTTGACATACATATTAATGTTGAAATATATATATATATATATTTTAAACACCTGAAAAAAGTATAATGCTTTTTTTAATATTTTAAAAATAAAATCGTCAATTTTTAATTGACGAACGGCTGTAACGCGTTTTTGAGCAGCTAAGTCTCGTAGCCGTTTGAGAAGGATAATTGAGGGTTCGAATGATCGAGGTTCGGATAATCGAGGTTCTACTGTATATATTTTCTAACAGCTTGATATTCATACTAAATATATGTGTAATTAATTTTATGAGTGAATCACTTTTTCATACGAAAAAAAATTGTTAAATTCGCACATGATTTTATACCCATTACTGTGGCCTAAGGCCTTAACAGAGTTGTGTACCAAATTTCATTCACAAATATTAATAATTGAAGAACTTATAAACGATCTCGTGGAGGACTTTCGAACGTGAGGGGCTCAACCGTGTACTTAATTTTGACTACTCGGTCATCAGAAACGAAAAGAACAGGTTTTTTTCTTCTTTAAATAGAAAATATTGGCTAAGACTCGACTGAGCTTTTTTTTGTTATCGTGATACAATCATTTTTTTTTTAACTTGAATTCTTTTTCCATCTTTTCGAGATAAAGTGATATCATAATTGTTAATGAATACTGAAAAGAATGTAAAGAAGAAAAACGTCAGTCAAGACGAAACTACTATTAAACTGAATAAGTGTACCAAATTTCACGTCAATCCGTTCGTTAGAAATCGAGAAATCACACGGTTTAAAAAACCATAATTTCGAGAAAAACGCGTTTGAAGTTTTACCAGTTGTTCTATCGCTATAACAATAAGTTTACTTTCAATCTGCGATTCCTGCACCATATGTTGGACCTTCCTCTTCAATTTGAGTTGCCTCACGCGACGAACGAGTGTTAGCATTTTCACAGCAGCCTGACCCCTTAAACGCGTTTTATTCGGAACGATGCTTTTTAGATCGGCAACCACGATGTCTCGACAACTAATTATAATTATCTTTCCATATACGATTATTTTCATCGTTATCTATTTCTTAATATTCATACATCAATGTATGCGTACACGTATTACAGAGATACAAAGTTCGTCTGTCATAACATCTCCAATCACACAGGCTATGTCTTATCGCTCTGTATCTTGTCATGGAAATGAGCAGGGAAGTAAACTTTACCTATCACTACGCAATCGGGTATCAGACAATGAATTGGACCGAAGAACAAAACATTTGGACCGAAAGAAAATAATCCAACGCATTTGTTTGCAAGTTACAAGTCCTCGTTTAAGGGGCTACATTTACCTGGAGGCCCGAAAAAAGGCCAGATACCCAATTTTTTGCCTGGGAACCGGTTGGTGAGAAAAACGCATTTTTTTCAACACAAAAGTACATGTGTTGAGAGTCTTTAAAAAAAGTCACCAAAAAATAATGAAAAACAATAAAAATATCGCCGCTGGTAGACGATGAAATTTTTTTCGCAACGTTTAGCGGGGGACACACTCCAGCTTGAGCGGTCCGTCTGAAATATAAAAACCAAACGGGTTATTAAAGTTAATAATAACTACGAATGATTGACGAACGGCGATTTTTTTCAATATTTTTTTCTGACAAAGTGACGACGAATTGAAACTTTAGCATGCAAAATCTATAAAAAAAAGTCGTCTTCATGTAACTTTAAAAACATGAAAATTGACCTAAAAAAGTGAGATCGTCAACGACTTTTAAATGTTTGTCATCGTACCTCGTGTAAATTCGGAAACCATCCATTAAGGCCTAAGGCCACTGTAACGGTCCAAAAAAAAAAGGTTTTTTCACGAATTTTTTGCTTCCAAAATTGAAGGTAATTGAAAAAAAACTTTTAAGGGTGTTATCGGGCATACATTAAACTTTATTATCAAATTTTTTTACAGCAAAAAAAAAACAAAATGGCGGTTCCACAGCTATCTTCCCGGGGCATGTTTTGCTTGCAGGGCTCCGCGGCACGCAGCACTACTGGTGCACTTTTGAATCTAGAACAAAAAAACCATCAATCTAGAGGGTTATAGCTAGAGAATGTCGATCGGATTTTAAAAAGTATCAATTTTTGTGGATTTGGCGTGCGTTTGAAAAAAAAATTGATTTTTGACGAAAAAAACGGCTAGTTTTTTGTTAATAAAAAATCAATAAATAAAGTTATTGAAAATCCCGATCGACATTCTCAAGATAATGTTAATGTTCACATCTGGTCAAAATTTCAAGTAAAAAAAATGAAAATTGTTCGAGTGATGCTGCGTGCCATTTTGAAAAACCGTATTTCGAGAAAAACGCGTTTAAAGTTTTGCGAATAGTTTTTTATTGGAAAAAATAAAAAAAAGAAGGTAAAAAAAAAATTTACCGTTAGTCTGCAATCCCAGCACCATACATTTGTCCTTCGATGGCCAAATTTTCGTCTGGCAAAATTTACAGTGGCCTTACCCCTTAAGTGGTTCTCGAGATATGTTCACCGACTTTCAAAACAGTGTTTCGAGAAAACCGCGTTTAAGGCGGGATATATATTTAGACAGGAAAAAAATAAGCAATACTGAGGAATTTTTTAAACTAAGAAATAATTATTCTACAATTACCAAACTTTAGGTATACTTTAATAGTATATTTAAGTATGGAAAACAATTTTTTAAATTAATTCATCATCAAAATGGCGGAGCTGTGGCAGAGTGTTATAGCAAGGTCGCCGCGGGAGTTGCGAATCGACGTGCAGTCTAGTTTCCCGTAGACTTTGATTAGCAAAAAAGTTCAAACATTTTTTCAGTTAAAACATGTATAGTTGCTATGTGACGGTAATTAAAATGAAAAAAATGCAAATTTAAGAAAATGGCACGCATTTACAAAAAAAGATCAACATTTCACGCAACGTTTCTGTAAAATGTAAATTAAAAAAGTAGTTTTTCTTCCAATTTTTCAAAAACTATTCCCGTCAAGTAGAACGTACCAATATTATCAATATTTCTACCAAGTTTCAACTCAATCGGCTTAATAGTTTTTGAGTAATCCTCCACGCCAATTTCGATATTGCAGTTTTGAGAAAGACGCGTTTGAAGTTCACGCCCGCTCCGAATTCGAGCGGTGAGGCACAGAGTTGACGGGCTGTTCGCTTTGAAACTTTGGAAAAATATTCTACATATATAGTTATATCGTTTAAAGAATAAAAAAATTAATCGATTTTTTTATCGTTGTAAATGTATATCCCGCCTTGAAGTTTGAAATATGGTGCTGCCAGAGATGGGCAAAAAGTAATTAAATTAACAACTAACAATTACAATTACTACTGTAATTGATAACATAATTAGTTTTTAACAGATTACTGAAGTAAATAGTTACCACAAGTACCAAGTGTAATGAATTACTGTGTTATTCAATTGAAAGCTAATCTGATACATATCCACCGATTACACATTTATTCAAATGATGCATTTGTTCGTGTTACAAAAATCCGAGTTACAGTTCTTGCAATTCACGAGCGCGAGTGAACCTTACATGTGGTAATTCGTGTAATTGCACGTTACAGTATTGTGCGCTGTTTGCGTGGCTACCAGGCACAAACGTTGTGTGATTCTAAAGTTGACACACCACACTTGATCCAACTTTAGAGGTTAAGATGGTATTTTCTCCTATATTATGCCATAAATAATAATGAAATTAGATTACAAAGTATTTGAATACATTCTAACCAGATTACTTTGTAATTAAATACATTATAACAGATTACATAATATGTACTGAGTAATTTAATTGCAATGTAATTAAATGCAATTCAATGAGATTACTCTGCAATTTAATAACTTTTTAATCAGATTAATAATCAAATTACAACGTAATTTAGTTATGCCCGTCACTGGGTGCTGCTGTATAGCACCCGGTCGATTGTTAGAAGCTGTAGCTCATTCAATTTTAGGAATATTTCAATGAAATTTTCAAGGAATATAGCTGAAAGGTGATACTATCGAATGAAAATATTTTTGGAAAATGCAATCTTTTGACCTACCTAGGTAGATAAATGTAGCTACTTTAATTATGAATTCTAAAGCATGTAAAGACTGTAAAAGAAATGTTTTCATTTTATTTTGACTTAACATTTTTGTGAATTTTGCGCGCGTCCAACTGAATATATAATATACACGACTTCGTTGAATTTGGAATATGTTATTGAGGCCGTTGTCCTAAGACCTAACGTATACGAATAGAAAGACTCGTACCAGCCTTGAAAACTTTCTGAGGTACACGCAAAAGTATGTTATCGGTACATACACGGAATTTCTTTGTACTGCCTTCGCTATTCACCTACCTGTTTACAATTTCAATACCATCTCTACTTGCCAACATTTAAATTTACTTATGAATACTTCACGAACTTTTGCGGCATTCGCTATTCGATCGGATATCGTCACGCCGTTTGAAGATTTCGAACGAAAGCAAACATGAATTTCAAATGTTTGCCGGGATGCTGACATGTTTCATTAGGACAAAGTACTGCCGAGTGTATACACTTGGTATACTTTATTTATAATTTATGATTAATGTTATAGCAAATATATTTTTCTTGGGGATAATTAAAAATTATGTTGAATTATTAACAAACGCCGATCGATCATTAAAAAAAACATTCATAAAAAAGCGTTTATACAATATGTGGGAACTTTGAGTCAGCAACCTATATACAGTGGGTAAAGAAAGTATTTGTACATCTCACACGAAACTGCTGTTAATTTTTGTTCGTGTTTTCCCAAGATTGGTGTAAACGGACACCATGGATATTTAGGATGAGCTATCGAACTCTGGAACTTCATAAAGCATTTTATTTTTTTCAAAGGACATTATGAAAAAGACGACGTCTACAAGTACTTGTTTTACTCACTGTAGATTCGACGTACATAGATGTGTGTAATAATTCAAGGCAACGGCCATAATATCAAACGTGAAAAAAAGCTGAAGCGGTTCTCTTTCCGTTCTTTACTCTTCAATGCATTATTGCCGAGATTTTTAAAGATAATTTTTCAAATACTGATGATTTTTTCAAGTTTATAACACAGATTGCAGTCAAGTTTATTAAGGGGCCTAGAGGCCCGAAAGAAATGGAAAAATTCCCAATTTGTTTTCTGGGAATCGTTTGGTGAAAAAGAAAGGCGTTTTTTTAACACAAAGGTACATATATGGAGAGTCTTGAAAAAAATCACCAAAACATGCAGAAAACCACAAAACCATGGCCGCCGGTATGTGGTGAAATTTTTTTTGCGAAATTTGGCGGTGGACACTTTCTAGCTTAAACGGTTCATCCGAAATCCAAAAACCTAACGGGTTATTCAAGTTAACAATAAATACGAGTCGTTGACGATCGTCGATTTTTTTAATCTTTTTTTTTATTAACAACGTGGCGACGAATGGAAACTCGAGCACACAGAATCTATGAAAAAAGTCGTCATTTTTACGTAACTATTAAAAAATGGAGATCGATTATGAAGAAGTGAGATCGTCAACGATCTTTAAATGTTTCTTATCGTATCTCCTGTGATTTTGGAAAGCACCCATCAAGTGGTTCTCGAGATATCGTGTCCACCGACTTTGAGAACAGTGTTTCGAGGAAAACGCGTTTAACGTTCGAAGTTTGGTGCTGCTACGGGACCGGGTTGAAATTCCGAACTTTTAATGATCAGAACGCTCAAAACTCCGAAAGAATACTGCCCAAAAAGATCAAAACTCCGAAAGAATTTCACCCGAAAGACCAAAACTCCGAAAATCTGAACGGGGCCGGGTTGAAAATTCCGAACGTTGAATAATCAGAACCCTCAAAACTCTGAAAATATACTACCCCGAAAGATCAAAACTCCGAAAGAATTTTATACGAAAGACCAAAACTCCGAAAATCTGAACACCATCAAAATAATTCGGCTATGGAAGTTTCAAAAGTTTCAAAATTTCCAATAAATCGACGAATTATTTCAAGATTTTTTTTATTAAGAAGTGATTTTACGTCAATTTTGAAATTTGTCTAGACAATGTTATACGTTCTACATCATTTACAGTCAACTGTGTAGACTTTCGCTGGCATAATTTTGACGAACCTTGTAATTTCGGAACATTAAAATCAGGAATTTTAAACCGTCGACGCATTCAAAGTTCGGAATTTCAACCCGGCCCTCATGTCAAGATCATGCTAGCGAAAGTCTACACAGTTGACTGTAAATGATACAGAAGGTATAATATTATCTAGACAAACTTCAAAATTGAAGCAAAATCACTTCTTAATCAAAAAAAAATTCTTGACATAATTCGTCGATTTATTGAAAAATTTGGAAGTTTTAAAACTTCCATAGCCGGATTATTTAGACGGTGTTGAGATTTTCGGAGTTTTGGTCTTTCGTGTAAAATTCAATTCAATTTTAGGAATATTTTAATTACATTTTCAGGGAATATAGCTAAAAGGTGATACTAACGAATAAAAATATTATTGGAAAATGCAATTTTTTGACCCACCTAGGTAGATGTAGCCTGTTAGAGCGGGACACCACTGTGACGAGTAGAAAAGTTCGATTTTTTCCCATTTTCTCAAAGTGTACGTGTTCAGGAATATGTGAAAAAAATTTCAAGTTAAAATATTAAAAATTGACCACGTTAGCGACGATTTAGTGAGAGCAGGTAGCGCGACGTTTCACGTATACTGAAACTTTCAATCGCGTTTTTCTTGAAAAGAATTTTCTTGACTTCGCCAGAACCATAATTCGCCACTAGCTATAATTGTTCCATTTTCAGTTTAAAATAAACACAATTTCCGTAATTGCAGTAGCTACCGTTGTACGTGGCAGTTTTTTTTTAATTTAGTATTTTCTAAGCCCCCGAATGTAAGTATAAATTCCGCCAAAATTAAACTTTTTTATACCACTCGCCAATTTGTGAACTTTTTTCTTTCGAAAAACGGCTGCTTACAACGAAAACTACATTTATATACATTATTATAAAACTTTTTCATTTTTATTTATCAGACCAACCATTGTCAATTTATCGATGCAGCCGTTGGACCACATTTTTTATATCGTGGCTCTATATACCTCAATAACGTTGTCAATTTTTAATAAAAATAAATAAAAACTTACGCGAAATAAATTCAGTGCGTGCTTAAGGGAGACTTTGTCCTTGAAAGCAGCGGGAGATGTTAGCGGCTCAACATGAGCTAGAAGAAGAGGAGAGATGCCTCTATGGACCAGGCATTGCCGATTAGCGGTAATTATAAACACATTTGTGTAAACACATTACAAAACTTTAAACGCGTTTTTCTCGAAAACACGTTTTTAAAAATGGCTGACATTCTCCTGACCGTTGTAATTAACATATCGACCTGAAATTTGGAAAGCATACTCAGAAAATATGTCTTCACGGAATGACGGATCGTTTTTTCGATAGATACATTTTTGCATTTATTATTTATCTTTTTATGCGAAAAAAACGCGAAAATTCGATTTTTTTTTTAATTGCCGCCATTTTCCGAAATTTGTACTAAACGAAAAACCCATCCGTCATTCCATGACCAAAGGGTCACAGATTGATAATATGCTTTGAATTTGTGTTTCAGATCAACAAAGAGGGGGCAGTGATGTCAGCCGTTTACCTCCCGCGATTTGAGGACCTGTTTTCGCGGAGCTGCAACGGCCGCCATTTTGGTTTTATTTTTCAAAAAAAAATTTTTTTAACGTTCTGTATATCATGAATAAAAGCAAGAAAAAAACCGCACTCAAAAAACTTTACTCGTTTCCTTTAAAAAAAAATAAAATGTAAACACCTGAAATATGGCACACCAAGGACAAAGTCTCCGTTAATAACATACCTTATTTCCAAATCCTAAATAAATAACCTAGTAGACAAATAAAAGTTCGGAAAAAACAAATTTTTTTTCGGTTCATCACAGTGGTGTTCTCCCATAACGGAGCTTTTATGAATTACTTGTGCATCGGCTGAGTTCAATCTATTTGATATTTTTCCCTGCAACTGGATAATTGAACTTATTGAAAAAGATCTTATTTTTTATTGCATCTATCATTAATTTACGTCGCCGATGGAGATCCAATGAAAAGCTCCTTATAATGGAAGAGCATACTGATTCCATTGGGGACCAAATGGTAAGAACTTCACTTCTTTAAAAAATGTTGATAGATGCAACAAGCGAGATTGCGCGATGTGCATTGGGCGATAGAAAATCAGGCACATTGTGCGTATGTGCGAGCTAATGAATGTTGAGCTTATTGACGATCCTTATTCGCTTTCGTTTCATGTAGGACGTTGACCCACATTTTACATAATCTGCGGTTGGTCTATAATAAGTTGTGTGGGTAGACGCTCGTTCCATCTCGAGTTCAATGGCGTTCCTCCTCCTAGTCACCTAAAAACCCACCCACGTACCTCAGTTCAATAGTCTCCTTGAGTCCCAGTGACAACATTGAAAGTCGAATATTTATCTTCGTTTTTTCTCCAAAGCGCTTGAGATTTTTTTTTTCGCATTAATGTTGTTATGGGGTTTAGCCGTCGGAGGTGAAGTACGAGGGGAGCGCCCTATGCTTATGTACGGAGTCGATTGACTGTTGCCAACTGTTAGCTTTCAAATAATCGTCATGTTAAACGTGCGTTTTTTAACTATTTTACCACATCTATTTGTAAAGATTGCATTTTTCAGTATTCGGTGATTACACTAAGTGTTATCGTTACTTTGTATCATTATTTTCTATAACTTTTTCTCGCTCAATTAACGCGAAACGAAATGGCAACGTCGTAAATCGTGATATATCATAATGCCCAGGTTGGCAGAAGTGTCGCGAAGTTAGAGACATATGCGCCCCGTTCGTAACCTCCATATCGGCCCGAGGAGCTGTCAAAAAGGAATGTCGGTCAGAGTAAAAAAAATTCCGCTGGAAATAAAAAGTGGGTACTAAAGTAGTCTACAAACTCGAAGAAATAAAAAAATTTAATAATTTTCCGATATTCTAAAAAAATATTAATTTATGAAAAGAAATCCGCGTTATTTTGTATTTGCCTAGAAATGTCTAGAAATGTATAATTTCTGAACACAGTTATAAAATGAATTTTAAGTAATTATTACTAATTGAGAGAACAAGTACCAATAATATTCGTTGTTAATTATCCTGACCGAGTAGTTTGAGGTTCGCGGGCATAATTACCGAATACCGATAAGATAAGTAGAATTTGTGCCGTGTGTGACGTTGCCATGATTCCACAGTCTAATATTTTGTGTGCTTGATTTTTGCACAAACTCGCTATCAAAAATATTAATAATTTTATAACGGTACTGTGAATCCTCATTTTCACGGTACCAAGGGTTAATCCGATCATTAGTCGAACCGTACTTATTTTTTCAGCTCCGTGGTAACATTCATTTAGCAGATATAATTAATGTACTGAAAAATGATCGGGAGTTTTCCATAAGCGTAATGTAATTAGCTCACGAAATACGTCGAGTTTCCGATTTTTTGTCTAAAAACAGTACTGTGGATCGTGTTCAAACTGCACGGGATGATTAGCAAAGACTTTATAAAGGTCCACAACAAATTTCAGCCTGGTGGTAACATGTTGACTTTTAACCCCACAACAACCTTGAAAATATTCTCTAGGTTTTTCTCGTACGAAAAAAAAACGTGAAAAAGCATATAATTTCGTATAACGTATTTAGCTATTCCAGTGAATATTCGAGACATTAGTAATATACGTTTCAAGAATCGCTGTTGAAAAGAATGTCCTAAAAGATCTATTATGTGGGTAACTAGCATTCCGCCCGCGGCTACGCTGGCGTAGACTTGTGTTGAATGCTCCTGAAATTTTTCATTAAGCAACACGTAGAATTGGGTTGAAGAGCATTAATACTAAGTTTAAAGTAAATCTGAACAGATATTTATTTTACCATACAAACATTGCTACCTCCTTTTCCCCTCAAGGATTGAATTTCCAAAAATGCTGTAATTTCATTAATTGTGTCTTGGAGCAGTAATACAAAGTTTCAAGTAAATTTGACCCGATTTTTCTAATTTTTCGTACAAACTTTGCCACCCCCGTTCGTTTAGGGGTTGAATTTCGAAAAACACTAAAATACGTGTTTTATTAATTATGTTAAAGAGCTTTAATGCAAAGTTTCAAGTAAATCTTTTGAGCATATTTTTTTATTTATATACAAACTTTGCCACCCTCTTTCTCCCCTTAGGGGTTGAATTTCTAAAAACACTGAAATAGGGGAGACCGGGGCAAAATGGTATAGCGGGGCAAAACGGTACCGGGGCAAAACGGCACTGGGGCATAATGGGATCGGGGCATAATGGGATAGCAAAAAATGAAGTTTCTTGGTGCTTGATTTGGGGCAAAATGGGATAAGGGCAAAATGGGACACACAAAAATGAAGTGTCGCAGCCCGCTGAATTTGGGGCAAAATGGGATGACAGGAAAATTCATGCTTCGGCTCTATGAAAGAGCTGTTGAAACATAATCTAATCTAAATGGTGCTTGTGGTTCGTTTCAGTCCACATATACGCAGATAATACGGACTGACCGATATATTTGTCGACACATATCCGTCGATTTCATGGGGACCGGCGGTCCTAGTTTCATAAAACAATTTTCGTAAAAATTGACAAGAGTTAGATTTTCATCAATGGCTTGAAAATCAGTATCAGTAACGTGCAGTTGGCAGAAAAGAAATTGAAAAAAAAACAAAGAAAGATAAAAACAAAAAAAAACCATAAATTGCACGCGTCAGATTATAAGAATTACTTGATTATTTAAATAATTAATAACGACAAAGAAATTGTACCAATCGAATAAGAAGGCTCAAATAACAATTTACGTCAAGTTTGGTACAGTTCTGACCGCAGAATCAAAAGTAATTGTTTAACAAACTTTAATAACAAATGGGCCCACTATTCATGTGCCCATGCTGACGATAACTTAATCGAGTCCGTTTGCGACAATTGTGCCGATAAAAATTAGCTTAGTTAAACAAGCAATAAAAATTAAACATTGCCACCGTTAAATTATAGTATCGTAAGTAGAGTGTGACCCAAATATCGTGTAACATTCAATAAAACCTGTTTTCACTCATTTATTACCCCTCGTTTTTTACCCCTGCATTTCTTTCGCCTCTGCATCGAATTATTCCACTGTCCCATTTTGCCCCGATCCCGTTTTGCCCCAACCGCCTCTTTCTGAGGAGCCTGATTTTCTCCGGCCCATTTTGCCCCAGTCCCGTTTTGCCCCAATGACGTATTTTCCAGCAGTGTTGATTTTCACTATTCCATTTTGCCCCAAACCCGTTTTGCCCCGGTCCCATTTTGCCCCGGTCCCATTATGCCCCGCTATACCATTTTGCCCCGGTCTCCCCTACGTGTTTCGTTAATTGCGTGAAGAAGTACGAATACAAAATTTCAAGTAAAGCCGACCACATTTTTTTAAGTTCCATACAAATTTTGTTACCCCTTTTCTCTTCCTAAGCGTCAAATTTCGAAAAATCCCTTCTTGGTGGGTGCTTACCTTACAAAAGTAACCTACTGCCCAAATTTCATGTAATTAGCCTTACCTTTTTTGGCTCGGCGTCGATGAATCAGTCAGGACATGTTCTTTTATATGTATAGATTCTCCCGAAATTATCATTTTGCGGGACAACGAAATTTATAAACAAAAAATATTTTATTTGAAAATTGAAATTGGCTTCAGTTCTAATCGATGTAATATAACTTCCTATGGATCACGCTGATTTCTCAGTTTCGAGAAATTTATCATGATCGAAAGAAATAGTTGGGCCAGAGGAATGATGGAAACCTTTTCCTACCAAGTTTTTATTGGTTTATTAAGGCGTGATATAGATTTAGGGGGGGGGGATTAAGCAATTTTGAGGGATTTTTTAGACTAAGAAATAATTATTCTACGATTATTAAGCAATAGGTATAACGTAATAGTATATTTAAGTATACAAACGTTTTTTTTTAATTTATTTATCATCAAAATGGCGGAGCTGTGGCAGAGTGTTACAGCAAAGTTGGCGCAGGATTTGCGAATCGGCGTGCAGTCTAGCTTCCGGTAGACTTTGATTTGCAAAAAAACATTTTAACATTTGTTCAGTTAGAACATGTATACTTTCCATTTGACGGTAGTTGAAATGAAGAAAATGTAAATTTAAGAGAATGTCACGCATTTGCAAAAAAAGATCAACATTTTACGCACATTTCTGTAAAATTTGGATTGAAGAAGTAGTTTGTTCTCGTCAAGTAGAAGGTAGCAACATTATCAATATTTCTACCAAGTGTCAACTCAATTGGCGTAATAGTTTTTGAGTAATCCTGCACGCCAATTAGCAGGAGCCAAGATGAAAGACAACGTATCTTATTCGTGATATAAAACAGTGTGCAAGAAAAAAATAATGTTCGTTACATTGTATCAAACAAAGGACGAATCGAATATTTAAAACAAGTGTAGCATTTACCGATCCCATTTAAAAGGTTACACCACCTTGGCGCTTGGAAAAATAGGTACAACTTTTTCTCTTTTTTTTACGCGTCTATTAAGTATATAAAATATTTTTAACTTTTCACAAATATCATTGTAGTTTTATAAACAAATTGTGGAGATAAAATGGCGGAGATAAAAAGTTGCCTAATAGGAGATCCTCCTTTGAAAATCCTTGCCGATGGTGGAATTTTTTTCTTCCTCAGGGAGTGTCGGACAATTAAAAAGAAAATGTTCGTCAAGAAAGGTAATAGCTAAAGTGTAGAATAGGAAAAAAATGTGAAAATCTTTTCGGTAGAAATGACAGCTGTCTGAAAAAAAAACTGATTTTTACCTAAAATTTGAGTTGTAGAATTAAAAAATATGAACGCAGGATAAAATTCAAAAAAACCTTATGCCACATCCTAGCTAATATTATAAATAATGTTTGGTATACATTTTATCAAAATGGGTTGAGATCTCGAGATATTTTGTCCGACACTTTGGAAAAAGGAATTTCGAAAAAAAAGAAACAAAAAAGTGCCGCGCAAGGGTTTTTTTTAAATCTCAAGGTGGTGTAACCCCTTAAAAATACAAGATAAAGTTGAACGTAAATTGGATAAAGAAAAAAATCGCCTCAGGGCAAAGCGTATTCCATCGACGTCAGTGGGACAGGGCCAAGATCCACGTTTTATTCACGTTGCGTCAGATCATCTCAGGTTTTTGACAGCTAAAAATGAAGCCACGCAATCTGCGCGATAAAAAATTAAATTCTGTCGGTCCGCAAATTTGTTACAAGTCAACATCAATCTTTGTTGGACGGTTCCTTCTCTCTGAAGGAGGTTGGAGCGTTAGCCACAATCCAAGATTAACAACAAAATATATATATATGTTATATATAGTATATATGTTATATTTATATGTATATATATAATATATGTTATTGTCTGAAATATACTGGGACTCCGGATTTTCCGATTTTTTTTTCACCACAAAACACCAGAGATAAAAAGTACTTTAATGTATTTAATTTTACGTGGGGTACGATGTGCAAGACGTTGACTCTACGAGTAATGTCATTTTTGTGGCTATTTAGGACCAAGATAAACCATTTCTAACAACGGATTAGCGGAAATAAAACTTTTTTAATCATTGAGAAACAAAACCCATGTTGCCCATCGTAAACCATATGTATTCAATGTTGAACCATTAAGGTTTGATGAAAGATGACGAATATTGGCTGGCGAAGGAAGAGCATTGCTGCCAACCTCAATGTTTGCGAAGTCGCCGTATTTCGGCGATACTTGATATTAATTAATCGTATTAATAAATAATCTCGTGACATACATAGGCATTATTATAAATTACTCAAAATTTCATTCTGAGTTGTATAAAAGTTTCGCTGACACAGTTTTTTCATAATAATCATCGATAACGTTATAGTTTTTCAAGTTGGTAGTTACACAAAAATGTTTCTTGTTAACGTAATCAAAATACAAAAATTAATATTTTTTCCGATTAATTACATATTTTATGAAAAATTAGCATCTGCAGAATAAATCTATACCTTGTGTGCATTTTTTTGACGTGCATTGACAAAAAAATCCATGAATCATCATTTGACTCAACTGGACCGCCCCAACCTCCTTAAGCTTCCGTCTCCTTGAATTGGACCTCTTAAGCTTAAGATGCACATTGTGCGATAGGATCCTTGCCTGGTGGATAATGAATTCGTAAAGCATACGAGGCGATGGATCTCCTGTTTGTTCAAAGGGCAAATTGTATTTTTCAATTTGTATTCTTGATCTGTGCTCCGGTGGCTTCTCGGATTCCGCGACCAACGCGATATATATATATATATATATATATATATATATATATATATATATATATATATATATATATATATATATATATATATATATATATATATAGTCTTGGCACAAATAAAATTCATGATCGATGATCGTTTCGTTAGTCAAGGATCAGCGGTTTTGTTTCATTCTCAAGGTACAAGCGTCACAATCGCACATAGAATAACTAAATTTGTTTTCATTTTTAGCCACAATAATGTACGTGATTGAAATTTAACAACGTTTTTATACGATATCGAATTCCCCGGTAAAATATTTAATTGCTTCTCGCGGATGTTAGATTCAAGTGGACGAAGGAATTCTTTATCTTCGAGGATAAATATGCGTCATGAAGAAATTGCGTTTGAATGACGTCAAATTGAAAAAAATCTAGATCCTTATCTGCCATTATTTTCGAAATACAAGCAAGAACCTCGATATTTTCTTTTGTGTGGAGACTACAAAGATAATCAATTTTCGAATATCACTTCAATCCTAAGTGAAAAAAAAACATTAAAACCAGTTCGATGTATATCAAGGCTTATTTTTTATTTCCTATGTTAGAGTTGTTTAAAAAAATTATCACCAGTTTGGCGGGCGTTACCTTTAGACGAGCAACGAATTTGTTGATTTTTATTGTTTTTTTTGAAGGGAAGATTTCTTCACCATTTATGAGGCTTAGGGTGTGTTTTATTACTACTTTTGGCTGTCGAATGATGTTTAAAAAAATTAATCTTTAAAAATAGCGGAGGAATGCCACGATTTTCTAAATTGCATTTTCAAAACTAGCGTGACGTAAAGCCAAAAAACTAAACGACCGATTCCGACGAAATTTGGTACAAATCTTTTTAATCTCAGTGTCTAAAATATGACCCTAAATGTTTTTGAAAATAAAAAAGTATTCTTCAATTGCAAGAGGTAACCATTTTTTCGGAAAATTCAATCTTTTTGTTTCACAGGGAACCATTTAATCAATTTTCAACATTTCTCACTTCTTCTTGATTCATATTCTGCGTATGAAAGAAAAATTTTCGTTGTTTTTTTTTCAGATTAATCCTGTGCCCTACCTCTGCCATTTTTGAAGAATAAAAAAAAACACCATGTAACAGCCAAAAGTGGTAATAAAACATACACCGAGTTTCAAAAATGGTGAAAAAACCTTTCCTTTAAGAAACAATAATGAATAACAGCAATTTTTTACTCGCCTAAAGGCATCTCCCCCTTAATTCCTGCGGTAACTCAGAC
Source organism: Ophion slaviceki (assembly GCA_944452715.1). Taxonomy (NCBI): domain Eukaryota; kingdom Metazoa; phylum Arthropoda; class Insecta; order Hymenoptera; family Ichneumonidae; genus Ophion; species Ophion slaviceki. Next base: position 14,008,406 of record OX101785.1, read on the forward strand.
GGTAAGTAGTAAAAAAGTAAAAGGCAAGGTAAAGGCGAACCCTGCCGTTGCTGATCAACCGCATAGCGCTCACAAGAGAACTACGCCGGAAAAGGCACATTGAAATTGGGCTCCGTCGGTAAAATGGTAAACTTCAGAAACCATGAACAATTTTGACCATAATTTGTTACGCTCTTCACGTTCAGTTTTGTGTAATATTTTACAATCGACGAATGGATTCGAGAATGATTTTGGAGGTACGTTTATCGACTGAAAGTAAATCCGCACTTATCATCAGTTGCAAACGATATTTTTTTCAATGCCATAGCTCACAAAATGGTCACTGATGGCGTTGGCTGCATGAAAATTCGATTGAACAATTATCTATATTCGATTTCAAGCAATAAACGATCTTAGGGCAGATGGTCCATTCGCCTCCTCCCAGAACTCAATTTTATTAGGCGAAAATCAGATGGTTGCATTGAAATCCGACCTTTTCCGTTTTTCAAGCATTTATTTTGTGAAAACTCGTTGAATTACATTAATCAAAGTTTTCCCCGGATCAAAATTTAGTTAATCACAATTTTCCCTCGGATTGTTACTACTTAATCCCACCCTTCTGGCGAAACCAAAATTCCACAACGACGGAATGCTCTGCCTTCTAACGCTATCCACTTCTCTACCCATTTTTGGGCTTCCTCTTGGGGGGGGGGGGGGGGGGGGGGGTATTAAGATACCTTTAAACGAAGAAAAAATGGCTTATTTTCATGATTTATTTGAAGAAAATATTTATTCACTATTTTTTAATTGATTTATTAATCTTTAAAAATGGCGGAGGTATGGCACGGCCTTCTAAACGGATTGCAGTGGATTTTATCAGACGGCGTGATACGCAGCGTTGGCGGGGTTAATCTGAAAAAGCCGACGAAAATTTTTCTTTCACTAACACTCCTACGCAGAATATAAACCAAAAAATTGAGAAATGTTGAAATTCGATGAAATGGTACGCTCTGAAACAAAAAAATCGAATTTACGGAAAAAAATGGCTACAATTTGCTATTGAAAAATAATTATTTTTTTTAAACATTGAGGGTCATGTTTTAGACAGAAAGGTTAGAAAGATTTGTACGAAATTTCATCAGAATCGGTCGATTAGGTCGGTGGCTATACGTCATGCCAGTTTTGAAAATACAATTTATAAAACCGTGGCATACCTTCACCATTTTTAAAGATTAATAAATAAAAAAATACCATGTAACAGCCAAAACTAGTAATGCAACATGCCCTCAATTTCAATAATGGTAAAGAAATCTTTCTTTTGAAAAAAAAATTATGAAAATCAGCAATTTTTTCCTCGCCTAAAGGTATCTCCCCCCTTAATCACGGAAGTGTGTATCTTCTAAGACGCGTTTGCATTTACCGGAAGACGTGATAATCCCTTCGGGGCAAGGTGTGAAGAATGCGATGGGTGAGGCAAGACTCATTTCAGTTCCACCAGTGTTTTTACGCCGGCAGTCCAATGTGGAGCCGAGTGTTGTGCAGCAGAATTGCCTTTCAGCGATTCGATGCTACTGAAGAGCTATTTCCAATTTAACGATCATTCAAACGCTCCAGCTGCTGTTGGAAACGTTCGGCAGCGCCCTTTTCTTGGGTTCCTGGGGCTCATAAGGCACCTGCATAACCCACCAAATACCCAGTAATGGCTCTATAATTACGGATCTTCCATTTAGAGTCGATGTTGATGGTTGGTCAGGATCACCCCACGATTCCACGTTTAGCCTTGTCAAAATAAATCCATTCTTCATCCCCATTTCCGAAACACACCAAGAAACTTGTTTTTCTATGCTTTGTAAGTAAAGAAATGGTGATGTTCAGTCGATTCGCAAAGGCGTTTTCGCTCAGCTTGTATGGCGGCTATTGCCCTTCTGTCTGTATCTTCCTCATAGCATGCAGGATCTGTATCTTCCTCATACCTCTGTATCTTCCTCATACCTCCTCATAGCATCTGTATCTTCCTCATAGCATGCAGGATCTGTATCTTCCTCATACCTCCTCATAGCATCGGGATACTGTCGACTCATCATCATTGAGCTGTACATCCAAATCTTCAAGTGTTTGAGAAAAGTTTTCAGCCAGCAAACCATGCAATTGAGCATCTTCAAGTTTGTCCACCGATCTGGTCGTTGTTTGTCATGTCATGAGGGTTACAGCCGCCTCTTTTGAATCTTCGAAACCAATCTCTACGCATAGTTTCTCATCCCACGGGGGCACCATAAGTCCGTGCAAGCAATCGGTGAGTTTCGGCTGCCCGTTTTTCAAATCGAAGTACTGCAAAAGTACACATCGGAAAAACAACATGTCAGGATCCATTTTGGAACTTGCTCGTTCGAAGCACGTGTCTAATTTAGACATGGCGTTCTTCAGCTAGACGTTTGTGGCACGAGACTACCCTTAAGAGGTTACGTGGGGTTCGAAGCCAAAGAAGCACATTTTCTCTATTTAAAAAAACACATAATATATAAATTATTTTATTCAAAATGTTAAGCACATAAAAGAGCATGATTTCAAAAATATTTTTAAAAAAATCATCCAAAAAGTTGGGAAATTCAACCGGTGGGACCTGGTTATCGGAGACCTCTAAAAAAAGCGTCCGCGTGGTGGTCAGGATAACTCATGATAGCTTTATCTGAAATTGAAAAATCATTTTTTTATGTTAGTAGATAAGTATAGCTCGTGATTGAGCGGAGGATTTGAAACAAAATTGAAAATAGAATTTTTGGCGGAGTTGTGTGCAGAATAGTTCAATTTTTGGTACAATTCACACAACACATAGCCTTGTAAAATTAGTTGTAATAAAAAAAAACCTTTGTTCAATCACTGATCAATGCTATTTTGAAGAAGTGTGCAAAATTTCAATAAGATCGATGCATTCGTTTTTGAGAAATCGTGTTCACCGACTACAAAAATAGTGTTTTGAGAAAAATACGATTACCTGCGTCGCTCCCGCCCGGTCTTTCCCAACGGGGGTAATTCCCAAAGGCTCTCTCTCCTAGACTTTTACTCCAATTGACTTAAGGGCTTAGGCCACAGTAACGAGTATACAATCATGTGCGACTTTAACAATTTTTTTCATATGAAAAAGTGATTCACTCATAAAATTAATTGCACATCTATTTAGTATGAATACCAAGCTGTTAGGAAATGTAAATATTTTATTTTCGATGTACAAAATGGCCGACTACTCGAAACTTCCCGAAACAGCTTTTTTCCAATTTGCGTGACAAATAACTTTAACAATTTTCACTCGATTTACTTCAAATTTAAAAGTTATGTTCCTAATTGCATTTCGCAGAGAAGTACGTACGGAATTTCTGATTAATCGAAAACTTTTAATTTTAGGAGCAGTTTATGAGCAGTTATAACGAAACTTTCACTGAAAATTCATTTCTTAAGGAGCTACCCCCACTTGCGATTTTGAAAAAATCAATTTTTTTTATTGCATTTTTTTGAAGTATAAGTACTTCCGGGCCCATACTTCTGTATGGGCCCGGAATAGATGACTCTATGTAAGTTTACAAAAAAAAATATTTTCTTCCTGTAAACTGAAATTGAAACTTTAAACGCGTTTTTCTCAAAATGGCATTTCTGAAGTCGGTGACCAAGATTACTCGAACACTAATGAACCGATCTTCTTGAAATTTTGAAGGCTTATTTAATACATAAAAATGTAGTCTTTAATCGTTCGATTTTTTTTTTCGAAAAAAATTGTCGTTTTATAACCAAAAAACAGCCGTTTTTTTTCGTTAAAATCGAACCATTAACTTTGACTGTCCGCCATTTTGTGAAAAATGAATATTTTTTAAAATCCTTCGATTAAAGACTAGTTTATACTTATATTTGACTAAATCCATCCGCATTTTTTTTTCAGATGATCCACTTCGCCGCAATGTTGGTCATCGCAAACCGTGTATATAAAAACATTATTTCATTGACGGCCATTTGCCACTAAACAATGTAATATTTTTCAATAAAAAAATTACTGAAAGTTCTTCAAGATGTGTTTTTTAAAATGGTATATTGATCGATTGAAAAAGTTTTGTAGTTTTCTTTAAAAAAATTCATGAAAAAGGCCTTTTTTTGCGCTACAAGTGGGGGTAACGCCTTAAGTTCAGATACCTACAACTTTTCAATAAAACAATATTTTTGAAATTCCGTACGTACTTCTCTAGGTATCCTAATGTAGATTGACGAGAATTTTTGTTTTTTGTTCTAGGTAAAAAATTGTGGATGCTAATTGTCCTGCCGCCGAACGCCTAAAAAAAATAAAAGAAATTATTAATAGTCGGCCATTTTGTACATTGAAAAAAAATATATATATATTTTCTAACAGCTTGATATCCATACTAAATAGATGTGGAATTAATTTTATGAGTGAATCACTTTTTCATGCGAAAAAAATTGTTAAATTCGTACATGATTTTATACCTGTTACTGTGGCCTAAGGCCTTAAAACGTTGGCAGAATATTCTAGACATATTGCACTATTGCATGATAAAATTAAAAAATGGATTTAAAAAATTTTTCAAACCCACGTAACCTCTTAAAAATGACATATGCGATATCTGTCCGTTCTAAAGTGAAAAACACCTAGAGGCATCCACAGCTGAACAGCAGATTTCAATGCAGTCACCAAATACAATTGTATATTGTACCAAGTTCATGAAAACGTACAATTTATCACAACAAATTCACAACGAGAGCTTGTGCAATATTTGGAGCTCTTCTTAGATTCAGCCCAAAGTGAATTTGATTCAACGGACAATAAGTATTTTCCATCCCAATCCCATCCCAGCGTATGAAAATTCGAAAACCTTCGTTGACAACAAAAAAACACGAGAAATAATTGTCGAAAAATTTCATCATGATTCTGCGAACTGAAATCATCGATCAACCGCTATACCGATTTCTTTCGCTCGAGCTTAAAACGCCGTGCAGCAAAAAATCTCGCGAGCGAGGACTTGCCGTGGTCGTTGTTTTTTTGTTTGTTCTCAAGCTGGCGCCAGGGCAGGTGCAAAAGCAAAAAAAAGGAGCGCGAATTTACGGGTCAGGTTCGTACGCGAGAGATAGCAACTAACAGGTCGCATTTATAACGAGAGTTGTTATTATTATTGTTTTAATACATATTGTCGTCTCGAAGGTATACGTATATCTGCGGCTCGAAGGAGATGAGGGTAGGCGTGTATGCTGTCGTATACGCCGGCGCCATGCCCAGTCTTGGAGAAATTAAATCTGCCAACTTGAAAGAAAAAAAAAGAACGAATGCCCGAAAGCCTCGAGAGGTACAATTGTACATGCAGAAGAGACGAACCGAAAGATCGAAATCTTGTACGGTCGACTGTGTTTTGCGCGAGATTGGACGTGACTCTTTGCTTCTTGAATACGTAACGGTGAAGTGCAGTTACAAAATCGCTTCTCGAAGCGTGCAAAGTCATTTCACGACATTAAAAATATTCATTATACATTGTGTCAACTCACACACATACCAATTAATTTTTCAACAATTAAAAAGCCGTGGAATGTCGCAAAATCGGATCTTTGATTGAGAACGACGTTCACTAATTTTCTCGGTACAATATAAATATTCCAAACATATTTCGTGGACTTGAAAAAGTTGCTTGGGTTATGTCCAGTTGTGAGAGTCCAAAACAGCTGATTTTTCTTTAAATAAAAAATCGTGATGAAAAGTTTCTACAAAAATTAGGTATTTGAAAAAATATCTAATTTTGTAATATTTTGGAAAATCTGTAATATTTTGGATAAAAGTGTTAAATTGTAATCGATTGAAAAAATGTCTTTTGCGGTGATGCCCTTCTGAACCAGGTTATCTAATATCGGAAAATCAAACAGATTTCGATAGTATATTAGTTTATCCTATGATTAATCGCAAAAAAATTCTGAGCTATCGAATTTTAAAAAATGGTGCATGTTTAACTTGAGAGATTTGATTTTTGCGAAAAAGATGGGCATTTTTCGTTCATCAAATCGAACGTATAGTCGGAAAAAATCCTTCTATCAAATACTATATTTTTACATCTAGAAAAAGCCCGTCAAATTTTCAGAAAGATCGATGCAGTAGTTATTGAGATATTTTTCTTACCGACTTTGAAACGTACTTTCATTACTAAGAACATTTACACAATGATAAACTATCGAAATATATTGGTTTAAAAAAAAGCGATTTTTCGAATTTTTCCAATTAGTTGAAGTCTTCCCTTTGAGTTTCTTTAAAGTTACTTCGTACACGGACAATATTTTATTGTACGTTCGCATGTGGAGGGGACCCGGATGTTCCTCACTAATGATATCATCGTTTGAAAAAAAAGACACATCGATAAATCGAATAGTTAACGACTGTTTGGAGGATAGCCTGATTTTGGCACATTGAGCCTCGTTCACGGAAGTCCGAAATTTACAGTCAAGAACACGTGGAAACTGGAGAAAATTTGATCAACATGTGAAGATACACTCGAACGGTTTATCGCTCAACACTTTGCAGCGGAATGTCTTCTCCCAGTGAATTACTGTACTCGCTCAATAATTGTCATTTTTTTATTTTACCAATACCGTTTGGCCGAACCAAATTTTAGAATCGTTTTAAGGCGTTACCCCCACTTAACTACAAAAAACTACAAAACTTTTTTAATCGATCAATATACCATCTTATAGAACACATCTTGAAGAACTTTCAGTAATTTTTTTATTGAAAAATATTCCATTGTTTAATGGCAAATGGCTGTCAATGAAATAATGTTTTTATATACACGGTTTGCGGTGACCAACATGGCGGCGAAGTGGATCATCTGAAAAAAAAATGCGGATGGATTTAGTCAAATATAAGTATAAACTAGTCTTTAATCGAAGGATTTTAAAAAATATTCATTTTTCACAAAATGGCGGACAGTCAAAGTTAATGGTTCGATTTGAACGAAAAAAAACGGCCGTTGTTTGGCTATAAAACGGCCATTTTTTTTCGAAAAAAAATCTAACCATTAAAGACTACATTTTTATGTATTAAATAAGCCTGCAAAATTTCAAGAAGATCGGTTCATTAGTGTTCGAGTAATCTTGGTCACCGACTTCAGAAATGCAATTTTGAGAAAAACGCGTTTAAAGTTTCAATGTCAGTTTACACGAAGAAAATATTTTTTTTTGTAAACTTACATAGAGTCATATATTCCTTATATTTCATACTTATACTTCAAAAAAATGCAATACAAAAAAATCGATTTTTTCAAAATCGCAAGTGGGGGTAACCCCTTAAGGGGTCAGGCTACTGTGAAAATGACGAACACTCGATCGTCGCTTGAGGCAACTCAAATTGAAGAGGAAGGTCCAAAATATGGAGCAGGAATTGCAGATTGCTAGTTAAACTTTGAACGCCGTTTTCTCGAAACTATGTTTTCAAAACGGTGTACACGATTTTTCGAAATCTAATAAACGGATTGACTTGACGTTTGCTAAAATTGTTCAGTGTAATAGTGGTTTAGTCTTGACAGACATTTTTCTTCTTAACATTTTTTTTCATCAGTTATTAACAATAAAGATGTCAATTGTCCTCGAAAAATCGAGAAAAAAATTGAGCATAATTTTTTGATGATTGAAACGCGGAAACAAAAAAGCTCGGTCAAGTCGTAACTAATATTATCTGCCTGAAGAAAAAAAACTCGTTTACTTTTGTTTCGGATCAACCGGGTGGTTGAAATCAAGTACACCGTTACAGTAATGGTTTAGACTTGACGGACGTTTTTCTTCTTAACATTTTTTTCCATCAGTAATTCACAATAAAGATGTAAATTTCCTTAAAAAATCGAAAAAAAATGCAGCATAATTTTTTCATGGTTGAATCATGATAACAAAAAAGCTCGGTTCAGTCTTAGCCAACATCATCTGTTTTAAGGCCTTAATACGCGAAATTTTTTAAAATTGTTCATTTTTTATTTATTTTTGATTCCATTAGCCTGAACGGTTACGAATATTTTGAGCTTTACAGAATTGAAAAATTCCAAAAATAAGGTAAGATTGCAATTGAAGGTAATAGATACCGCGCGGCGTGCCCGACCGCCAACTTCAAAGCCGTTTTTCCACGATTCACTTTTTTGAACCTTTTGAAAGTTCTAACTCTTGAACCAAGGTTCAAATCCCTTTGAAATTTTGATAACATATTCTTAGTATCATCACCTATCGTGTGTACCACAGAAACAAAAATTTCAATGACACAAAAAAATATAAAAAATAAAATACCGACACAAAATTGAGTAAAACATTTTAAGTTTCGAATTTATCATTACAATAATTTTGTTTAAATAATATTGTTGGTTCACACTGAAGATACATTCATTATGCAATTATAAAAATGTTCATTTTTTTCAGACACCCATATCCATGCCGAGAACTTTCACCACCAGCGCGCGCACAAAGAAAATACATTGCTTTATTATGTTATATCTCCGCCATTTGTTAATATTTCTGATTTTTTTACATATACTTAACCATGTGTATAAATGATCTATAAAAAAAATATTGTCAATGTATGCGTAATTTTTTTTCAACTGCGTCTAGAATAGTACCTTCGAAAATCGGCGAAATCGCGAATATAAGGCCTTGAGAAACAAAACTCGTTTATTTTTGTTTCAGATCAATCAGGTGGTCGAAATCAAGTACACCGCTGAGCCCTTCACGTTCAAAGGTCCTACACGAGATTGTTTATAACTTCCTTAATCATTAATATTTTTTCATGAAATTTGGCACGCAACTTTGTTAATGTGCATACAAATAACTGTCCAAACAATTTTTCAATCGTCTTACTTGGTCCTTCAATAATCATTTTTAAAAAATAATTCTGATTTTCGGGTCGCCACAGTAGCCTGACCCCTTAACGGTACTCTCGTTCATCATGGGAATGTTTTCTACACATTTAATTTGTTTCTCTTTTTTGAGGGTTAATATCCTTTATAAAAACCAAAACTTCACGCATTCTAACCCAGGTAGGAAATCAAAAGGCTGACGATGGAAACAAGCTTGTGCGAGCCTTGTTTCACCGAGCCTGAGTGAGACAGACCTGGCCCAGGTTTCATTGCATCGTTTGGAGCAGCCTGGAACCAAGACTGGCTGCTTAGCCTAAACTCAGGGTTATTTCAAGCTTTATTCAGCCGGTGAATTTTGAGGCTGAAAAATCAAGGCTGGATGCAGGCTTGTTTCAGGTTGTGATAAAATAAAATAAGTTTAAAATAATATTTTTTCTGTACTTTTATGAAAAAAAATTTAGCAATAAATTTGTCGGGTGCGACGGCACGAAAAACGAAAGCGAAGGAGGCAGCTCAGAACATTTAAACATATGCTCTTATCGATATTTATGAGGTACACAAAAAAGTGTATACGAAAATAAAAGTACGCAATAAAATAAAGTATTGTTTTTTAAAATATTTTTTATATATATTTTGTAACAAATAATATAACAAATAATAATTATATATAATAAATCAAAAGAATTCTTTACAAATTTATTAAATTTACCCCAATGTAGAATATAGAAAACTAAAAACAGGCCTCATATAGCCTCGGGAAGAGTTTGGGAAAAGCCTGGTCATAAATGCTCGTGAAGGCTTCATTAAGGCTCGTTTTGAGCCTTGTTGTTTCGTCGTTTCAGGCTTAGTACAGGCTTTTCTACCAGCCTTTGGTCAAGCCTGAAACCGCGTTATCATTCAGAGGTCTGCTAGGCCTGAAATCAGGCTGGTGCTCAGCCTGAATTAAAAAATGTGAGCCTTGTTTCAGAGCTTGGCGAGCCCTTTTTTCATCGTCAATTCCTACCTGGGAAGATGTTGTGCGTCACGTGAAGAGAGACACAGTTTTATTACTAACCGTCGCGTAAATCGTCAGTTTATAGAAATAATGTATGCATATGTAATATCTCTACACAGCCTAAGAATTCAGTGTACGCGTATAACAAATTCCCGTACCGTTGTAATGCAATCATTTATAGAAGGGTACGGAGAACATCGTCCGTCTCCTCGTTGGTTCGTGAACATTGCCTTGTAACGAGGAAAGGTCAGGAAGAACGCAATAGATCGTTAAATAAACTTTTACATTGCGGTTTATTATGCGACGATGACAACGGCGGCGACGACAATGTCTAAGATCGAACACGTTGATTTTTACCGTAGACTTTCACGTCACAATGACCAAATTGATCCTCCCTTGGGATACTTCGATCCGTCGAGTCCGCAATTTGATAGCCAGTGACCATGGGCGAATTCTCCGAATCGTTGAAACTTTTCCCGTTCTTCTTTTAATATCCCCCTCATTCTTTCGTTCCATTTACTCGCTTTGCATTTTTATCGCTGCATTGTTTTTTTTTACCTACGTTCGGATCTCCGTGAACCGACGAGATGAGAATTTCAAGGATTCACCGCAGGTCAATGTTCACACGATTCTTGCTATATCAAGATAACATTTTTTTTATATTCTAAGGGTGTACATTTATTTATATGTCTTATCAACGTGATAAGATGATAGGGATAAATCGTACATTTTATAGTCGGGACCTGCAAATGCGAGTGTACATGACGATTACAAATATAAAATAGATAAGTGAATTTAATATAAAAATAAATGGGATTTTATAAATCATTTTTATTTTGTAAGGAATTAATTTTTATTTTATATATGTTTATATATTTATTTCAAAAATATTAACTATACACACACATATATGTGTATATATTAGGGTGGCGCAAATTTAAGCTCTATTTTTTTTCCTTTTTCTCAGCAACCAATTATTTTATTTGAAGAAAAAAAAAATTGTCGCGAAAGCTGCGAGCGGTTAAAAATAATTAGAGGTCGCTCAAGCCTCACGGAAATTTAAAATTTCATTAAAAAATGGACGCTTGGATTGTACGCTTTATAATTTTTTAATGGATTGTACGCTTTATAATTTTTTAATTTACCTCGCAAAAGCTCTAGCCGGCCAATAAATATTTAGTAGCCGCTGAAGAGCTTCGAAATTTCCAATTTTCGCAATTTTTTACACTTCTCACTCATAAATTTGACGCTTTGTACATTTTTTAAAACAATTAATCCTTTTTGTCTTTAGAAACAGATTTTTCGAATTTATTTCACACTTCTAACCCAAGAATTATAATCTTTTTTCTCATTGAATATTTCTTTAAAGCTCTTGTCCGTGATCAAAATTATAGGTCGTTTTATTCGTAAAACAGAAATGGCAGCTGTTTTCTGCGCATCGTAATGCGCCCTACAGTTGGTCTCGTTAGTCAAACTTCGGACCAATCGTACTTGTACTCTGTGACAAGCGCCGCCATAATACAATAATACATAATAATACATAACAACACATATCGTCCAATTGGTGTTTGTTACAAATTATTATGATAAATTCTTCGGAAAATGTAACAATTCGCCGTTTATTTTGTTTTTATGCTACAAGGAATTATAGAGCATGCGAGATTTATTTTTTAGGCGGAAATTGTAAATTTCGGAAACCTTGAGCGACCACTAAATATTCATTGGCCGGATAGAGCTTTTGCGAGGTTAATTTCAAAATTATAAAGCGTAAAATTGATGGATGAGAAGTGGACGAAAAAAAATCGATTTTTTAATGAAAATTTGAATTTTTGGGAGGCTTCAGCGACCTCTAAATATTTTTTGACCGCTCGCAGCTTCAGCGACAATTTTTTTTTCTTTAAATAAGATGATTGGATGGTGAGAAAAAGGAAAAAAATAGAGCTCAAATTTGTGCCATCCTAATATATATATATTTATATATATATTACAAATTGTTATATAATTATTTCATAAAGAATAAATTCAATATAAAAGTGAAAATCTACTACTCACATTTGGACATGCCAGGCATTCCCGTTTTACCTGCACTTGCGTTAAGGGGTTAGGCCACAGTAGCGGGTATAAAATCATGGGCGAATTTAACAATTTTTTTCGTATGAAAAGGTGATCCACTGATTAAATTAATTACACATCTATTTAGTAAGAATATCAAGCTGTTAGATTTTTTTTTCGATGTACAAAACGGCCGACTACTAATATTTTCTTTTGTTATCTTTTTTTAGGCGCTCCGCGGCGTGACATTTAGCATCCACAACTTTTTACCTAGAACAAAAAACAAAAATTCTCGTCAATCTACATTAGAATAGCTAGAGAAGTACGTACGGAATTTAAAAAACATTGTTTTATTCAAAAGTTGTAGGTATTTGAATTGAGTTGTAGGTATTTGAATGAATTTTCAGTGAAAAATTTCGTATAAAACTGCTCATAAAATGAAAAGTTTTCGATTAATCAGAAATTCCGTACGTACTTCTCTGCGAAATGCAATTAGGAACAGAACTTTTGAATTTGAAGTAAATCGGGTGAAAATTGTTGAAGTTATTTGTCACCCCAATTGGAAAAAAGCTGTTTCGAGAAAAACGCGTTTAAAGCTTTAGCTGCTCTATGGCCGTGCCAGAGGTGGGCTTGCGTTATACGCTCAAAGTCGGTGACAAAAAAAAATATCTTGCTATAAATCGAATAATAACTTATTCTTATGATGATAAAGCACTCTTTTAGCGAGAAAAAAAATCGATTTTTTGATAATTCTACTGTGGCCTTACCCCTTAAAATGAGTGTTTGACGAATACCTTACGCTTATTTGTCTACAAAAACTGCATCCACGACATCGTCATTAAATGAAAAATAAAGGAAAGTATAATCGAAGGTTATTGAGCACAAAACGGGACTCTATTTAATCGTTCTAAGCATCTTCGATAATTCCTTTCCTTTTCCTCTTCTTCTCGGAGAAATCCTTCGATAAAACGGTAAAATCGATCAATCATCGAATCAAGGAAGCTGTCTTCCTTCCATGCATAAATACTCTTTCGCTATAAGTATTCCTCGGCGTATCTACATAGGATCCGTTATAGTCTGGTTCACGGTATTATAATAGCCTTATCGTCTTGCAACGAGTGATTGTAAATGTACGCACACGCACGCGTACGTACACATATGTACGGGTAATTTCAGACCTATTCGGGATAGTCAGCATTTTTGTTCCATCCTTTAGGAGAAGGTCCCCTAAGGACAGAGTGTCCTTAAGGGAGGACACCACTGTGACTAGTGACGAAAGAAGGTCGTTTTTCCGATTTTTGTTGTCTACTTGGTTATTTATTTGCGGTCTGGAATAAAGGTATGTTATTAAGAATAGATTGTACTTATTCCGTGTAAATTTTTATTTGAAAAAAAATTAAAAATCAACAATGTTATTGAGGTATAACAGAGCCTCTGTATTAAAAATTTGGTCCAATGGCCGGATCGATAACTTGGCAATGATTGATCCGAAAAATAAACGTAAAATAAACATTTTTTATAGTCTATAAATGTAGTTCTTGTTGTATGTAACCGTTTTTCGAAGAAAAAAAAACAGATTTTACAAAATGGCGAGTATTAAAAAGAAGAGTAATTTTGGGGATTTTTTTACCTATATTCGGGTGCTTAAGGGTCTACATAGATGTGACATAGAGGTAGAACTACAGGGCCCGAAAAAATGGCCAAATTCCTATTTTTTCTGGATAACGGGAAAAACAAAAACATGGCCGCCGGCAGATGATGACATTTTTTCCGCGACGTTTCGCGGTGGACACTATCCAGCTCAAACGGTCCATCTGAAATCTAAATACTAAGCGGGTTATTCAAGTTAACATTAAATACGAGTCGTTGACGACCGTCGATTCTTGAAATAATTTTTGTTCAACAAAATGGCGACAAATTGAAACTCGAGCATACAAAACCTACGAAAAAAGTCGTATATTTCACGTAACTAATAAAAAATGAAGATCGATTTTTGAAAAGTGAAATCGTCAACGACCTTTAAATGTTTCTCATCGTATCTCCTGTAAATTTGGAAACGGTCCGTTAAGTGGTTCTTGAGGTATCATGTCCACCGACTTTGTAAACCGTCAATATATGTACCTTTGTGTTAAAAAAATGCGTTTCTTTCTCATTAATCGTTTCCCAGACAAAAAATTTGGTATTTGGCCATTTTTTAGGGTCCCCAGGTAGCCCCTTAAAGGATACTAAATAAAAATTTCAAAAATGGCTACATTTCACGATAGCTACTCCAATTACGAAAATTACGGTTTTCTTAAATTGAAAATCGGACATTGATATCGAGAGTTATGATTTCGGCCAGGTCGAGAAAAGTCGTTTTGAGAAAAACGCGATAGAATGTTTTAGTATATGCAAATCGTTGTGCTACTTGCTCTCACCAAATCATCTGTAACTCGGTCGATTTTCAATATTTAAACTTGAATTCTTTTTTTTACATGTTCTAGAATATGTATACTTTGAGAAAACGTGGAAAACGATTTTTTTCCCCGTCACAGAGGTGTCCCGCGTTTAGTTCCTAGCTTGGCTTAAACAAACACTCTGCACCAATTTGGTTCTTTTGAAAAAAAAAGTTACCTTATCACAATGTTATATAAATTAACCTCATTGCGGTTTATGTTTTCTAGAATAAAAATATACAATATCTGTCCATAAAAACGCCCAACTTTTAGTATTGCTGCTACAGAGGAACAACATATTTCATTTTGATTCGTTGAATATTTTTAAATCAATTTTCGCTAAATTCCACGCTTACATCGGAATACAACGATAAAAATAGCGCAGACAGTGTCCAAGGGCAAGATGCATAGTACTCTGTTATGCTAAAGTGATATTCACAATTGTCATCAATTACGAACACTTGGCAATTTTTTGCGAATGATTTTTTGTCCGAACAGTTAGATTCTTAATTGTTTTCGATTTTCGAGAAGTCTTTGGAGCACAGTGATTTTATATGACAAAAGTAACGCTCTTTCCAATGTTGAACATTAATGCGTTGCAAGAATGTTAACAAAAAAATGGTAATTGACATTCCATAGTATGTAATAAAAGTAGTGCAGGCGTAATATCTTTTTCAATAAACACTATACGAGGTGAACATTTGGCGAGCTCGTATAAAGTGATTGTGGATTAATCTGCAACACACTCCAAAAGCAGAGAGAAGATGAATATATATAAGCATATGTTACGCACAGCTTAACAGGATTTTACTTCGAAGATATTTACAGCCACTGTCATTGAAACCTCTCTGCAATTATTAACAAACTCGCATGACCTTCGACTTTCCATCCTGCAGTGGAATTGAATCGAACATATTTCACCATTACTTTTTCTTTGCCTATATGATCCAAAAAACAGGGTTATTTACAAAATTTGATTTTTGAAGTAAAAAGTACGATGAGAGATAAATCGTTTGGACATTTATTCGCGCGTACATTTACAAAGCTGTGTACCAAATTTTATAAAAAATATTAATAATTAAAGAAGTTGTAAATAATCACGTGAAGGACCTTTGATCGTGAGAGGCTCAACGGTGTATTTGATTTTGGCCACCCGGTTGATCCAAAACGAAAAAAAGAACGAGTTTTTTTTCTTAAAATAGATAATATTGGCTGAGACTTGACCGTGCTTTTTTATCGTGGTTTCTATCTTCACAGAATGTTAATAACTAATGAAAAAAATGTTAAGGGACATCTACCTAAAGGCCCGAAAAAATGGCCAAAATCCGATTTTTTTCCTGCGAAACAGTTGGTGAAAAAGAAACGCTTTTTTAATACGAAGGTACATATATTGAGAGTGTGAAAAAAGATAATCAAAAAGTACAGAAAAACATGGCCGCCGACAGATTATGACATTTTTCCGCGACGTTTGGCCGTGGACATTTTTCAGTTTAAACGGGCCATCTGAAATCTAAAAGCCAAACGGGTTCGTCAAGTTAAAATTAAATACGAGTTGTTGACGATCTTTCATTTTTTGAACAACTTTCTAACAACGTGGCGACAAATTGAAACTCGAGCATACAAAATCTATTTTAAAAAGTCGTTACTATTACGTAACTGTCGAAAAATGACGATCGATATCTTGAAAGTGAGATCGTCAACGACCTTCAAGGTAATCCTACCGCCAGGCTTCAATCCATAGGATTTTCATTTTTTCTTGAGCTTCACTAAATATATTAATAATCGTCTCTGTAAAATTTCACGGTCGGTTATCGACCGGATTACAGCGAAAAAAAATTAAAATTGCGTATTTTGTGAAGGAATTCCGAGACGACATGCAAAAACCCAATTTCCGGTCGCTACAAAAGTGTATAAAATAGTGGGAATCCGCCAGATTCCTCAAAATAATCAGATTTACTTATTTAATACTTGCAGTAACCCAATGCTCTTAGAAAAAAATACGCTTGTTGACCTAATTTTTGTGTAATGTCAAGTTTAATTTGAACTTCCGGTATAGGATTTATTACCACCTGCTACGATAAAGAGACGTGACAGCCAGGCAACAGCTGACTGTAGTCCTAACCTCATCTCACTCATTCGAATTTCCACACGTATTTCATTTTTCGAATACAATGCTTTATGTTTCCCGCACCTGACATTGTTTTAACAGATCGACGTTGAAAAGCATGGAGGTTAAAGTCGCCTGGTTGAGTAAAAAGAGACGGAGATAGAACCAATGTTGCGAAATATCAAACCTAGAAATACTGCGCGTATCGTTGGAATAACTATTTTTTTCATTTTTCTAATTAAATGTGAACATTTATTCAACAGTTTACACATGGATAATTTTAGTTATTACAAATTATGTTTTTGTTCCGTATGTAAAAAATATGAATTGTACAAGTCTCAAATAGATCAATGGTATGACTAGTCTGAAGCGATAGGATTACCTTTAAGGCCTTTTTTTAAGGCCTTAGACCACAGTAACGGGTATAAAATCATGTGCGAATTTAACAATTTTTTTCGTATGAAGAAGTGATTCACTCATAAAACTAATTACACATCTATTTAGTATGAATATCAAGCTGTTAGAAAATATATATATATATTTTTTTATGTACAAAGTGACCGAATACTAATATTTTTTTCGTTATCTTTTTTTTAGGCGCTCCGCGGCGTGACATTTGGCATCCACAATTTTTGACCTAGAACAAAAAACAAAAATTCTCGTCAATCTACATTAGAATACCTAGAGAAGTACGTACGGAATTTAAAAAATATTGTTTTACTCAAAAGTTGTAGGTATTTGAATTTAAGAAATTAATTTTCAGTGAAAAATTTCCTTATAACTGCTCATAAACTGCTCATAAAATGAAGAGTTTTCGATTAATCAGAAATTCCGTCCGTACATCTCTGCGAAATGCAATGAGAAACACAACTGTTAAATTTGAAGTAAATCGAGTGAAAATTGTTGAAGTTTGTCACGCCAATTGGAAAAAAGCTGTTTCGGGAAATTTCGAGTTGTCGGCCATTTTGTACATCGGAAAAAAAAATTTAACAGCTCAATATTCATACTAAACAAATGTGTAATCAATTTTATGAGTCAATCACTTTTTTATACGAAAAAAAATTGTTGCATTCGCACATGATTTTATACCCGTTACTGTGGCCTAAGGCCTTAATGTTTCTCATCGTATTCCCCGCAAATTTGGAAACAATCGATCGACTGCGTCTCGAGATATGATGTCCGCTCGCCCGGCTGACTGTTGGAAGCTGTAGTTCATTCAATTTCAGGAACATTCAAATGAAATTTTCAGCGAATATTGCTGAGGTGATACTACCGAACAAAAATATTTTTGGAAATTGCACTTTTTGACCCACGTGGGTAGATGTAGCCCGTTAAGAAGAAAAACGTCTGTGAAAACTAAACTACGAGTACCCTGACCAAATGTACGAAATTTTAAGTCAATTCGTTCATAAGACGTTGAAAAATCGTGCACACCGTTTTGAAATACATAGTTTCGAGAAAAACGCGTTTCAAGTTTTACCAGCAATTCTATCGTTGTAAAATCATTTACCTTCAATCTGCGATTCCTGCACCATCTGTTGGACCATCCTCTCCAATTTGAGTTGCCTCAATTGACGAACAATTTTTTGAAACTCCATTAGCCTAACCCCGCAAACGTCATATTTTTTTTATCAGGACTTGAGTAGATAAACAAATCCACGTATTCCAACCAAAGAAAAGCCTTTGTTCCTGAATAACATTATTTCAAAGATAAAATTATTATTATAATTTTAATCTTTGAAATTATTATTTCAAAGATTAAAATTATTATATCAAAAGATAAAAAAGTAGATAAACAAATCCACGTATTCCAACCAAAGATAAGCCTTTGTTCCTGAATAACATTATTTCAAAGATAAAATTATGACTGTGCAGTATGTAAGTATCGAATACCATCGATTGCATCGATTTTTAATATTTTCGTCGATCGAAACACAATTGTGCACACTTATTATTCCGTAGCCACAAGTCGCTGATAAAATTGAGTAGATTTATACAATCCGATGGTAAATTCTTAACCAAGTTCGTATCGAACGTCTCGAAATTTATGGTGATTTGAAGGATGCTCGTGATTGTTAATAGATTCTACGAGTTTTGAGAGAGTTTCTTCCATCGATCGCAGCACGGTGGGATTATCATTCAAATTATATAAAATTCGAAGAGCCCATAAGCCATCAATGTTGCGATTGCTCAACGGTCAAGTCTACGGTCATGCGCACTCGATATTCGATTTCGACTTGAAATAAACGCATACGCGTTATTTGTAAATAGTACATCAAGGTAGCCGGTATATCACCTAGGACACACGTATATGTACGTAGAGCATGTATTGTGGATATATCGACACATAATACGCGTTGAGGCAAACGCGAGTTCCCCTTTTGCATAATTGAAATCGAAATGAATGATCGTGGGGCATGAGAGACACACTGTGCCACGGAATTTTTGCCTTCGGACAATCTACGGGACCGTATCTTTACTTTCACTGGGGCTCCGTTCCGAGACAAGAAGAGTGCTCGAGCCAAGAGAGCTCGTCACTGCAGCCCCTTGACTTCGTATTTCTACGTTTTGTGTGCTTAATGGCAAGATCAACGTTTCATTTCGTGCATTTGTATCGAAGAACGAAAGCCAATCTTACCTCTGTGTATCTCAGACTTTTTTATGTGGAGCTGTAATTTTGTTTAATTTTTTGTTATTTTCGAAACACTTCTCGGATGGATGGTAGGAGAACCAATTTCACTTTTTTCGCCTTCTCTTCGCGAATAGAATCCTCTTTTTCAACGCGCTCGATAACAATTTCTATTTAGCCGGAGTAGGTACGTGCCTTGCATTTTCGTTGGTTCGCTTCCAACATTAGAAGCGTGGTCGGATTGGAAATTATGGCGGAGATTTTCATTTCGTTTGAAACGAAAGGGGTTTCGCAATTTGGATGCTTCTGACACGTGGACGGGTCGAAGTTTGGATCCAATTTTATTTATATTTATACCTCTCGGTGCATATATTTATCCAGTTTTGTGGGGAATTATTCGCTTACGTCATTCTAACTCCCCGATTCGTAAATATCGCGCAGTTTTCTCAAAATGGAGTTCAAAATTATGTTGAATGTGTGAAACTAATGTAAATTTTTTTAGGGTTGTGAATATTGGAGTATCATTAGGGCCTTAGGCTACTTCAGAGGCAAAAAATAGGCTTTTTGGGGATTTTTTTCAGAAAAACTACAAAATAAATCGAGATCACAAAAAAGGGTGTTTATCATACATATCAGTGACTGTATACAATAATTTTTTTGAAGAGATTAATTTCAAAATGGCGGCTGTGCAGCGTTTATCTTATAACTGCATTTTTTAAGTTGGCCGGAAACATAACTCAGACAATTTTCAACTGATTCACTTGAAATCTTGAATATATCTTGAAAAATACATTGTCTCTGGAAGTACGTAGGATTTTTTTTTATATTGCGTAGTTCATTTGTTATTAACAATTATCTGACGATTTTTTAGGCAAATTTTTGGGAAAGTGAAAAATTTCGTCAGGTAATTGTTAATAACAAACGAACTATGCAATATGAAAAAAAAATCCTACGTACTTCCATAGACAATGTATTTTTCAAGATCTATTCAACATTTCAAGTGAATCGGTTGAAAATTGTCGGAGTTATGTTTCCGGCCAACTTAAAAAAAACCGTTTTGAGATAAACGCTGCACAGCCGCTATTTTGAAATTAATCGCTTCAAAAAAATATTGTATACAGTCACTGATATGTATGATAAACACCCTTTTTTGTAATCTCGATTTTTTTGTAGTTTTTCTGAAAAAAAATCGCCAAAAAGCCTATTTTTTTGGCCTCTAGAGTGGCCTAACCCCTTAAAAAGTTCGCGAAATCGATTGATACAGTAGCCAAATTTGATTGTCATCGGATTCAGCGAAAAAAGAAACGTATATTTAAACAAACATTTTTTTGCTCGAAAAAAGCATTCTTCTACCATCTTGTATAATTCGCAAATTGTACAGTTATTGTGTAACGTCACTTTCAAAATTATACAATTCCGATCCTCATTTTTCCCAAAATTCGGCGAACAAATTCCGATTTTGCAGAAATTATGTTTTCTTTTCTGAAAAAAATGTGATTTTGTATTCCCTGCGTAGTGTCTAGAGAAAGAATATGAGAAAATATGGAACAAGTACAAAGTTGTACGCACAGGAAGTCGTTTGAAAAAAGCCCAAAGTTCCAAGTTCACAATTGAATCTACGGAATTCGCAATTCCTTGTACAATCGCTTCTGCGATCTTGTATAATTCGCAAATTGTACAATTATTCTTTAACGTCACTTTAAAAAATATACAATTCCGATCCTCATTTTTCAAAAAGTTCGGGGAGCAAATTTCGATTTTGCAAGAGAGTAATTTTCTTTTAAAAAAAACATGTGATTTTGTATTTCGTGCGTAGTGTCCAGAGAAAGAATATGAGAAAATATGGCACAAGTACAAAGTTGTGCCATATTTTCAAACGACAGCAAGTCCTTTGAAAAAAGCACAAACTTCCAAGTCCGCACTTGAAACGACGGAATTCGCGATTTCTTGTATAATCGCTGCTGCAATCTTGTATGATTCCCAAAATGTTAAATTATTATGTAACGTCACTTTCAAAAGCGTACAATTCGGATCCTTATTTTTTCAAAAGTTCGACAAATTCACATTTTGCAGAAATTAGAAATTTTCCAAAGTTCGGTCAATTCAGATTTTGCAAAAACTCAACATTTTCCAAAGTTCGAAAAATTCCGAATTTTGCAGAAATAATTGATTGAACGTTACTTCCTATTCCCTGCGTAGTGTCAAAAGAAAATATGAAACAAGTGCAAAGTTGTACGTATAGGGAGTTGTTTGAAAAAAGCCCAAAGTTCCAAGTCCCCAATTGAAGCTACGGAATCCGCAACGTCCAAGAACTTGGCCGTTGTTGAATTATGGATGGCACGAAACGAATTTTGGGTAGGATCGAGTCCGAGGCGAATATACGTAACACACGGGATCCTACCAATCCTGTGTACCAATACGCGTGCCATTGGGTGGTGTGGGTCGTCACGGGTTGTAGAGTGAGCGTGTGCCATATATATAGAGAGAAGGGGAAACTCGGCGCAGCACTCGAAAGTACACAGCCTCCGCGCTTGCAGTGGTGTGTGCTTCGTTCTTTTTTTGTTCCTTTATTTCATATTCACCTGGGGAGAGCTCCACCTTCTTGGCAACGGGCTCGTGGGTTCCTTCGTCGAAAGGACTGTCATTTCCGTCGCAGCCGAGACCGAGATCGGGACCTAACAGCATCATGAGACCGACCCTCCTTGTGTAAGTACCATTTTCTTTCAAATGTAACTTCGTTCCCGCAGTTTAACCGACCCACGAATAGTTCGAGCATAAATGAATATATTTTTCTACTCACTTTTTGTCTCGTCGATCGAGCGATGAATTATGCATGCGACGATCATTATCATCGCGTTCATTCGATCACCGCCCGTATCTACTCGACAATTCCATCACCAAAGTGCACCTCAAATCGACGAAAAAACAAAAATTCGACAACAATATGTGATCGCCATTTCTAAAAACATGAAAATCACGCCTGAAGTCGAAATCTCAATCGTTGGAAATTCGAAATAAATATAACTATTTATATAGACACTACCGGTCAAAAGTTTTCGGATACTTCGGATAATTGCAAAATTATATTAGAATAATATAATTCATTATATAGAGCTATATAGTATCTTTGTGAAATAAATGAAATTAATTATATTATTCTAACATTACTTGGAAATTATCCAGTGATCCAGAGTTTTGCAATTATCGGAAGTGTCCGAAAACTTTTCACCGGTAGTGTAGTGGGTAAAAAAAGGTATTTGTACACGTGGTCTTTTTAAAATTATAGTTCGAAATAAATAAAATGCTTTATTAAGTTTCTGTGTTCGATAGCTTATCCTGAATATACACGGTGTCTGCCTACTTAAATCTTGGGAAAACACGAACAAAAAAATGAAGCCAAATTAACAACAGTTTCGTGTGAGACGACACTTTTTTTCACCCACTATATTCTCATTGGGATCTAGGTCCGCACGAATAAACAATAATTACAACTCGTGATCTGAATTTTCACAAATTAAATCCATTCCCTTTCACTGTGTATGGCGTGTGTTTGTTTTTTCAAGATTTTCTCATCCCTCTTTCGGAGTTCTCGAAAAAATGGAAAAATTGAGTTTCCCCCAGAAAGTCAATTTTTCAAACAAACTTTCGTTTGTTTCTTTTTTTGGATTATGCAATCTTGCATCATCGACTCGTGTTTTTTTTTATCGTGACAGGATTACGACGGAAATATCTGCTGTCATTAACGTAATGTGACGAGATGGTCACCGTAATCTTTTTTTAAATTTTAATCTAATTATAAGGTCTCTGCTGTGATAGGACACGCATATAGCGGTGTGTATATATTTATATAAAAATACACAACAATCATATATATATATGCGTGTGTGTGTGTGTGTGTGTGTTGAAAATGTATATAATAAAGTGTAAAGGAGACCACGAGATGTGGCCGAAGAGTCGAGTGAACGTTATACACGATAGTGAAAACATATGGTTGCCTGTGTAGCAAAATGGAAAGTGGTTTTAGCTGAAAATCAAACGCGTGTCTCGCGTTCACGAGCTAGGTTTACTAGTGTGGCTAACATTATAAAGTGGCATATGTGTGTATATATGTATCCCGCGTCCTGTGGCTATAGCGAGTATTACTCGTCAGATTGATGTATATCGCTGCAATCGCGAAGAAAAAAGAATTACTCCCGTTTCAAACAGCTCCATGACGAAACGAAAGAATGAAATTTACTTGCGCAAAACGGAGAGAAAAATCATTGAAATTGATTTAAGGGATCGTCACAGTATGACTGCCGGAAAAATAGCCGATTTTCGCGATTTTTTTTTAGGTGGATAGGATAAGCTAAACGGTCGGATTTTTTTTTACAAATTAAAGCACCGATAGAGAATACAAAATGATTTTTTTTTAATTCCTTTATTTATTGTTGAACATTGTTTTGATTTGCGGAAAATTGCCTGGAAAAAAATGGTGTCCCATGGTGGCCAGGATTGCAACCGCAAATTTTATGTGAAACAAAAATTTCAAAATGATTATTAGTCTGTAGGAAAGCCGCTATGTTGCTATGAAGGGTTTTTTTTAGTGGAAATTGCACAAATCGCGGCGGTTTGAACAAAAAGTATCAAATTTAGCCTTTTTCGATAGTTTTTCGTAAAAAAAGTAGGAAGTTTAAAAAAAACTTTCATAGCAACTTGAGGAATGACGTGAAGAATGTTCTGTTAAAATTTCGAATCGATCTAAAAATTGGACAGAACGTTTATAACCGTGTATACTGTCGGATAATACATAGAAATCGATTTTTTGAAAATTTCACACCGTAATCATCCCTTAAAGTTTCCGGAGGTTAATTGCCTTTGATGACACGTAATGTATCGTTAAATTGTAGGGTAGCCAATTCCTTGGTTTTCCTATTTTTCCATTCAGGCCTTAGGCCACAATAACGGATATAAAATGATGTGCGAATTTAACCATTTTTTCGTATGAAAAAGTGATTCACTCATAAAATTAATCACACATCTATTTAGTATGAATATCAAACTGTTAGAAATTTTTTTTTCGATTTTCGACAATTTTTTACCTAGAACAAAAAACAAAAATTCTCGTCAATCTACATTAGAATACCTGGAGAATTACGTACGGAATTGAAAAAATATTGTTTTATTCAAAAGTTGTAGGTATTTGAACTTAAGAAATGAATTTTCAGTGAAAATTTTCGTTGTAACTGCTCATAAACTGTTCATAAAATGAAAGGTTTTCGATTAATCAGAAATTCCGTACGTACTTCTCTGCGAAATGCAATTAGAAACAAAACTTTAGAAATTTGAAGTTAATCGAGTGAAAATTGTTGAAGTTAATTGCCACGCCAATTGGAAAAAAGCTGTTTCGAGAAGTTTCGACTAGTCGGCCATTTTGTACATCGAAAAAAAATGTATATATTTTCTAACAGTTTGAATAGCTTGATACGCACATGATTTTATTCCCGTTACTGTGGCCTAAGGCCTTCAACCTGACACGTTCAATTCTGTCAAAATATTTTGACAACTGAAATCGTCGACTCCCAAGCCCACATTTTGACGCGTGCTTTTGTTTGTCGCGCACCTGTGCTATTTGTCAATCTCAGTATGACAAGAAAGCTATGGAGTGCAAAGAGTGAAAGAGGAATCTCAAATGTCTCGTTATGTCTGCTCCTGTGCAGAGCTTTTTGCAAAGAAAAGCTCTTCGCCGCTAGAAAAAAAATGGTCCTGACCATTTTTTTTCTACTTTTTAAATGTATACTTAAAATGTATACTTAATTTACATATGAACTTAATTAAAATGTAAACATAATAAAATATTAATTAAAATATAATACTTAATAAAATATAATACTTAATTAAAACGTAAACTTATTTTTAAATGTATACTTAAAATGTATGTAAAAAATAATTTTTTTCTACTTTTTAAATGTATACATTTTAGTTTTCTCGTTCGAGTTGTCTCAGTGTGCAATTGATTTTCACATCACGCGGATTACGAAAATCTTACGTAAAAATGACGGAAACAAGATGCAATTTAATCAAGAGGAGACTGTAAGACTCGCGAGGAATTTCCAAATAAGCAACGATGTGAAGTTATGCGATCGAATAAAAAAAAACGACGAGTGGGCTCCATTGTTAATTGGACGATTAAAATAAGCGCACGCTTCTTTGTTGATGTTTAATCAGTCACTCTCGTCCGTTCACTTATTCTCTCCGATTGTTACGTCAGGTTGGAATTCGTCACGAATTTGCCATAAGATGGCGCTGCTTCTTCTCGTAATACCGGTTCAATCACCTCTCTGGCATTCTCTGCGAAGAGAGTCAGGACTCGGTTCGATGCAAATATCAATATATTCGTCACTTTCACGCACTGTCGTACGTATTTTCCTCGCGGTTACTCCGCTCTGTAGGTCTCTACGCTAAAAGTGCAATTCATAAAATTGTCAAGGTTCTTGCGATGCCGTTCGTCTCTGACCAGTCGGGCTGACCATTGAGTGAACCGTTCTACTGTCAGATTACGGTAATCTGACGAATGACTCAAGGCCGGCATATGCACGGCTACGAAACATTTACGTATAGGTTATTGCAAATCTGGGATACACGTAAATATTCATTTATCGAATTTCTAATAGCCTGGGAGGAAAAAAAACGTCAACTCGAATCGAGAGATTTTAGTTAGATTTCCATAATATTTTATAGGACTACATTCGCGAAAGTTTGGCTTTCGACGAATCATTGTGGCTGTCGGTGATAAATATAATATCGCAATGACACCGGTTTCATATCTTTTTGCAATCGATACGAACGAGTTTAAAGAATTTCTCAAATTTCTGCATAATCAATCGCGAATTCGTTTTTTTATCGTCGTCCTTGTGAAATTCATTTTTTCACACTGCAAATCGATAAAATATCCGGCACTGGTCTACAGGAGGTGCTGTCCACTGTGAAAGACTCAAAGCATTGGTTCAGTAGTCGCATGTTCATGACATCAAATTCTAAACGCGTAGGATGTCCAAAGAGGGGCTGGTACTGTTCTTCGGTCAGGTCATTGGCTCTTGTGGATTTAACGAGGCTCGATGTGCCTTGATGGAGGCATCTCAACGTTGAACGTACACGTACGTATCGCTCCGATGGAAGCAGGGGCGATATTCTTATGCTCTTGAAAGAACTTGAGAATGCTTGAATCTTCAGAGATTATGGTTGAAATTTTGTGACGAATATTCCCCGAAACTAGTCGATTTCGTCGTAAAATTCCCGAAAATGAAGAATTCTTTTTTTATTGCTGCGGTCAATTATTGATAATTGTAAACCGGATGATCCGAGCTCTCGTGTCTTTTTCTCGCGTAGAAAAAAGACCATCAGAAAACGACAACGTCAGAACAATATTGCGAGAAATATATATGCATCTGAATATGAGTTTGAGAAACTCCAACGATTAAGGGGCTATACCAGTGTGAACGCTGAAAATTTGGGTGATTTTCGGGATTTTTTTTGAAGAAAAGCACTCAATTAAAGGTTTCGGAATATTAAGAATATATTTGCCTATATTTGACCTATATTACATTACTTTTTCATAGAAAAATATTGAGATCCAAGCGAGTTATGCGCTGCCTTCGGAGGCGCCAAAAAAAAAGTTCCTCCACTGCTGACATGATTCCGGCCGATTGAGTAGCTGAAACCGAAAAAGGAAAAAATTTCGTTAAACTAGAAGGTATTTCCTGTCCAATGACGTAAGATTTTCGAAAAATATCAAAATCTAACAAAGTGGCGTAGTTATGAAAAAAGTCTGTTTTCTCGCCTATAAAATGGTCATTTTTTCAATGCCGAACCGTCAATTTTCATCCAATCAAAAATATCCTACGTCATTGTAGATTAAATATATTCAAGAGTACTCAGTTCAAATTTCAAGTCAATCGGATAATTGCTCTTTGAGTTACAATGTCAGCAAATTTGAAAAATCTCATTTCGAGAAAAACGCGTTTAAAGATTTCACTATCGATTTTTGCAAGATAAAATGATATTGATATAAATTATATAAATGATAATGATATTCTTGAAAGTATAAATTGTTCAAAAAATGCAAAAAATCGATTTTTTCAAAGTGTCACGCTGTTATAGCCCCTCAACAATGCTCGTTGACGTCGTTCGGTAGTATCCCATCATCGTACTTGTCATTCTCATTAGTTGAAAAGAAAACGGATGCAAAATCTGTCATTAAGTCCCAACTACCGTTGTTTCTCCTTGACATTATAGCCGGTACTTACGTTCGAATCACTATATGCATTGCCTGCGTCCAAGCGAATGAAAATAACTGCAAGTCGAGCACTATAAAATATACCAACTGAATCGTGGCCGGGGACGTCGCTGCAGCGCGAGATTTATGTCCGGAAAACTTTTCAATAGCGACAAAGCGCGCGGCGAAATAAAAATCGAAACACGTAATTAAAGAAAGTGGATGGCAATTGGAAAGAATCGGCGATGAGACGGAATAATTGACGCGTCATTTATTTCCATTTTTTTTCACAACTACATTGCTACGATGTTAATTTGTGGTCTGAGAATAGAAACTTTGTTACATCAGTGCGGCTGTCGATATGACCGTTACGAGAAGTGCCACATCTTGGGAAAGAAAATTATCTCGATTATAGAGATGTGTATTTGGGTAACGTCGAGGTAAGCATTTTGAAAACGTTAGGGGGAGAGATACTTTTGGGAGAAAAAAAAATTGCCGATTTTCATGAATTCTTTTTTTAAGGGGAGATATACACCTAGAAGCCAAAAAAAGGTCATTTTTGTGAATTTTTTCAAGGAAAACTATTTGAAATTTTGGATTACGGTTTTAATTATCTAAAAGTATATACATTCAAAAATATGTTTAATTTTCTTTATTTAAAAATATCAAAAATATACAAGGATATTGTATGATCCTTGGAGCGTCGTAAAAAATCTGCGTATACGGTACCCACTGGCGTTTCTTCAAAAATCATCTGAAAAAAAACCAAAAAGATTATTAAATTAGATACTATAATCTAGTACTTGTCATAGCCGATTTTGAAAATGTCGATTTATGACAAAATGGCGGACGTTTGAACATAAATAGTGATTTTTGGGCCAAAAATTAGTTATTATTTTGCCTATAAAACAAAAACTAAGTAACGGAAAAAAAATCCTATGACAAGTACTAGATAATGGTGTATAGAATAACCACGAAATACCTCAAGGCAATCGGTTCATTGGTTTTCGAGAAATTTTGGGTACCGATTTGAAAAACGTGGTTTTGAGAAAAACGCATTTGAAAATTTGGGAATGAATGAATCATGAAATTTGTTAACTTACATGGAATCATCGATACCAGGCCCATAGAGTAGGTCTTCTACGGTCGACGGAATGTTCATAGCTTCTAAATCCTCGACCTCGACCATCTAGGTGTATATCTCTCCTTAAGGAAAGATTTTTTCCCATTTTGGAGACTTACGGTATTTTTTATTACTACTTTTGGCTGTAGCATGGCATTTTTAAGATCAATCTTTAAAAATGGCGGAGGTATGGCACGGTCTTCTAAACGGGTTGCGGCGGATCACGTAGCGTCGATGGGATCAATCTGAAAAAAAAAAACCAACAATGGTTTTTCTTTCGTTAACACTCATACGCAGAATATGAACCAAGAAAAGGTGAGAAATGTTGAAAATCGATGGAATGGTACGCTTTGAAAAGAAAAAAAAATCGTTAAAAAAAATGACTACATTTAAAAATTTTCAAAAACATTTATGGTCATTTTTTAGACATTAAGGTTGGAAAGATTTATACCAAATTTCATCAGAATCGGTTGATTAGTGTTTTCCATTTTTAAAGATTAAGGCGTTACCCCCACTTGTAGCGCAAAAAAAGGCCTTTTTCATGAATTTTTTTAAAGACAACTACAAAACTATCTACTACAAACATCTTAAAGAACACATCTTGAAGAACTTTCAGTAATTTTTTTTTTGAAAAATATTACATTGTTTAGTGGCAAATGGCCGTCAATGAAATAATGTTTTTATATACACGGTTTGCGGTGACCAACATTGCGGCGAAGTGGATCATCTGAAAAAAAAATGCGGATGGATTTAGTCAAAAATAAGTATAAACTAGTCTTTAATCGAAGGATTTTAAAAAATATTCATTTTTCACAAAATGGCGGACAGTCAAAGTTAATGGTTCGATTTTAACGAAAAAAACGGCCGTTTTTTGGCTATAAAACGGCCATTTCTTTTTCGAAAAAAAAATCGAACGATTAAAGACTACATTTTTATGTATTAAATAAGCCTGCAAAATTTCAAGAAGATCGGTTCATTAGTGTTCGAGTAATCTTGGTCACCGACTTCAGAAATGCCATTTTGAGAAAAACGCGTTTAAAGTTTCAATTTCAGTTTACACGAAGAAAATATTTTTTTTTGTAAACTTACATAGAGTCATCTATTCCGGGCCCATACTTCTGTATGGGCCCGGATACTTATACTTCAAAAAAATGCAATAAAAAAATCGATTTTTTCAAAATCGCAAGTGGGGGTAACCCCTTAATAAAAAAATACCACGTAACAGCCAAAAATAGTTATAAAACATGCCCTAAGTTTCAAAAATAGTGAAAGAAATCTTTCCTTAAAAAAATCATGAACATCAGCAAATGTTTTCCTCGCCTACAGTTATCTCCCCCCTCTTAATCTGGCGAAGCAAATTCACGTTGAGAGATGTACGAAGAATCTCTACGACGTCGAGGAGAATAATAGGAGCTCGAAAGGGCAATCCCGAACTGCAATAACAATCATTCCTTGTGCCGTGGGAAGGTTAGGCAAATTATTCGTCGATAGACGTGACTTGTACACATCGATGAACAGATGCTTACTTATCGTGAATACGTATATACACGTACATGTGTAACCATATATATAATATATGCATAGAAGCTTTAACCGTTATGGCTTGGGTGTCCGTTACTCTGTGTGATGTAATTCCGATTGTAACCGCTAGCATAACCGCGCTTCGTGTATCAGCGCGACACCTTTGTAGGGCCCACCAGTATTGATCTTTGTACGTGATTCGGGTTCTTATTCAACATCGGTTCATCGCATTCGTCATCGATATACGCCGAATTTTTAGGCCCGAATGTCTGCCGTTCAATTTCAAGGAATTGTCGCATCTTCTTCCCCGGTGATTACGAATTCGGCGGAAAAAAAGGATAACTAACTACAACGGATAAAGCACCCCGTGTATTGTAATTTATTTCGATGGAAAAAACGTCAAGTTTTGGAAAAATACGGTTGCCGTTATTTCGTGACGAGATTCAGCTTTTCTTATAGTTACTTTGATATTTCCAATCCAAAATATCGCTGCAAAGAGAGAAATTTCACATCAATACAATTTTGTAATTGACCTCGCTGGAAGCATCACCCAATTTTGAAAAAAGAAGAAAAAAATCGGTTGACGTTATTCCGTGACGAGATTCAGGTTTTCTTATAGTTATTTAAAAATTTCCAATCGAAAATGCCGCAGCAGAGAACGAAATTTCAATTAAATACAATTTTGAAATTGATTATGATGCAAAAAACCCCGAATTTTGAAAAATACGGTTGTCATTATTTTGTGACAAGATTCAGGTTTTCTTATAGTTATTTAAAAACGTCCAATTCAAAATGTCGCTGCAGAGGGTGAGACTTCAAATCAATACAATTTTGTAATTGAGCTCGATGAAAGCATCATCCAATTTTGAAGAAGAAAAAACGGTTGCCGTTATTCCGTAACGAAATGTAGGTTTTATTATAGGTATTTTGAAATTTAAAATCCAAAATGTCGCTTCAGAGAATGTAATTTGAAATAAATACAATTTTGTAATTGATTTCGATCGAAATATCACCAAATTTCGGGGAAAAAACGGTTGACGTTGTTCCGTGACGAGATTCAGATTATCTTATAGTTATTTTGAATTTTGCAATAAAAAATGTCGCTGCGGAGAACGTCATTTGAAATAAATCCAATCTGTGATTGATTTCGATCGAAATATCACCCAATTTTGAAAAAAAAGACCATTGTCGTTATTTCGTGACGAGATTCAGCGTTTCTTCTAGTTATTCAAAAATTTCCAATCCAAAATATCGCTGCAGAGGGTGAAATTTCAAATAAATATAATTTCGTAATTGATTACGATGAAAAAAAACCCCGAATTTTTCAAAAAATACGTTTGTTATTATTTCGTGACGAGATTCAGCGTTTCTTATATTTTTTTAAAAATATCCAATCCAAAATGTCGCTGCACAGTGTGAAATTGCAAATAAATTCAATTTTGTAATTGATTACGATGGAAATATCACCGAATTTTGGAAAAATACGGTTGTCATTATCTCACGACGAGATTAAGCCTTTTTTATAGTTATTTTGAAATTTCCAATCCAAAATGTGGCTGCAGGGAGTGCAATTTTGAATAAATATCATTTTGTCATTACCAGAATTTTTTTTGCAACAGGCAGCAAAATTGGTTTGAATTTTTTTTTCGGTGATAATGCCGAGTAAAAGTCAGTTATCACGATTATGCATTGAAGAGCAATAATGATCACTGATGAACTAAGTGAATAAAAATATCAAATAAGTCGTAGATATTAATTTGTGAAATAAGAGATGACAGCGCACTTTTAAGATTTATTGATCATTACAACGATTTCATCGCTGCCTGTCTATAAAACATCTCTTACACACACACACACACACATATATATATAGATATTTCCTTAGTATCGATTACCAATGTCTTGACCCGAGGCTCTCGTTTCACAATTCGTCGAGAAACTTTTAGCCCCGAGCACGTGTGTGTGAGTATTCATCCCGAACGAAAAGACGTCGGGTTGACATTTTTAACGAACCCGAAAGTAAGAGGTGCTCGAGCAAGCATGTAGCATACGAAACGAAGATTCGTGAGTTTCGCTTCTTAGTTTTAGATGAAAAATTCAAATTATCATCGTTATGGGATACGATAGATGGTAATTTTTTATTAGTTGGTGGCAGATTGGTTCTTGCACAGCTGCAACATTCATCTTAACACATAAATTATTCGTTACATGTGTTGGACATATATGAGCCCATTCCGTGTTACCGTAGCTTAATCACTTCTTTCACTACGGTAGGGTTTGTAATTGCAATTTTTAGTTTTTTTTTTGTACGCTCGGATTTAAACGCTAATTTATCTCGATCGTTTTTCGCGGCTGATTTAAGAGTCGATTTTTTGCGTAACTCGATTATGAAATTTGTTCGTTCAAAAGTACGTAGAATGTACTGAAACTTATTTCTTTTACGTGAAGAATTTGTCGGTGGATCAGCGATTCCTAATGTTCATTACGTCAAATAAGTCCATTACCCAAGTTCCACCCTATTCCATGGAAAACCGTGTTACATTGACGGGTTACGCTTAATTATAACAGTCGAAAACAACGCATTTTTTGGAATTTCTTTTAGAAACTCGTAATTATAAATTTTTACAAAAATTAGGTAATTGAACAATTATCATCTGTAATTTTTTTTTCACACTGTAATTTTTTTCTACACTGCAATTTTTTTGTGATAAAATATTAAATATAAAAAAGTATTCAATTATAATCGACGTATAGCCGATGTCCAGGAAGCACCTCTGGAAAACGTCTTTTGCTGTGAACAATGCCCTTCTGAACCGGGTTATTTTATTTTGAAAAATCAAACAAATTTTGTTAGTACCTATATTAGTTTATCCCATGATTAATCGAAGGAATTTCCGAAATATCATATCTAAAAATATGGCGCCTAAACAGGCGCTATTTTTTTATTAAAGTATTTGATCGAAGGATTTTTTTGCGATATATACGTTCGATTTCATGAACGAAAAGTGCTCATTTTTTCGTTCATAAAATCGAACGTATTTAAAGCCCTTTAAACAAATGGAGAACCTTCATTTATGCAAAAAAAATGGGCATTTTTCGTTCGTGAAATCGAACGTACACATCGGAAAGAAATCTTTCGATCAAATACTATATTTTTATATCTAGAAAAAGCCCTGAAAATTTTAGAAAGATCGATGCATTGGTTTTTAGATATTTTGCTCACCGACTTTAAAAACGTACTTTCGAGAAAAAAGCGTTCAAAGTTTGAAACGACGCTCCGAGCATTTTGACGAGCGTCAACACAACAGCCTATAAATCCGTCAATTTTGATCCGAACACCTTGACATTTCCAGGGACCATTTATAAGAAAATATCCTGTCAAAATATATAGGTTTATAAAAAAATCGATTTTTCGATTTTTACAACTAGGCATAACCCCTCAATTCAAACGCAAATATTTCTTCAGCCTCAGTATCGTGAATTTCAAACTTCTCCTCATCAATTTTCTGTTTTGTACTTTAAACTCGTCGCTGCATATTTAAATTCCCCAAGCCGTATAATTGCCTCGCGTTCGAATCCTACGAAAATGTATTTGAAAAATAGTAAAATTAATTCTAAACTGTCACATTTACTTCTGAAATACATTCAATGTGAACAGTTCGAAACTCGAGACTCTTCATTCAATGGAAAACTTCCCTATTGACCGGCTACTGGTTCGGTAAATCTAACGAGAACACAAACCTCGAAATCTCATTCTAATTTTTCGCACGAATTCGTAGACGCGTATACACATGTGTATCCTGGTCAGTGAAAGCGTAAAGAAATAAAAGATTCACCTGGAAATGCTTGTCCATATAGGATCGCGGTAAAAGTTCTCTTTCCAACGACCCGTCGATCTTATGAACTTCGTAATCGATGAAACAAGTCAACTGCAAGCATATATCAGTGGAGCATGTTCACTTGATTTTCTCAGTGTTACGGCCAACCATTTGAATATCTTCATGCGAAATAAGAATTAAAAAAAAAGATTATTCACACACAATGTGGCTTTTTTCACCAAAAGGACGCAAAAAATGATTGTATTTTCTTTTATTGGTATTTTTGGGCCGTTTTACCAACCTTTTTCTACAAGACAAAACGATTGATCAATTTCACGAGCTTGATTTTTATTGATTTTTTTAAAGGGGTTAGCTCACAGTAACGGGTATAAAATCATGTGCGAATTCAACTATTTTTTTTTTCGTATGAAAAATTGATTCACTCGTAAAATTAATTACACATCTATTTAGTATGAATATCAAGCTGTTAGAAAATATGTTTTTTTTTTTTTCGTTGTACAACATGACTACTAATATTTTCTTTTGTTATCTTACTTTTAGGCGCTACGCGGCGTGACATTTAACATCTACAATTCTTTACCTAGAACAAAAAACAAAAATTCTCGTCAATCTACATTAGAATACCTAGAGAAGTACGTAGGGATTTTAAAAAATATTGTTTTATTCAAAAGTTGTAGGTATTTGAATGAATTTTCAGTGAATAATTTCGTATAAAACTGCTCATAAAATGCAAAGTTTTCGATTTATCGGAAATTCCGTACGTACTTTTTGCGCAATGCAATTAGGAACATAACTTTTAAATTTGAAGTAAATCGAGTGAAAATTGTTGAAGTTATTTGTCACGCCAATTGGAAAAAAGCTGTTTCGAGAAAAACGCGTTTAAAGTTTTAGGTACTCTATGGCCGTGCCAGCAGTGGGCTTACGTTATACACTGAAAAAAAAAAATTCGTTCATCCAACCAAAATTCAGTTGGTTTAAAAAAATGTATCTTTAAATAGATTCAACTTGATTTTTGATTGGCATAACAAACGTTTCGTTAATCTAACTGATAGTTTTAGTGGTGTGAACTGTAGCTTATTTAGCATGTCTGAGCAACTGTTAAAGCAACAAAATTTCGAGACAACAAAATGCATTTTGCACATTCAACGATTTCTTTTTCTCAGTATACGCTCAATGCCGGTGAAAAAAATGTTCTTGCTATAAATCGAATAGTAACTTATTCTTATGATGATACAGCACCGTTTTTGCGAGAAAAAAATCAATATTTTGACAATTCTATTGTGGCCTTACCCCTTAAATAGCTCTGGTTGCCACCTGAAAAACGAAATTCCTTCTAGACATTCCCGAGGTATGCCGTGAATCCAAAGTGACTTCGTGCTTGTTTACCGTGTTTGTGTGCGTGTGTGTGTGTGTGTGAACGTGTGTGGAGGCCGCTATACCGCGTGCCACAAGATTGGCCGACCAGAGAAAGTGAGATACTGGAGGTACGTGAATGTCACAGGTCAAAAAGTACCTAGTATCCTGCTCCCGATGGTGCTCGATGATGACGTTGGCCGAGCAGTCGACGGCGATCTAACGAATGCAATCACGAACGTTCCCACGAACGGATAATCAAATTTTGTGATAAAATCCGGAAAAAAATAATGGAGAACCAAACAGCATTCGGAAATATATTTTTTTGATTCAATTGGTTTTTTTCTCGGTATAGCTCACAGTGCCCCGTGATACATTGGACCCCACTCTCCCCTATCCACCATGATGAAGCGAGGTTGATGTGAAATAATGTACTATTTTAGTGTTTTTGGTGAAAATGATTTTTTTTTTCACTTTTTCAGATTACTACTCTGTTTGGTAGCTGCTTGCAGAGCTGCCGACGAGGAATACGAGTACGAGGACGAGCCCGCACCAGCCCCCGTAACCCAAGCACCGGCGAGACCAGCTGGCAGACTCGGCAGTCTTCTATCTCCTCGAGGACGGTCACCCGCTGCGAGAAAACCGACACTCGTACGTATCGTTATCCTTCTCCATGAAAATTCACCTGCTAGCGCCGACACTCGTACGTATCGTTATCCTTCTCCATGAAAATTCACCTGCTAGCGCCAGGCATATAATCATTTAGATACCAAAATAAGGCTGCAGCGACACAAAATACTGTATATCGCGAAATTCAATTTTTTTTATACACTCGTCATTTTTAAGGCGAACGCATTTGATTTCCGCTCTTGTTTATTCCGCTGAAGATAGGCACCCAATCTTCCGCGGAATCAAATAGAGCGAAAATCAAATGCGATTACTTTAAAACTGATTTTTATGATCTTTCTTTAGTAGAAACAATTCAGTCACCATTTTTGAGACAGGGCATGTTTTTTTTTACTACTTTTGGCTGTTACATGGGTTTTTAAATTAATCTTTAAAAATAGCGGAGGTATGGCACGGTCTTCTTAACGGGTTGCAGTGGATGTTATTAGACGGCGTGACACATGACGTCGGCGGAATCAATCTGAAAAAAAACCAACGAAGACTTTTCTCTCATTAATAGTCATACGTAGGATATGAACCAAGAAAAAGTCAGAAATGTTGGAAACCGATTAAATGGTACGCTCTGAAGCAAAAAAAAATCGAAATTTCCGGACAACATGGCTACATGTCGCAATCAAAAAATACTTTTTTTATTTTTCAAAAACGTTTAGGGTCATGTTTTAGACAATAAGGTTAGACAGATTTATACCAAATTTCGTCAAAATCGGTCAATTAGTTTTTTAGCTATACGTCACGCTAGTTTCGAAAATGCAGTTTAGAAGACCGTATCATAAATGCGCCATTTAAAAAGATTAATGAAAAAATACCATGTAACAGCCAAAAGTAGTATTCAAACATAGCCCAAGTCCCAAAAATGGTAAAGAAATATTTTCCTTTAAATTTTCTTTATGAAAATCAGCATATTTTTTCCTCGCCTAAAGGTATCTCTCCCTTAACAGAAATGCTCAGCAGGAAATCGTCCTTTCATCACACGAAATGTCGATAATTTTTTCTACTTTCGATTAGCCAATGGCTTGTGACAAATTGTTGAAATGCCAATAAAGGCAAAGACCAATTACCGTAAGCATTATTTTGAAACGTAAGATTATTTTGGAAAAAATGTTGCATTATAGAGCAATAAATGATCTAAAATAATTCTGTCGACTTCAATGGAAGACATGATTCTCTGTAGATTTGACCACGCGCCACTTTTTTTCTCCGGTTGACTTGCATCGATCTCCAGCAAAAAATCCATTCATCATACCATCAAAGTGCGTTAACGTCCAATTCAATGTATTTCACTTGGTCCACAGACAACTTCAACAACCGCCAAGCCTGTTGAACAGGTGGCCGATGAAGACGTCGAGGTAGACGACGAAGTGCTCGAGGATAGTCAGGAACAAGAGGAGACTCAAACTACAACGACGGAATCAGCGAAAAAAATTCGCGCTGGCGGAATTAGGCCCTTTAGGTAGGCCAATATGGACTAGTAATATTTTTTTTTATCACTGCGAACGAAAAATGTTTCGGCAATTTTGCTTATCATCAACCACTTACTGTTCGTTTTTCTTTTCGAACAGCGGTTTTTTTTTATATTCCACTCGAATTGCCAGTTAGTAGATCTATAACTGCCATAAACATTCTCTCTGAAAAATGTTTTGGTACTCTCAGCATCGAACTATACTGACTATCAAAAAAAAACCAAACCATTGTAAGCTCGTCTGTATGCTCTTAGAGGACTGAAGATTTTTTGTGAGATGTTCACTAGAGTGCCGTTGACTAATGAGATGTTAATTTCATCGAGAACTGGTGAAGAGATTCAATTATGAAAATCCAAAATGACTTTTTCCAAAAAGTCACTGTCACTGTATATATCACAAATCTCAAGATGCCAGATACTTTTCAAGCAAAATCCATAGAAAAAGAGCAGTCTGTGGGAGCTTTTACATTAATTCGAAAACGTTTAGAATCACTGCAATATCCGCAAAATCAAAAGATAATTTAAACAACCGTAACAACAATTCGTGTCGATTCGATATTTTGTCATGCAGAAAGGCGCGAAACAAAAAAAACAGAACGAAAAGGCTGAAGGCTTACAAATGTTTGATTCTTGCTGCAGATCGAACGATGATTTACTCGCAGCCCTGAAGAGGAGGAGAGCCCAGGCAGGAACGGTCACGCATGCACCCTCAACGACGCAAGCATCCGCGGATGCTGCCACGCCAAAATCCAAGTACGTCCAACAGCATTTGGCTCTTTAACCGTTTTGCTGCCAGCCAGAACTCACGCATCTAAATTTATATCTAAATCACTCCTAAATTCATCTTTATAATTACTCCTAAATTACCTTACTTGGAATCACTTGAAATTACTTAGAATTATTTAGAATTACTTAGAATTACTTAGAGTTACTTAGAATTACTTAGAATTATTTAGAATTACTTAGAATTACTTAGAACTACTTAGAATTACTTAGAATTATTCTTCAATTTACCTAAATGTAAATTTAGGAGTAATTCGAATGAATAACAATTCCAAGCAATTTCAATTCTCGTGGATTATAAACTGCGTGTGGCATTCGAAATGATTTTTTCCAATTTTTATTTCCAGATCATCGTCAGGTGGACGCAGCCGAAATGGCTCGGTCGCCGAAGCATCATCGAGAACATCGAATCGCGGTAGATTCGGCGGCACTACGAGAGGCGGCAAGCCTATCCAAGAAGAGGTGGAAGAAACTCAGCAGGAAGAAGTTCAAGTCAAACCTAAACCTTACCGTAGAGGTTGAGACCGAAAATTTGAATGCTAAAAAAGAAGAAAAAAGTTGAATTCGTCGTTTCAGAGGAAAATTCGAGTTTGAAGAATGTGCAATAAAAAAAAAGCAACATTGATGATCGAGATACGATTTTTTTTTCAATCGTGGCTCTTCGACGAAAGTTACAAATATTTCGCTTGATTATTTTTTTTTGTTCCGTCAATCATATCCATATATCTTTATATTTTTTTATTAGCGTAACATCTTCTTCCACAACGTGAAACAATTGTGATAGAAGCTTCGGAGGAAGGTCCTGAACAATTGCCAATTCTCCGACTGATAGACGTTCATGATAACGGTCGAACGTATGACGATACGTAAGAGTAAGAACGAATAGTTTTTATGATAATAACGGAGGAGGCTGAAGCTGTCGCTGGAGTGAGCCCGACTATTCTTCGCTCGAGTATCCGTCGTTAATAACACAGTACGAAATATCCAGAAGATAATGAGGAAAGAGAACATTGAGAACGGATGAACGATGTGAAAAGTGGCGATTTGTACAAATGATTACACCTATGTAATATCGCGAACGCATTGCGTGAATAGGTAATCTAGATCGCCGATAGCCTATTCCGTGAATTATTGTATAAATACAACTTAATTATAATAAAAATGAAAAATGCCTAAGCGAATAAAACTATGGAAATTTATTGTTCTCTAACCAGTGTCCAGTTGGATAATATCGAACAGTTTTTTAATTTTTACAGTCTTATGAATATTGCGGAATTCGAACATTTATATTGATTGATTTCAATCATTTATGGTTGATCGAATTTCCAGGGTCTCATAATCATTTCGAAATGCGGAAAACTTATGAATAAGTAGTTTTTCAAAATTGATCAGCCGAAAACTAGTAAACTATTTTTCAATATTCTAAATAAATATACCGATTTTCGCCAATATATAAGAATTAACGGGTTTTGCCTAGTTGTGACAGTCG
This sequence comes from Ophion slaviceki, assembly GCA_944452715.1. Classification (NCBI taxonomy): domain Eukaryota; kingdom Metazoa; phylum Arthropoda; class Insecta; order Hymenoptera; family Ichneumonidae; genus Ophion; species Ophion slaviceki. The sequence continues at coordinate 14,047,974 of OX101785.1, forward strand.
AAATGAACTTATTATTTTTTTTTTTTTTAATAAAAAATCGTTATCATACATTTTTACAAAAATTAGGAACTTTAAAAAATATCGTCTGAAGAACACTCCGTAATTTTTTTGTGTTCAAATATTCAATTATTATCGAGTTATAGCCGATGTCCGGGAAGCACTTCTGGAAAACGTCTTTTGCGGTGAGTGACAATTCTGAACCGGGTCATCTAGAATAAAAAAAAATGATCGGTTTTCGTTAGTATATTAGTTTATCCTATGATCAATCATAAGAACTTGCAAAATATCAAGTTTAAAAAAATTGTGTGTGTTCAAAGTGATATTTGCCAAAAAAATGGCATTTTTCGTGCATCAAATTGAACGTGTACCTCGGAGAAAAAAAACGATCATATACCGTTTTTTACATCCAAAAAAGCCCTAAAAATTTCTGAAAGATTGATGCAGTAGTTTTTGATATTTTGCTCACCGAGTTTGAAAGCGTAATTTCGAAAAAGAAGCGTTTGAAGTTTTGAACGATGTCTATAAATATGTCAATTTTGATCCTATCGTCTTGACATTATCAGGGAACATTTGTATAACGATATATTGTCGAAATATATCGGTTTTGAGAAAAGTGATTTTTCGACTTTTACAACTAGGCATAATCTCTTAATTTAATAATTAATTCGCGTTTTATAAATATTAGTTTGGTCTCTACATTTCCAAAACACGGATACATAAAATGTTGTTTATGAAGTACAGAAAACTAATTATAAATGTTGATTTATCTTCTTGCAGAAAAGGAATTTCGACTGGTATGTAGCAATATTTTGGGAGATGAAACCTCCTTTATTAAATCCTTATTAAAAGGACTCACGGGCTGCAAATTCAAACATTCAGAGGCAAGTGGCGTAAAAAAGAAATATATATATATATTATATCAAGAGGCGCGGAAGTGTCAAGACGCGAAGCATTTTTTTAATTTTTTTTTCGAAAGTTTCGAAATCGGCGTGTACTTTTCGATGTCAATTAGTTCAGCAATTGGTATTGCTGAACTAATTGCTGAACTGAAGGTTTTTACCCACACGGGCTTATATTAATGTATGTGTATATATAAATATATATACAACGAAAGCACGGTTTGACAATCACGGTTTGATAGTACGTAAAAATTTAAAATATTTCGTGATTTAACGGGGTTCACCTCACTCGTGGCCGCAAAAGAGAGGAATTTTCGTGATTCTTTTCTGGGTATACGTGTGCTGGTTTAAAAAAAAAATCCACATTGAAGAGTATGATTTTAAGTATCCTTTAAAATTTTGGTGTGAAAAATATTTATATTTGTTAGTTTTAGCATTTTTTTAGCGACAATTTTTTTTAAATTCTTGAGTTTCTAACATTTAGTTTTTGCATGAAATTATCCAGTGCTTGAATGAAGGATTTAATAAAATATTGATTTTTGAATAAAAGGCCGCAGTCCAAAGTGAAGTATCGATTTTCGGTGAAAAAGACGCTCTATTTTCGTTGATAAAAAAATTATATTCATATTTTTTAGTTTTAGCATTCGTTTCAGCGACAAAAAAATTAAATTTTTTTGTTTCAGCATTTGTTTCAGCAACAATTTTTGTTTGTTTTTGAGTTTCTAGCATTCAGTTTTTGCATGAAATTATCCAGTGCTGGGATGGAGGATTTAATCAAATATTGATTTTTTAAAAACGGCCGCAGCCCAAAGTGAAGTATCGATCTTCGGTGAAAAAGACGCTCTATTTTCGTTGGTAAAAAAAAATATGAATCGAAAAAAAATCCTTCGTTGAAGTACTGCTTTTTGATATGTAAAAGAAGCTTGCAAAATATAAAGTGGACCGGTGCAATGTTTTTTTTTAGATATAATGGTTACCGATTTTATAAAGGTCGTTTTGAGAAAAACGCGTTTAAAGTTCGCTGAACCTACCTGTAAACGCCCATAGCACCCTCAATTTCGAACGGATCGACTTGAAATCCGCAGAGAATATTTTTCAAATGTTATTTCGTGAGAGTCCGTCAAAAGCCGAAAATTGAAATTAAAAAAAAATATCAACAGGTGTTAGTTCTTAAATCAAGCCGAGAATCGTTTACTCCCAACTGAGCAAATCTCTAGGTACAATATTCCAAACGCGTTTTATACATATCTTCCCATCCTCGCTGCTCTTTCCTCTTGCTAGTAATTGTACGCTTCCAATGATGACAATTTATGAGAATTTATTCAGGACGTAGGAGTCACTGTATGGCATGGAAGATTCCACCGGATATGATGAAACAAAATCTACATTTGAAAAAGAGGGCAAAAAAGAATAATGGTAATCCGTCGATCGAGCGAATAAGTGTACTTGTGATCTTTCGACGTGAACTTTTACTCGATAAAGAAATGGCACAATGGAGTATGTCTCGTTTCGATCAATAGGTCGATTTGTTACTCACCTCGTGCACGTCGCTTCATCGAGAATTTATTCGGGAAAGTGAAAGATACACACGGCGTGAATTTATATTATATAAAAATGTAATGCACAAGGTTTTAGTACGATACTGAAAACATCGAGTATTCGAACGTTTCGTTTTCATATACCACGTTCGTCATTTTGGAAACTCGGCATATATGTACATGTATGCACATTGAAAACGCCAATGGACTTTTAAATACATATGTGGAGAATGCAATGGTAGTTCTTTCACTTAAGGTGCGCAACTACCAAATGCGGATATTTAAAAAAATCGCAGTGATATTATTTAACTGGTCTTAGAAACTGTAGTTCCGCGCACACGAGTTGCTTCTTCAGTGGAAAAAGTAAAACTCGAGCATAAAATTGAAATGATCAGTAGAGTGGCACAAATTTGGGCTCTATTTTTTTCCGTTTTCTCACCATCCAATTATCTTTTTTAAAGAAAAAAAAATTGTCGCGAAGGCTGAGAGCGGTCAAAAAATATTTTTGCTCAAGTTTCGCAAAAATTAAAATTTTTATTAAGAAATCGATTTTTTTTCGTCTGCTTCTCACCGATGAATTTTACGGTTTATAATTTTTTAATTAAGGGGCTATACCAGTGTGGCAGTTTAAAAATATCCATTTTTTTTCCTTTTTACGACAGTTTATATTTTCAAGAATGTGAGATGAGACTTTTATACTTTCGAGATTTTTATACTTTCCAGATTTATACTCTCAAGATTTTGATAATTTCAAGAATATGAAATGAAATTTGCTGACATTGTAACTAAAAGAGCAATTATCCGATTGACTGATCCAATCGGCCGGAATCATGTCAGCAGTGGAGGTACTTTTTTTGGTGCCTCCGAAGGCAGCGCATAAGTCGCTTGGATCTTAATATTTTTTTATGATAAAATTGTGTAATATAGGTAAAATATAGCCAAATATATTCTTAATTTTCCGAAACATTTAATTGAGTCCTTTTCTTCCAAAAAATTCCCGAAAATCACCCAAATTTTCAGTGTTCCCACTGGTATAGCCCCTTAACCTCGTGAAAGCTCTAGCCGGCCAATGAATCTTTAATGGTTGCTCAAGAGCTTTGAAATTTCGAGTTTTCGCCAACCTTTGTTACTCTTCTCACTCATAAATATGACGCTTTGTAAAATTTTCAAAACAATTGATGCTTTTTTCTCTAGAAACATATTTTTCAAATTTACCTCACACTCCTAACCCAAGATTTATAATAATTATTCTCATTAAATCTTTAAAGGTCCTGTTCGTAAACAAAATTATAGGTCGTTTTATTCGTAAAACTGAAATGACGGCTGTTTTCCGCGCATCGTAATGCGTCCCACAGTTGGTCTCGTTAGTCAAACTGCGGACCAATCGTAGCTGTACTCTGTGACGAGCGACGCCATAATACAATAATACATAATAATACATATCGTCCTAATTTGTGTTTGTTACAAATTATTATAATAAATTATTCGGAAAATGTAACACTCCGCTGTTTATTTTGTGTATATGCTACAAGAAATTATAGTGCATGCGAGATTTATTTTTTGGCGGATATTGTCAATTTCGGAAACCTTGAGGGACCACTAAATATTCATTGGCCGGCTAGAGCTTTCGCAAGGTTTATTTAAAAATTATAAAGCGTAAAATTCATGGGCGATAAGTAGACGGGAAGAAATCGTTTTTTTCATGAAGATAATTGGATGGTGGGAAAAAGGAAGAAAATGGAGTTCAGATTTGTGCCACCCTAATGATCATCCTTGTCTGCAAATTCTTCGTCGTAGAATTATAAATATACTAATACGGCGCGAATGAAATTATAAGAACGCATAGTTTCAATGAGCTCGATACATATTCAATATTCACGATGAAAGTGATAAGTAGCAAAAGCTTAAGGGAGGACACCACTGTGATGGGCCAAAAAAGGTAGTTTTATTCCGAATTTTTTTGTCTACTGGAGTATTAATTTCTAATTTGGAAATATGGTATGTTATTAAGGAGGTACACCAGCTTCATACAATGTTGCCATGCTAAACCATGGTCAAATTTCAAAATGGTAATAGATCAATAAAATTTGGTGAGTATATTCTTTAGTATTATATATGTCAATACAATTTTTTTCAGATTTTTTCATTGTGCCGTTATCGAATAATTGAACATTGAAGTTCACGTGTATAAGCATAGGGTTTTTATAGATATAGGTATATATTGCGGGTATAAGAATAAACGCTTGTGAATTATTTGTAACAAAACGGCACAACCAAAAATCTGAAAAAATTTGTATCTACATGAATAATACTAAAGAATATATTCACCAAATTTTATTGATCTATCACCATTTTGCTGAAGCTAGTGTACCTCCTTAAGCATACATTAAAATTATTTCGTGCAAATTTTTATTTATAAAAATAAAAAATTAACAACTTTATTGAGGTATAATTTTTATATAGAGAGCCTCTGTATAAAAGATTCGGTCCAACGGCTGGATCGATAACTCAACGATCGTTGGCATGAAAAATAAAAATATTTTTTTTTCATAGTCTATATAAATATAATTGTACGTAACCATAAAAAAAAACACAAAATGGTAGGTGTCAAAAAAGGGTAATTTTAGCAAAAATGTTACTTATATCGGGGGTCTTAAAAATACTAAATAAAAAAACGGCTACGTACAACGACAGCTACAGCAATAGCGGTTTTTTTTGTAATTAAACGTCGGACAATTATAGCTAGAGTTATGATTCCGGCCAGGTAAAAAAAAAAGTCGTTTCGATAAAAATGCGATTGCATATTTCGGTATACGTAAATCGTTGCTACCTGCTCTCACTAAATCGTCTGTAACTTAGTCATTTTTCAATATTTTAACTTGATTTTTTTCATATATTCTTCAACATGTATACTTTAAGAAAATGCAAAAAATCGATTCTTTTAAATTCATCACAGTGGCGTCCCGCCTTAAGCTGAAAAGAGAGCCATCATTCTATATAAAAAAGAACATCAGAACACGGCATGCAATTTTCAAATGAAAGGAAGATTGGCAGGTAAACGTTCTCGCAAATTTCTATTCCTTAATGTTTCAAAATTCACCATTTTTTCCTGGGAGCAAGTGACAGTACGAGTTCCATTTCTACTTTTCAATATCGAAATTTTTTCATTTTCAATAATCCACGACTGGCCGATCTTACAATACAGTAAAAATTCGTTCGTATTTTCAAATGGTGTATTTCGTGTGTCCTTATCCTCAGAAAACCTGTTTTCCTCTTTTGTCCCAATGAGCGGGGATAAACGATACTCGGGCAGAGGAGAACTCATGGCGGGCAGCCCGGGGTGGGGGGGGGGGGGGGGGATCAGAGTTGTGTACTCCGTGGTGTAAAAATGCGACACAGAGAAATGAAAGTGAGAGGAAAGGAGAGACTCTGACGGCCTTGAGCAGCAGGGAAGCATTCAACTAACATTTCACTTACAAAGAGCATCTGCCAATTTTTCTTTCTCATTTTGGAGAACGACAAAGCTGTCGAGACGACGTATGAGGCATTCCACTCCAAGATGACCTAACTTGGAGTCTGCCAAACTCCAAATCCTCAAAACAATTTTCCTTTACAGACGTTCTACTTGCAATCAAGCATTCATTCAACCTATTACCATCACCCTTGGATTTCTACTTTTCAAGCAACCCCAATGCTGTTTCTAAATTAAGGGCTTACGCCACTGTAAATGTCTAAATTTAAGGGATTTTTCGCGATTTTTTCGTGTGGAAGGACAAGTAAGAAAATAATAGTATTCAAGGATGTTATTAGTCATATCTTCAAGTGAACAAAAACAAAACGACATTAAAAATTTATTCAAAATGGTGACACAGCAGCCATTTTTGCGAGGCATGTTGAATTTGAGACGCTCTACGGCATGCAATATAACGATGCAAATTCCAATGTGGAAAAAAATGAAAAAAATTCTATTAAGGCAGGATTCTACTTTGAAACTTTGAAAATTTTTTTTTTTTTTTTTTTACATTATTCGAAAGTAAATATGTTCAAGAATGTTCGGTCAAAATTTTATAAAGTTCCAAGCAGTCTAACTATCCTTTTTCGCCTTTCGAACGCACCTACCTGAGCACCTACCTATCACTCACCAAAACTTTAAACGCGTTTTTCTCGAAACGACATTTTCAAGTACCGTGGTCGTGATAACTCAAAAAGTACTGAACCGATCCTTATGAAATTTGGAACACATATTCTATATGTGTGTACCAACCGACCTAACTACAATCAACTTAAAATTTTGATTAGAACTATTTTTTTATTGCAAAAAAAGACCCAAAAAAACGCATTTTTTTCGTATTTTAGCCGCCATTTTGTTAATTTTGCACGTATATAAAATATTCTAGTTAGGTCGGTTCCTGAAGACATACTGAACATGAAACTATTTGATTTTTTTGTTTCAGACCATCCGTCGGGAAGATTTCACGACCACGGCAACGGTACCTGCTTTTCGAGGCGTTGGCTTTAAACATATTTTACGTGTACAAAAAATGAATAAAATACATTTAACATTTTTTTTTATGTACTTAAAGAGTGTATTTATTGAACAGTTTAAACCCCATATCGATATCTTTAATAGTATTCTCAGAAAAAATTCACGAAAATAGCGTTTTTTTTCATGGTTTCAAAGTAGAATCCTGCCTTAATTTACATGAGTATCGCTAGAGAAATACGTCGGGGATTTTGAAAATATTAATTTTTGTGTAATTGGCAAGCATTTAAAGTAAAAACTCCATTTTCGACGGAAAAAAGGACAATCATTTGTTAATAAATAATGCAATAATTCAGTCATGGAAAATCCCGTACTCGTTTCTCTTCGGAATGTTATTTTGAAGATATGCTCAAAATTTGGAGTGAATCGAACGAAAATGTTTGGAGTATGCTGCGTGCCGTTTTTAAAAATTGTGTTCCGAGAAAAACGGTCGATTTTTCGCACATCCACACCACTGCCAATTTAAAAAACATTATTTTTTTGAAAATTCTACATTGGTGTACCCCTTAATACCGCATATACTCTTATCTGGAAATTGCCTATTCTCCTTAAGGGGAGGTACTTTTCACAGGGGTGAAAAAATCGATTTTTTGCATTCTCTCAAAGTAAACATTTTCAAGAATACGAACAAAAAAAATTCAAGTTAAAATATTGAAACTTTACCAAGTTACAGACGATTTAGTGAGAGGGGGAATCGCAACGATTTACGTATACCAAAACACTCGATCGCGTTATTCTCGAGACGACTTTTCTCAACCTGGAATCATAACTCTAGCTATAAAAGTCCGATTTGTCAATTGAAAAAAAAAAAAAAATTTCCGTAATTGCAATAGCTACTGTTGTACGTAGCAGCCTTTTTCTTTTGAAATTTAGTATTTTTGAGGCCCCCGACTATACCTCAAAATTTCACACAAATTACCCTTTATTTTGAACACCTCCCATAATCTGAAAATTTTGTTTTTTTTTTTCAAAAAACGACTACCTACAACTAGAACTCCATTTATGTAGATCATAAAACGTTTTTATTTTTATTTTTCAGACCAACCATTGGAAAGTTTACCCATTATACCTCAATAGCGTTGTTAATTTCTATTTTTTTTCAATAGAAATTTACACGAAATAAGTTAAATGTATGCTTAAGGAGGATGGAGCGTTAGCCACAATCCAAGGGTAAATTTAATTAAAAAAATACATGTTATTGTTTAGATTATACTGAGTCTTTACGAATTTTTTGAACTTTTTTCACCATCAAACACCAGAGATAAAGAATAGTTTAATGTATGTAATTTAACGTGCGGTTGGATGGGCAAGACTTTCTCACTAAAGGTTACGTAATTTTTTTTTTGTTATTTAGCACCAAAATGAACCATTTCTAACAACGGATTAACGCAAACTGAACCTTTGTAAACATTTAGAAATAAAAAATCCTCATCTTGCCCATCGTAAACCATGGGCCAATAATCTCGTGACGTAAATATGAATAGGCATAATTATAAATTACTCAAAATTTCATTGTGAATTGTATAAAACATTCGTTGTCGTAGTTTTTTCCATAATAATCATCGATAATGTTATACTTTTTCACGTTGGTAGTAACACAAAAGTTTTTCCACTTTACGTAATAAAAATATTAAAATGAATAATTTTGCCCTTGAATTATATATTTAAAAAAGTAGCACATATAGAATAAATCTGTGCCTCGTATGCATTTTTTGAGGTTCATTGAAAAAAAAATGAACAAACCGTCATTTGACTTTACTGAATCCAAACTGAATCCGGACTTTTTTCCAAATACCAAATAAACAATCTAGTATACAAGAAAAACTCGAAAAAAAAACGATTTTTTCGAGTGCCCTCCCTTGATGAATAAAGTATTAGAAAAATGATTCAGCAATAAATTTTTCAAAAACCATAAACGCTGTCAAGTTTTCAAATATACGTTTTTTCTTTGATTTTTTCTCTCTAATTCACTTAGCGTACGACAAATGCCTCGATAAAATAATTAGCATCTGCCCCTCGCGCACTAAAATGATCATATGTTCGTAGCCGCGCGTCAAAGTGTTCGCTTTCGAAGAAATTCATGAAATACCGACATGGGAAAGAGAAACGAACGAGTAATCTTTTGCGTAACTGCGCGCAGAAACGTTAATGAAATGTAAATTTTCACAGCACAAACATTAACGCCCGCTTGCTTCATGGACCGAATGCATTTAATATCTATGTATTCTCGAACGCAGATACGCACATATGAGTACTGTACGGACGCGATGTGTCCCGAGGAAAGATCATTCGCCGAGGCCTGCATTTCTCTAAGCGGTCATCCTTGACAACTTCGGCTGCATTCCGTCATGAATTTCCCGTTTCACTCTCAATCCTTGTAATACGCGAAGAGTCGAAGATCCATAATGGGGTTTGCGAAGGAACTCGACCGGGACGCCTCGATATGCTGCGTTAACCCTTTAATTTTTAGGTCGCCCATCACGGTACCGTGACGTCGCGAAAAAAATTGAAAAAATCGTAGGATATTATGAAATTAATCGTGTCTGCAGAAAAACCGAGGAAAACGACAATTCGATAAACATATACATTTTTTTTATTCGCGTGGCGTATTCCGGTTCGTTCTCGTGGTAAATAAACTTAATTAGATTAAAGATATGGAGTTTGCGAATAATCGTGAAAGTATCGATACGGAAATTATTCACGTGACCTTCAGGGCTCTTTAAATGGTTATTATGAGGATTGGTTGAATATCCCGTGCAGAAATTTTGGCAGGGATACAGCTGGATTCTGACTTGTATCCCGGGCTCCAAGTCGGGATCTAGTCCGATATCGGATCAGATTCTAAGACTGAATGTAAGATCCGTAAACTGGATTCCATTAGGGATCCAGAACCGGATACTTTCATGACTCTAAATAGATTCCCCATGGAATCATTGAGGAATCTTGGAAGGATCACGGGTAAATACAGGCTGAAATAAAATGGCAAAAATGGAATTATTGCATGTTAAATTTATTATAAAAATAATTAACATTTATACATTTTTGGTGAATTAAAATATCAATTTAAAAAATGAAAGGTAAGAACACCATAAAAAATGGAAAACTACGACTGGGTTATCGTTTTTTGGACTACTTGGCGTCCTTTGCGTCCATCTCAGTCTTTTGCGTTGGATATTCCTATCTATAGAAATTGGAAATTCCTATCTATAAATCGGAATTTTATAGATAGGAACCTCTAGATGGAAATTCCTACCTATAGATAGGAATTTCATAGTAATACCGAAAATACACGTGACGCCAACATTTTCAAAGACATGCCATCGTCGTCATACATATTCCGATACGGATGCAAGTTGGATTCTAACCGGGTTACCGGTTTTGGGGAATCCATGACAAATCCTGATCGGGATTTGATCGGACATAGGGTATCCCTGTCAAAATTTCTGCACGGGATACTCGCAAGGTTTAAGGAGTTGGGCTACTGTGACGACCCGAAAATCAGGGTTATTTGAAACAGTTAATTTTGAAGGAATAAGTAAGATGATTAAAAAATCGTTTGGAAATTTCATTTATAAATATTAATAATTAATTATCAGAAATCGCGTGAACGATCTTTGAACGTGTGAGACCCAACGGTGTACTTGATGTTGGCCACTAGGTTGATCTGAAACAAAAAAGATGAGTGTTTTCTGAAAATAGCTAATATTGGCTCAGACTTGACCGAGCTTTTATTTGTTATCGTGTTTCGATCATCAAAAAAAAATGTTTATTTTTTTCTCGATTCCTCGAGGAAAGTTTATTTCCTTTTTTAGCTATACGTCACGCCAGTGATAATAGCCAAATCAATGGTGAAGAAATCTTCCCTTTGAAAAAATCATGAATATCAGAAAAAAAATCAAGATTTTTACCAGATTTTATAAGAATTGATTGATTAGTGTTTTACCTACACGTCACGCCAGTGACTATAGCCAAATCAATGGTGAAGAAAATCGTGGAAATCAGCAAATTTTTTCCTCGCCTAAAGGTGTCGCCTTTAATTCGTATCAAATTAAAAACAATTCAATGATGTTTATTGCGATGTGTCTACTCCATCAATGCCAACGTGAATCTAATTTACTTCTATAAAGTCGTTGTCCGGATGAAGGACAAATTTTTAACTTAAGGGTTTCAGACTGTCCAGTGAATAATAGTTTATTATTGTCCACAAAGGTTTCTAGAATGGAAAGCGAACGTGGCAAAACTCTCTATTGCGTAAGACGATGAAGACGTGCGCTCATGATGGGTCCAGTGATCGAAGCTTACATCTGTAGTTGAAGGAGCTCGGGGTACCGTGTGTATTGCCAAGGTACAAGGTATGCATAGTAGGGATATGAAAGTATATTTATATATACGTGTATTATACATGTATACGCGGAAAGAAGATCGAGGGGGCGCAAGTTTCTCTGACCTTTTCCGTAATGTCAGGACGGCGAGACCAAATCGATGACGTTGTAATGAGGTATCGAGAAGAAGAAAAAAAGAAACGTTTGTACACTCGACCGGGCATGAAGGGGTCGTGTATTCGCATTATTTGATGAAATTCCGAGGCTTTGGCAAAGTGACCCGAGCGACACTAGTGTGGAGTAATACTTGTCGGTTATCATTATCAGAACCAGGAATTGTCACTGATTCAGTGAAAAGTCCATTGATCAGTTGGACTAGTTATTCCAACGAAGGTTTTTCATTTTTAAAATTTTGATGTTTACTATCCTTATTACTATTTCTTTTAAATTTTCATATTTACTTTTTTTGTCGAACACGGTGAAAAAATACGTTTTTTTTGTTTTTCGAAAACTGTCCACCATTTTGTTATTTTTGCATATATAAAACATCGTATGATATGCGCTATGGTCATTAACATTCTGAATCTAAAACCGTTTGATTTTTTTGTTGCGGATGATCCATCGCCGAGATTTCATCAACAGCGCAGACATACAATTTTTTAGGACATTTTTTAACTACCATTTTCGTCTATAAATAGTGGCTTGAATAAATATTTTTTTTGAAATGTATTTCGAAAGTGTATTTATTAAGTGTGACAACTTTTATATCAATATCTATAATATAAACCCATCAAAAATTCATGAAAGTAGCCTTTTTAGCGTCTAAGTGAGAAGACCCCTTAATGGTGCGTCCAATTGCTTCCTTGAGCCCCGGAATGGTCTGTGGATCATTGGCATGTAGTTTTTCTTTCGGAAAACCCCGAAGAAAGAAGTCCAATGGCGTCAAATCGCACGATCTCGGTGGCCAATTCACATCGTCGCGGCGCGAGATAACACGACCATGAAACTTCATCTGCAATAACTATGCAGTTACAATGCAGCAAATAACAATTTCTATGAGTCGCTCGATCGTGTAATTCTCCATGACTAAACCTCAATACTTCCTGATGCCAGTTGACAAAGATCAGTACTCTATGTTCGCCACAAAAAAATAGCGCGCAATTCAAAATGTCAGGTTATTTTCAGACACCCTTTATGTACCTAAAAAGGATTTTTTTAAATTCCTGAGTTCCAACGTAGACCCTTGCCGGTTTTTACGTATTACCCTTCCTAATTGAACTCTTTCTGATCAACTTCATACGCGCATTTCGCTGATCTAACCTAACTTTCGTTGCGCCCACAGCTGGCTTAAACCTAGGAAGCCATTGTTACTTTTAGTACCGTAATCTGCCACACGTTCGTGTGTCAGACCGACGGACTTCATCGCTTTATAACTTTCGAGCAAATGCATCTATTAAGAGGCAATTGTAGTGAAATCGAAACGCCAGACTACAACCAACGTGGCCAATAAAACGGTAAATCCAAAAAGTAATTTTTTAAAAGTTGTGAGGGTTGTCAAAAAGTGCCGTGAAAAGCAGACGGAAATGCACGGGCGGCAAAAGACAACAATTTTTTTCTTTAAAAAATCAGATAATCGTCCATTTCTTTAACAGGACAAAACTAATTTTGAAAAAATTAGTAAGACGATTGAACAATCGTTTAGACATTTACTTGTATATACATTAACAAAGTTGGGTACCAAAATTCATTAAAAAATATTAATAATTAAACAAGTTATAAACAATCTCATTAAGGACCTTTGGACATGAGGGGCTCAACGCTCTACTTGATTCTGACCACCCGGTTGATCTGAAATCTAAAAAAACAGTTTTTCACTAAATAGATGATATCGGCTAAGACTTGACCGAGCTCTTGTTGCTATCATGTTTCAATCACGAAAAAATCATGTTAAATTTTCGTTCTCTCTTTTTTGGAGGAAAAAATATATCAGTATTGATAAGAGCTGATGAAAAAAAATGTTAAAAAAAAAACGTCGGTCTCGACTAAACTACCATTACCACTATAAATCACTTAAGGGGTTACCCCCACTTGCGATTTTGAAAAAATCGATTTTTTTATTGCATTTTTTTTAAGTATAAGTATCCGGGCTCATACTTCTGTATGGGCCCGGAATAGATGACTCTATGTAAGTTTACAAAAAAAAATATTTTCTTCGTGTAAACTGAAATTGAAACTTTGAACGCGTTTTTCTCAAAATGGCATTTCTGAAGTCGGTGACCAAGATTACTCGAACACTAATGAACCGATCTTCGTGAAATTTTGCAGGCTTATTTAATACATAAAAATGTAGTCTTTAATCGTTCGTTTTTTTCGTTAAAATCGAACCATTAACTTTGACTGTCCGCCATTTTGTGAAAAATGAATATTTTTTAAAATCCTTCGATTAAAGACTAGTTTATACTTATATTTGACCAAATCCATCCGCATTTGTTTTTCAGATGATCCACTTCGCCGCAATGTTGGTCACCGCAAACCGTGTATATAAAAACATTATTTCATTGACGGCCATTTGCCACTAAACAATATAATATTTTTCAATAAAAAAATTACTGAAAGTTCTTCAGGATGTGTTCTTTAAGATGCTATATTGATCGATTAAAAAAGTTTTGTAGTTTCCTTTAAAAAAATTCATGAAAAAGGGCTTTTTTTGCGCTACAAGTAGAGGTAACGCCTTAATAAGTGTACCAAATTTCAAGTCAAGCCGTTCATTAGATGTCGGGAAATGGTGTACGCTGTTTTGAAAAAAATAGTTTAAAAAAAGGCGTTTAAAGTTTTACTAGCAGTTCTATCACTGTAATCATGTTACCTTTAATCTGCGCTTCCTGCACCATATGTTGGGACTTTCCATTCAATTTGAGTTGCCTCAAGCGACGACGGAGGGTTCGTCATTTTCACAGTAGCCTAACCCCTTAAGCTATGCTACCCGTACGAGGACGCCTCTACAGTTTTTTTTTCCGATACAATTTAAAATGTCCTAGTGTATCGCCAAGAAAAGTGGACGACCACTAAATTTGCTTTCAGTCTCCCAAACCAGAGTGTAGCTTGCTAGGGTTAAGAAGGTTGAAGCGTTACCGGCAATCCAAGATTAAATTTGAAATAAAATGCATGTTATGGTCTAGACTATACTGAGTCTTGACGAATTTTTTGAAATTTCTTTACGACCATACACCAGAAACAGAAAATAGTTCAATGTATCTACCAGGTGTGTAAGTATGAAACCGGAATTTGCCCATAGGTGGCGCTAGATGTCGATGCAGTTACCGACACATCACGTCAGCGGTGTCTTGTTATTGTATTGATATCCGACAAAGATTTCCAACTCACAATAACACGAGTTTCATTCAGTAGCATTAGTTTATTAGAGATAAACATGTCGAGTTTTGTGCCAACAAATTACGATTTGCGGACAGCACTACTTTTCTGTTTTCATCTGAAGAAAACCGCAGCCGAATCGCATCGAATGCTTGTGGAGGCGTTTGGTGAGCATGCTCTCGGTAAAACACAGTGTTTCGAGTGGTTCAAACGGTTCAAAAGTGGCGATTTTGACGTGAGGAACGAAAAACGTGGAAGACCACCGAAAAAGTTTGAAGACGCTGACGTGCAAGCCTTGTTGGACGAAGACGACGCTCAAACACAACAACAACTGGCGGATCAGTTAAAGGTGACCCGAGAAGCCATCTCCCTTCGGTTGAAAGCCATGGGAAAGATACAAAAGGTGGGGAAATGGGTTCCACATGAACTCAACGAAAGACAGCAGGAAAACCGCAAAACATCATGCGAAATGCTGCTCGCCAGGTTCAAAAGAAAGTCATTTCTCCATCGAATTGTGACTGGCGATGAAAAGTGGATATATTTCGAGAATCCTAAGCGCAAAAAGTACTCCGGGTGAACCATCAACATCGACGGCAAGACCAAACCACTACGGACGAAAGACAATGCTGTGTGTTTGGTGGGATCAGAAGGGCGTAATCTACTACGAGCTGCTGAAACCTGGGGAAACTGTCAATACTCAACGCTACCGACAACAAATGACCGATTTGGATCGAGTTTTGCATGAAAAACGACCAGAATACCAACAAAGACAACACAAGGTGATTTTGCTGCATGACAATGCACCAGCACACAAAGCAAAACAGGTCCAGGAAACGATAGAGTCGTTCCGTTGGGAGATTCTTCAGCACGCGCCTTACTCACCGGACCTTGCCCCATCCGATTACTACTTGTTTGCATCGATGGGACACGCACTTGCTGAGCAGCGCTTTACTTCTTACGAAGATGTACGAAAATGGCTCGATGACTGGTTTGCCTCAAAAGAGCAACAGTTCTTTTGGCGCGGAATCCACAAATTGCCAGAAAGATGGGAAAAATGTATAGATAGCGACGGACAATACTTTGAATAAGTTACTTTGTATCATATCATTACAATAAACGTGTTTTTTCTGTATAAAAATTCCGGTTTCATACTTATACACCTGGTAACTTTTCGTGCGGTTAGATGACCAAGACGGAGGAAACAACTCGGTAATTATCGACGTTACATAAAAATGTTTGAGACAAAAGTTGTACGGTGCGAAGGGGGACATCAAATGCGATCAATTTTTTTTTATTTTGGTGGAGGCGCTGACGCACAGTTAAGGTCACCTCCGCTCCGTTAAATGGAATGGTACATTTTTTCAACCCTCTTGTGGAGCACCTCAAGCCGCATAAAAAACATTGATGGGTCAAAGTCGTTGAAAGTCATTCATGGTCAGTATCGATTATACAAAATCTAAATATCTCTATAAATCTCTAAATATCTCTATAATATATCTATAAAGATGTTTATATTTGCATTTCATTTTAGTAGGTGTTCGAAATGACCTTGAACGACTTTGACACCCTAATGTTTTTTATGCGGCTTGAGGTGCTCCACAAGGAGGTTGAAAAAAAATGTATCATTCCATTTAAAAAAGTGGAGGTGACCTTCACTATACGTCAGCGCCGCAACCGAAAGAAAAAAAAATTGGTCGCCTTGATGGCCCCTTCACACCGTACAACTTTTGTCTGGAAAGTTTTTTGTGACATCGATAATTACCGAGTTGTTTTATATATATGTTGCTGTATATATATATGATATGCAAAAAATATATTAACCCACTCTCCGAAAGCCCAATTGAAAACGAGCATTTTACTACTTCGCGAAATGTTGCAAAGTCATTGATGAACAGGATAGAAAGCGCAATAGAGGAAACTGCTGACACAACGAGGATCATGCTTTAATGGTAATAAAGGTTATTCCCAGAGGATTGAACATTTTTGACTTCGTGCAAATTTTAGAGAGAAAGAGAGAGAGAGAGAGAGAGAGAGAGAGAGAGAGAGAGAGAGCCTCTTCGAAATATCGCACACGTATTCGATCTCAACTGATGTACGTTTTGTGCATACATTAGACCGTATACACGAAGGAGTCATCGAGTGAATTTCGAAATGAGGAAATAATTATGAAAATGTGGGGTACGACAGGGAGAGAGCACACTCTCGACTCGACGTAGTTATTATCACCGTCTATTGCGCGAACTACCGGTGCATTATGCACTGCTCTGTTTCTCTGTTTTCCTCTTTCTTCGACGTCATTCTTCGACACTGATGGCCCGTGCAGAACGAGCGAGCAATCAAGCGCTACACACCCGGAGTCGTTTCAGCGCACCTATAATGCGATTGTATTATATTTTAATCGAACGTATACGTATCGTATACAACATATATGTACGTGAAACATATATGTTGCATTAAGGCGTTAAGCTACTGCGACCACCTGAAAATCAGGGTAACTAAAAATACATATATTCTGAAGGAATAGGTAAGACGATTGAAAAATCGTTTGGACATTTATTTGTATGTACATAAACAAAGTTGTGACATCGCGGTCGATCTGAAACAACAGAAGATTAGCTTTTTCTTAAAATAGATAATATTGGCTAAGATTTGACCGAGCTTTTTCTTATATTATGTTTCAATCGTCAAGAAAAAAATGAAGTTTTTTGTCACCTTCCGGAGAACAATAAAATCATTATTGTTAATAACTAAGGAAAAAATCTTAAGAATAAAAACGTGTTTCAAGACTGAACTATTACACTGAAGAAGTGTTCCAAATTTCAAGTCAATGCGTTCATTAGATGTCGAGGAATCGTGTACATCGTTTTGAAAAATATAGTTTCCAGAAAAACCTGTTTAAGGCGGAAAACCAGTTTAGGAGTATTTTTTAAAGTGTTTTTCATGTTTTTTTTAACGAGGAATAAATTAATAGAATTTATTCAAACTTTGGGAATATTTTATACAAATTTTCAAACAAATATTTTAATTTTTTCGAAAAATTTCCTCTGAAAATATGGAACATATGACCTGCCGCCCATCAACGGTCGTCATCAGGCTTTGTGTACACTCTGGAGGCCACAGTTTTCATCGGAAATCAATGCGGTTTAAAGATTACTTTAAGAACATGTTTTCCTTCTATATGAACCTAACTCTGACCAAAAATTGAAAATTGCATTTTTTTGGAGGTGTTTAAACAAAAGGGTATAATTTTTGTCATTATTTTTTAACCTTTTTTTGCTATAAAAATATACTTTATACAATGATATTTCACCAAATTTAGGTTAATATAGAGCGTAATTGTATAAAAAAAAACTGTCACTTTATAAAATTACAGGTTAGAAACTTTTTGAGCTAGAGTGTACACAAATTGAACAAAAGTCTTATTTATACCACTTTGGGAACATATTCTTGAATAGTTTTACTAACAATTTATGGAATTTGAAAAAAATCGATTTTTCGAGTAATCTAAACTGGTTTTCCGCCGTAAAGTTATACTAGTAGTTCTATCGTTCCAATCATAAGTTTACCTTTAATCTGCGATTTCTGCACCTCATGTTGGACCTTCCTCTTCAATTTGAGTTGCCTCAAGCGACGAACGAGTGTTTGTTATTTTCACAGTACCTTGACCCCTTGACGAAGCGTTAGAAACAATTGTTGCACATAATATTAATATATTTACATACGTTTGCACATATTTCAATCAAATCAATAAATAATTACATGTACATACATGTTTTTGTTTATTTATTTTTATATGCAGATTTTCGAGCATATATACACGAACTAATTTTCTTTCTGTCTACATTTGCACACGCTAAACAATCGTTTTTTCACTCGACAATGTTGACAAATTAGTCATTCGACTTTATGTATCCTGTAATAATAATTTATAACAGATTTAAAGGACGTGTGATTGAGGAACTGGCGAGGAATTGAGGATGTCGTGCAATATTATTGCGTCAATTATATGGCAGGATTTGGCTACTTTACTTTAATTTTTCTTGCTGCAGAGAAAATAAATTTTTAATCATCCGGGAAGCGTGATGTTCACAATTACTGTATTCTTGAGGGGTCTTCTCATTTTAGACGCTAAATAAGGCTATTTTCATGATTTTTTAAAAATGGTTTATATCATAGATATTGATATAAAAGTTGATACACTTCATAAATACACTTTTGAAATACATTTAAAAAAAACATATTTATTTAAGTCACTATTTATAAATGAAAATGGTAGTTGAAAAAATGTTCTAAAAAATTTGTAGGTCTGCGCTGTTGATAAAATCTTGGAGATGGATCATGCGAAACAAAAAATCAAACGGCTTTAGATTCAGTATGTCAATGGCTATAGCGCATATCAAACGATTTTTGATAAATGCAAAAATAACAAAATGGCGGATATTTTTCGAAAAAAAACGTATTTTTTCACCGTTTTTGGCAAAAAAATAGTGAATATCAACATTTAAATAATCCTCGATATGTGCTATAGCTATAGTTGTAAAGAATATGTGGTTAATATTTCATAAGGATCGGTTTACTAGTTTCGAAGATTTTATCAACAAGCCGTCGAAAAACATTGTTTCGAGAAAAACGCGTTTAAAGTTTGTTTGGGTTATATAAATTCATTCAAAAAATTTTTTTAATGTATTTCGGAAGTGTATTTATTAAGTGTAACAACTTTTATATCAATATTTATAATATAAACCTATAAAAAAAAATCATGAAAATAGCCTCTTTTTGAAGCGTGTAAAATTGAACTCCTAATTCTTCCGACCATTTGTCGTATCTGGAATGTCACTTTTCGTATAATGATTTTATTTTCTCTTCTATCTTGACGCACCTTACTTCGTGAAATCAACAAATCGACGGAGATAACTAATGCGATAAAAGACGAGAATACAAATGAGAAGTAAAATGTGTTTTCACGAGCTCGTATGCGAGCAAAGAGGAAAGAGACGGAGTGAGAGAGAGAGAGAGAGAGAGAGAGAGAGAGAGAGAGAGAGAGAGAGAGAGAGAGAGAGAGAGAGACGGATGCTCTGCGGAGGTGTGCAAAGTACTTTCTCCCGCGGGGCGGAGATCCTTATTTTCGCTTTCCCTGATACACGCATCTGTTCATAAACGTGTATACGGGGCATTGTGGGACAAATCGACGGAGCTTGCATTTTTACCGTTCGATATTTCTTTATGTCCGTTCGAATGTGTATGTTTCGCGTCCACGGAAGAAAGACGTCGCCCTAATTTGCAAATTTTTCCACAATTCGCTTCAATTGCTGTCGGTAATCAAGTTAAGGCGGGAAACCAGTTTAGGAGTACATGATTTTTTTTATAAGGAATGATTTAATAGAATTTATTCAAACATTGGGAATATTTTATCCATATTTTCGAACAAATATATTTTTTTAAGCTTTCCGCTGAAAATATGAAACATGTAACCTGCCGCCCAACGAAGATTGATGAAGATATGAACCTAACGCTGATGAAAAATTGCATTTTTTAGAGGCGTTTAAACAAAAGGGTAAAATTTTTGCCATCACTTTAAAACCTTTTTTTCTATAAAAAATGAACTTTAAACAATGATATTGCCCCAAATTTAGGTTCATATAGAGCGTAATTATATAAAGAAACTGACTATCACTTTATAAAATTATGGGTTTGAAACTTTTTGAGCTAGAGTGTACACAAACTGAAAAAAGTCGTTTCGAGAAAAACGCATCTGAAAAATCTACAGATATTACACAAGGTGCAACTATCGCATGGCATTGAAAATGGACTCAGATATTACGGGTAATGGGAAAACAAGTAAATGTAAATAATACGAGTTGGTTTTAATTAATTTTCAACAAATATTGATAGGTTGCGGTAATATAATTTTCTAATTAAGGAGTAGATTGTTCAACCGATGACAAGCATTGTGCATGTCGCAGCGCCCCCCACTCTACTAAAATACAGTGACAGTAGAGTGGGGGTAGCGTTAGTTTCGTGTCTCAACAAACATATACAGTTCTAAAAGCGGTTTCAATGGTAAAAACATTGCCGAATACAAAAAAAATTCAAGGCAGTAATCAATTATGTATACTGCTTTGGGAACATATTCTTGAATAGTTTTGCTAACAATTTATCCAATTAAAATAAATCGATTTCGTGAGTCATCTAAACTAGGAGTACCTAGGCGGGTTAAAAAATTGCATGTTCCAAAAATATTTTTATCCGATAGTATCACTTCTTAGCCTCCTTGGAAATTTAATTAAAATATTCCTAAAATTGAATGAGCTACAGCTCCTAACAGTCAGCCGGATAAGCGGACATACTTCAAACTTTAAACCCGTTTTTCTCGAAACACTGTTTTCAAAGTTGGTGGACATGATATCTCGGGAACCGCTTAATGGATTGTTTCCAAATTTATAGGAGATACGATGAGAAATATTGAAAGGTCGTTGACGATCTCTTTTTTGAAAAATCGATCTTCATTTTTCAATAGTTACGTAAAAATGACGACTCCTCTCATAGATTTTGCATGCTCGAGTTTCAAATCGTCGCCACGTTATTAATAGATATTATTTAAAAAATCGACGATCGTCAATGACTCGTATTTATTATTGACTTCAACGACCTGTTTGGTTTTCATATTTCAAATGGACCGTTTAAGCTGGAGAGTGTCCACCGCCAAACGTCGCAAAAAAATGTCATCATCTGCCGGCGGCCATGTTTTTGTTGTTTTGCTATATTTTTTGATGATTTTTTTTAAAGGCTCGCAATATATACCCTTTTGTGTTGAAAAAAAATACATTTCTTTTTCACCAACCACTACCCAGAAAACAAATCGGAATTGGGTCATATTTTCAGCCCTCTAGGTAGATGTAGCCCCTTAAGGGGTAGTAAAAATGAAACTATTTGAACGATCATTCGGTACAGCTTTAATTTTGAAAAATCGAGACAAATATATTTTTCGTTCTCACCGTCGTACTTCGTGTTTGGAAAAAGCTGCGTCGTGTTAGGCGATATATCGACGATGCGAATAGACCATTGTACCTGAGTAATGTGGGAAAAAAAACTTGCATTTGATTTTCAATGCGCCGCATATAAATGTATATCGATGCGAACGTATGCCACGCGCGTGTTGATCACATACAACCGTGAGAATTTGCCAAACAATTCGCAAGACTGAAAAATGTACATCGATCGGAGACAATTTACTCGCGTATATGATTTATTAACATTCACTGATTCAAGCGAGATATTTTTGTCCAGCTACTTTTTAAAATAATGACATCAATTTATCGAATAATATGAGAAACTTTCGACTTTCTACTATTATTAGTTGAACGATTATTATTGCTGAAAATTTGGACTCGAGAGTTTTCATTCGATGCCGATGGTCAGTGATTCGAGTAAGTAGATTGTACATTTTCCTTCACGAAGAACGGGCATTTAGTGAAATGTCAACTTTCTGAATACGTCGAGCATTCTATATGTAAACTCTTCAAGCGAAAACACCACTGTGACGGGCCAAAAAAGATCGTTTTTACCGATTTTCGTTGTCTACTAGATTATTTATTTGGGATTTGGAATAGAGGTATTCTATTGAGCATACATTGAAATTATTTCATGTAAATTTTTATTTAAAAAGAAAAATAACAAATTAACAACGTCATTGAGGTTGTTAATTTTTCTTTTTGTTAATTTTTGTAGTTGATTAGAGCTTCTGAAGAAAAAAATGTGGTCCAACTGTCAGATCGATAATTTGACAATGGTTGGTCTTCAAAATAAAAATGTTTTATAATCTATATAAATGTAGTTATTATTGTACCTACGTAACCGATTTTGGAAGAAATAAATTACACAAAGTGGACGATGTTAAAAAAGTGTCATCTTGGCGAAATTTTTGTTTATATTTGAGGGCTTAAAAACTACCAAACTAAAAAAAAACGACTACGTGCAACGATAGCTATTGTAGTTACGAGAATTTTGGCTTTTTTAATTGAAAATCGGACAATTATAGCTACAGTTATGATTCCGGCCCGGTCGAGAAAAGTCGTTTCGAGAAAAACGCGATTGAATGTTTTAGTATACGTAAATCGTTGCGCTACCTGCTCTCGCTAAGTCGTCTGGAACTTGGTCAACTTTTAATATTTTACCTTTAAAAGTTTTTTAAATATTATAAAATATGTATACTTTGAGAAAATGCAAAAAATATTTTTTTACCCGTCACAGTATGGTTTAATTAACCCGCCTTAAATTCGCCAAATTCGAGATCGTCGTCAAGTTGACGATGAACATAAAAAAAAACAGACACGCTTTATTTATTCCTTCAGGCCTCTGAGAACAAGAAAAATGGTTAATTAAATAAAAATGTATACTATTCTGTTCATGTTCAGAATTCGATGACTCTTTTCTGCCTTTGGATATGAGGGACTTAAAAAAATGTGAACGGAGTCAGTAAACGTCACTCCAAAATTGTACTCTCATCTCTTACGGACATCAAATTTCTTCATACTTTACCGAAAAAAAATTATCTGTATAAGGAACATGATTTTTTTAAGTACGAGGTTTGACATTAACCTAAAAGTGGGTTACCTCATATGTCCATAGATAATCGACAGTGTCGACTGCTTCAGCTATGACGTTTAGTAGCACACAAATGTAATTTGAAAATAATCAATCCAACGAAAACCTGTAACATCGAGACAACTTTCACTCGAGATTGAATGCGCGACGGAAATTCGTACAACCATATACATGTTCATTTTGTTGAAGCAAATGACTATTACGAAATCAGTAAACATGCGTAGACACTCTTCGCAACTAATCACAAATAATAAAAACCTCAAGTAAAAATCATAAACTTTTTTTCACATTTGGATACGACCTTTTTCGTAAAGTTTTTAATATCCCAAGGTTTTTGATAACAATATCCACGTATTCTTGAATAAAAAAATATCGATCCTATGCGGGAAAAGTGACCTTATTCACCACGAAAAAAAATAGCAGTTTGAACAATCTGCTCTCTTCCGAGTTTAAACATTCACTTCAAGCAATAAAAAATTATTACTCAACAGGATTTTTTTTAATTCCCCCGTCGTTGATCCACGAACATTAAATTCATTAGCATTGGGAGCAACATCGATCTATAGTAATACTCATCCCGAAGAATTAACAATAATTGGAAGCTATTCCTAATTGGGAAGACTTTGTTGTTCATTAATTAGTTTGGAATCCTTAAGTATTTCGTTAGAGGAGTCATTATCATGCCTATCCATGGTATTAAAATCGAATTACACACCCGCTTACACAAAGGTGAATACTGAACGTTGTATAGGAAATATAATCGGGCGTAAAAA
This sequence comes from Ophion slaviceki, assembly GCA_944452715.1. NCBI lineage: Eukaryota > Metazoa > Arthropoda > Insecta > Hymenoptera > Ichneumonidae > Ophion > Ophion slaviceki. The sequence continues at coordinate 14,072,025 of OX101785.1, forward strand.
AAGAACTGCCTCGAGCGAACAACGCTGCGGGTATAGTTCTCAATTGCGCTGCGAAAGTTCTGTTCTTGAGTAACAATAAAAGTCGTATGAAGAGAGCTGACAGAACTTTCGCGGTAACCCAATAATTAATAGAAATGAAAGAGCAAGAAAGAGAAAGAGGAAGAGAGAGAAAGATAAAAATAAAACGAATGTGAAGTAGCTTCAAACTTCAATGTTAAGGTCACTGTATCTGCGTTGGTAAGGTAGTGAGAAATAAAAAGGAGTAGAGAGAGAGGGGGAGTGAGAGAGAGAGAGAGAGAGAGAGAGAGAGAGAGAGAGAGAGAGAGAGAGAGAGAGAGAGAGAGAGAGAGAGAGAGAGAGAGAGAGAGAGAGAGAGAGAGAGAGAGAGAGAGAGAGAGAGAGAGAGAGAGAGAGAGAGAGAGAGAGAGAGAGAGAGAGAGAGAGAGAGAGAGAGAGAGAGAGAGAGAGAGAGAGAGAGAGAGAGAGAGAGAGAGAGAGAGAGAGAGAGAGAGAGAGAGAGAGAGAGAGAGAGAGAGAGAGAGAGAGAGAGAGAGAGAGAGAGAGAGAGAGAGAGAGAGAGAGAGAGAGAGAGAGAGGACAAATCTTATGGGACCCGACGATTCGCTTGTCCGTTCGACAAATGTGGGTCAAGTTGATATCCGGCTCTGCAAACGATCCCAAGGCTGAGAACTGCGGAATTGTCTCTCGATCGAGCTCCTTTCTGCGCTCTACAATAAGCGATAACCTCCCATACGTATCTTGAACTCATCTTGATCGATTTCGCTCGAACCTGGCACGTAATTAAAAATCCTAATGTCCCGTGGTTACTATATGTAACGCCGATACGATTTAACAACTTAACAATCTTGGGAATGCAGACGTTTTTTTTGCAGAAATTCATTGGTTTATTTTTTCGGAAATATATGGTGGCTTTTGCGTCGGCAAATGTGGAGAATTCAGCCGGCATCCGTGAACGACTACAAACCATGTGAAGGTTCGATCTTTATAAAAAAATTCATTTTCATGGAGATTAGTGGCTATGAACAACACTAATGTTCTCTTTAAATTCAAACCGAAAGTGCCTATATTTTATAAAGCTGTCGATTAATAATAATTAATTAAATTGAATAGTTGAATAATTAATAATGGAATTGATAATGAATAATTTGAATAAAGTAATGATCAATCAATTAATTTGAATAATGAATCAAATTCATTGCTTTGTGAATAGATATATGTTGCAGTAATGACTATGAGTAGGCGCGAGCATTACAAACATTTTGGAAGTCTGAATTCAAAAAAATTCTCGTCAAATAAGGATGTAAAAAAGTGTGATAGCGAGTGAAAAAATTACGAGTACGCCTCATGGAAATCGGAAAAAAGTTCTCACATGTTCGCGTGATCGTGTTATCGAGTCGCGTGAATCTCCTCGAAATGTAATTCGACCGGAAATCAACGAAGCGATACGTTCTCTTGTCGTTTCGCACCATGATTAATACGAAAGCTCTCACTCCTTAGTTCACGTCTTACGAAAGAATTTTTTCATGAAAGTATTACGTCCCAAACACAGAGATCTTAAATTATCCATGTAGATACGTTTATTCATGTATGTGGATATAGTATAGATTAGGGCAAAATGGCGTAAGCCCCATGCTTACGATCTTTTTATACGCAAACGTTGAGTTACGTACAGAGATAACACGTTTACACTATTTAATAATTTACAACATATAATCTCATTGTGCGTCGCGTATGTTGAAGTTCATCATTCAACGGGGTATTCTAGTCTAGAGGCCTACATTTAAGGAGTATTTCCTGGCTTGATAAAAGATAAAAAATAAAATATTTTTACCATCATTTTTCTACAGTATATTTATTGACGTTTCTAGAACTTAAGAAAAAGTTTTGTGCTGAAAAATAAAAATTGAAAACGTTATGGGCATTTAAATATGGCCGAGAAAAAAAAATAGTTGATGTGATCGACATGACTCCAAAGCTTCCATTCATCTGAAAAAAAAAAAAAAAAAAAAACCAATTCTTGGTGGTCAATAACAATGTCATTGAGGCAGGTACCAAAGAGAAAAAATGTAATGTCTACACTATGTAAAAAAAAAATGTTCGCCCTATTTTTTAGCATTGAAAATGTTAGAATTGAAAATGCTTTTTCAACTGTATTTGTTTGTTGAGGCAGGTTGGGTATAGGGTCTGAGTTATCTGGATGTCACATGAAACTAACGCTACCCCGACTTCACTGCCACTGTGTTGTAGTAGAGTGGGGCATGCGACATGCTGAATGCCTGGGATCGCTTGAAAATGCCCTCTCCCTACTCAATTTTAATCTTGTTTTTAATTAAAAATTATATTACAACTTATATTACCAATAACTTATTATTAAAGAAATATTACCTATTATTTAATAATAACTTATTATTAAATAAATATTACTTATTATTAAATATTACAATATTACTTATTACTTATTATAACCAATAATTTATTATTAAATAAATATTACCAATAACTATTACAACTTATATTACCAACAACTTATAATACCAATAAACCCAAAAAAACCAAAACTCACCCAAATAAACCCTAAACAAACCCAATTGTATACCTCAAAGTATAAATGTTTTTTGAAAAATAAAAACGAACTCATGTGATTTACATGTACCTGTTTTTATTACCGGCAAAGTCTGAATACATTTTCAATGCCATGAAATAATTGCAATTTGTGTAATATCTGTAGGTTTTCTTCCAAAGTTCTTAAGGGGTAAGGCCACTGTGGATTTACAAAAAAATCGATTTTTTTTCTCGCTAAAGCGGTGCTTTATCATCATAAGAATAAGTTACTATTCGATTTTTAGCAAGAACATTTTTTTTTCACCGACTTTGTTCGTGTAACGTAAGCCCATCTCTGGCACGACCATAGAGTACCTAAAACTTCAAACGCGTTTTTCTCGAAACAGCTTTTTTCCTATTGGCGTGACAAATAACTTCAACAATTTGCACTCGATTTACTTCAAATTTAAAAGTTATATTCCTAATTGCATTTCGCAGAGAAGTACGTACCGAATTTCTGATTGACCGAAAACTTTTCATTTTATGAGCAGTTTAATACGAAATTGTTCACTGAAAATTCATTCAAATACCTACAACTTTTGAATAAAACAATATTTTATAATTCCGTATATACTTCTCTAGGTATTCTAATTTAGATTGACGAGAATATTTGTTTTTTGTTCTACGTCAAAAATTGTAGATGCTAAATGTCACGCCGCGGAGCGCCTAAAAAACATAACAAAAGAAAATATCAGTAGTCGGCCATTTTGTACATCGAAAGAAAAATATATCTATTTTCCAATAGCTTGATATTCATACTAAATACATGTGTAATTTATTTAATGAGTGAATCAGTTTGTCATACGAAAAAAATTGTTAAATTCGCAGATGATTTTATACCCGTTGCTGTGGCCTAACCCCTTAATTATTTTAAAACAGTGCTAATAATAATTTCGACATATCCTAGGTAGGGAAGATCGAGGGACATATACTGAAGGTCCATACGAAATTAGGAGTCAATCGGTTGAATAGAACTCGAGATGTTGTGTCAACCAGGTTGAAAAAAGTAGTTTCGAGAAAAATGCGTTTAACGTATTGAGTATAATTTCAGACAACCGCAACTATTTAAGTGGTATGGCATGTTATACTTACGTTATATTAATCGGCCATTCCTATCTCGTAAAGTGTGCCTTCCTCGACTTCGAAATGATGATTTTCTGAAACTCGTTCTCCCCTGCGAGCAGTTTTAGCTTTCTTAAGAGTTTCTGAAGTTCGTAACTCCGGCCAGTCGATCCTATTCTCGTCTCGTTTGTTGACGTAAATATTGGAAATTTCAAAATTTCCTCTTCAGGACATATTCCTAAAAGTCTATACGTAAAAAAAAAGCTAACAAAAAAATCGATGTTTTCCAATCTCTAGACTAGAATACTGCCTTACGACAGTATTTTTGTCTAGGGCGCTGTTTTGAAGGTGATTTGTAGGATCGAGTAACTGTTAAACTTTTTTCTTTTTCTTTCCGAAATATTCTTATAACCCTCTAAAAATATGTACAAATGAAGAAAAAAATATATTTATTATCGTGTACTTTTGTACGTTTGTTTACAACGGTGCGCGAAAAACGTGCCCAATTTACGACCAGTGTTGTAGACGTTGGATGAATGTGTGAAAAACCAAACATATTCTTAAGGCCTTAGGCCATTTGTGAAAAGTGAAAAATTTGCCTAAAAAATCGTCAGATAATTGTCAATAACAAATGAACTATGCAATATAAAAAAAAATCCTACGTACTTCCATAGACAATGTATTTTTCAAGATATATTCAACATTTCAAGTGAATCGGTTGAAAATTGTCTGAGTTATGTTTCCGGCCAATTTAAAAAATGCAGTTTTGAGATAAACGCTGCGCAGCCGCCATTTTAAAATTAATCACTTAAAAAAATTATTGTATACGGCCACTGATATGTATGATAGACACCCCTTTTTGTAATCTCGATTTATTTTGTAGTTTTTCTGAAAGAAAAACCCAAAAAGCCCATTCTTTCGGCCTCTAGAGTGGCCTAACCCCTTAATGAGTTTCGCGACAGTTGACAAAATATTACCATTCGATTTAAATGTATACAGTCAATTTTTTGTCATTTACTGAATAAACAAACTCAAATTTTAAACGTTCGTCTACACCGTTTCTATAAAATGTATAATTGAAAAACACCGTTCAACATAGGGAGATGCCTACGCTTATCGATGAATAGCAGTTTTAAGCATGAAAAAGTGTGAAAAGAGGTTAAAAATGTAACGGAAAACTGTCAAATCACTGACATCAATACATTATGTCAATTTTGTCATCAGTGTCATAATGTACTCCTCATGTTATCTGATCATGGGCATCTCCCTATGTGAACAAGTGTTGTTCAATTGTAAATTTTATAGAAACGGTGTAGACGATCGATGAAAAATTTGGAGAATGCATGTAGCATATGACAAAGAATTCACTGTGTAAATGTGAAGCAAATGGTCGTCATTTGTCCCGAAACTCCTTAATCTGTATGAGCGTTGTGATGTTACGTACCAGATTTATAAAAAAAAAAAAAAAATACAGAAAAGCGTCATGCTAAACGTTGCTAATCAATTTTTCCGATTTTTCTGACTATTGCAAATGTTGTTTAAAAAAATAATTTCTACTCAATTCTGCTACCAACGTTGAAAAACAGTCTACTGAAGGTGTATGCCAAATCTGAGCTCAGGCGGCGAATTGGTTAGGGAGATATCGCGATTGCCGATTTGAAAAGCACAGTTTCGAGACAAACACGTTTTGGGAAGTTGGGGCGGTCCAGTCGAGTTGAATGACGGTTTGTGAATTTTTTTCAATGAAGCTCAAATTTATTCTGAAAATGCTAATTTTTCGTAAAATATATAAATACCGGGCAAAATTGTGCATTTTTATATTTTTATTACGTAAATAAGGAAAACTTGTGTGTTACTACAAACTTGAAAAAGTATGACATTGTCGAATATTATTACGAAAAAACTGCGTGAGCGAATGTTTTATACAACTCAGAATGAAATGTTGAGTTATTTATAATTATGCCTATTTATATTTATGTCACGAGATTATTTATCATAAAAATTAATTAATATTAAGGGTTGCCGAAATACGGCAACTTCGCGGACATTGAGGTTGGCAACAATGCTCTTCATTCGCCAGCCAAGATTCATAATGTTTCATCAAACCTTGATGGTTCAATATTGAATATATTTGGTTTACGATAGGCAAGATAGTGTTTTTTTCTAAACGTTTACAATGCTTTAGTTCGCGTTAATCCGTTGTTATAAATGGTTTATCCTGGTGCTAAATAGTAGCCAAAAAAATTACATCACCCGTAGCGTGAACGTCTTGCCCCTCTAACCGCACGTTAAATCCCATGCGTTAAACTATCTTTTTACTCTCTGGTTTTTATCTCTTTTTTGGTTTTCATCTCTGGTGTTTTGTGGTGAAAAAAATTCTTAAAGCGAGAGCCTGAATTATAAGGGCCAAAGAGCGGTTTTTCGGGAATTTTTTTAGAAGGGAAAACAATAAGTGAGCCCCGTAAACATTGAGGTATATTTTCATGTATATTTGAAATGTATGAAGAAAATTGTCAAAATGAAACAATAAATGACAGCAGATTTTTCAGCCCATTCCATGTGTGTCTTGCCACTGCAGTCCCCAATCGGCGGGAAAGATGCAGCTCGTAATTCTCGACTGAAACAAAAAAAAAACCAATAAAATTTTCAATTGTCATATATTTTTTTTTCTGGGTGAATTGAGAAAGAGCTGAAAAAATCGTGTAATCATAATTTTTCTCGGGCGTGAAAAAAAATGTGTTTAATAAAACACTATAACGCGCTATAAAAATTATTTAAAACGACTTTTTTAATTCACTTAGGAGGTATTTTCATACTGAAGCAAATAAACTTTGGTTTGATTCAATAGGTCGTTTAGTTTTTCTGCTATCACGCTCGCCAATTTGAAAAAAATCGTGAAAACGAAAACTGGAGAAAACGCGCTTCAAAGTTTTCAATAGGAGGAAATATCAATATCAAATATCAATCGCTTCTCTGCTTTTAGCCTTGTATCTTCGAAAATATTTATAATTGGCCTCTGTAACTTTGTAAATATATTCTGGAATAGTTTATCTGTCTATTTAAGCAACAAAAAAAAGATTTTCCGGACCTTCTAATTCAGGCTCAGCGTTAAAGGCTCAATATAGTCTAGACCGTGACATATATTTATTTAAATATTAAATCATGGATAGTGGCTAACGCTCCCACCTCCTTAAGGTGGGATATACATTTACAACGATCAAAAAATCGATTTCTTTTTTTTTAACGATAGAACTATGTATGTAGAATATTTTCCCAAAGTTTCAAAGCAAAATTCGAAAAACTTCAAGCGTACAGCCCTTCAACGCTGTGTCTCACCGCTCGGATTCGGAGCGGGCGTGAACTTCAAACGCGTTTTTCTCTAAACTGCATTATCGAAATTGGCGTGCAGGATTACTCAAAAATTATTAAGCCGATTGAGTTGAAACTTGGTAGAAACATTGATAATATTGGTACCTTCTACTTGACGAGAATTGTTTTTGACAAATTGGAAAAAACTACTTTTTTAATCCACATTTTACAGAAATGTTGCGTGAAATGTTGATTTTTTGTTGTAAATTCGTGCCATTTTCTTGACTTTGCATTTTATTCATTTTAATTACCGTCACATAGAAACTATACATGTTCTAACTGAAAAAATGTTTGAACTTTTTTGCAAATCAACGTCTACGGGAAGCTAGACTGCACGCCGATTCGAAACTTCCGCGGCGACCTTGCTGTAACACTCTGCCACAGCTCCGTCATTTTGATGATGAATTAATTTTAAAAATTTGTTTTCTGTACTTAAATATACTATTAAAGTATACCTACAGTTTGATAGTTGTAGAATAATTATTTCGTAATTCAAAAAATCTCTCAATGTTGCTTATTTTTTTCCGGTTTAAATGTATATCCCGCCTTAAAGTTGCTGTGTCTCGACCGTGCTCCCCGGGCGTATTCCTTATAACTCTTATACTACTTTTATGACCCTTATCAAGCGGTTTTCACAGACGTTTCCAAAAATTGCTGTAGAACAATAAAATAAAATAAAATTAAATTAAAAAAAAAAACAATTTTTCTCAAATTTCCTGACGACACTACTGCCCTAAGAAATTGGAATTTCGAGACAATTCGATAATACGAACGACAAACAGTTCGAGTATAATAAACTTCCCATAAGATGTATGACGCTTCACAGATTTTTCACAATTGTTTATATTTATTTCCGATTACATTTGACTCGCACAGCAGTACGACGTCCAAGAGACTAATCGATTTGAAATTTCTTTATTTACATTCTATACACCAGGATCTCCGATAAAAGGATTACGTGAAATGCATCTGTGTGATTGATGATCAGGTATGAATTTTCATTGTGCATAGTACCGATGTGTACTCTATGTACGAGAGTACACAAGAGGCTGCTGCTAATGCACACAAACGAGCACGTAACCACTATACATATGTATATATGTACGTGTGTTACCTACGACGAAACTCGGAGAAAGTCAAATTTTATTTCGCTGTTCAACGAGTGCCTGGATGTGTCGACGTGCGTGTGTGGTCTCAACGAGTGTGCACGTATGCGTGTCAATCGTAACCGCAAGTGCGTAAACCCCGGTCTTAAATTAGCGAGAAATGAACGTGTGAGTATAATAGTGCGTATACTCGTCCCGAAGTCGAGGAGCTTCGTCTAACCGAGCATACACGTGTGTCTCGATCGAAATTCCGCTGCTCGAAGTTTTACGCTCGCAACGGGCGTTGCATGTTCTTCACTTCGAAGGAATTCTCCCTTTCCTTTCTCTCGTGTCCAAACAAAATGACAATTTCCGTCACCAATTTCATAGCCGTCAAAAATCGTAAAGAAAATGAGTGGATGAAAAAAGGCTAATTTCGAAGAAAATTTAATCGTGCACAATATGAGCGGTAAAAATACGAAATTGAGGTCTTATATTATACATAATTTTGTGTGTACGATATTTATGGTATCTTCGTGCAACGGGTTCCGCGGCCAAAAAGATTTCTCCTATAGTTTCGAACTAGAACGAAAAACCAAAAGATCTTCAAATATTGACAAAAAGCTATGGAACAGCGTGCGGAAATCAAAAAATACCTTTTCCAAATAAGTAGTGCAGATTTTAATGAAAACTTCCATTTTTGAGCGAAATTACATGAGTAATTGTTTGTAAAAAAAGTTAAGGGGTAAGGCCACAGTAGAATTGGTAAAAAAGCGATTTTTTTTTCTCTCTCAAACGGTGCTTTATCATTATAAGAATAAGTTACTATTCGATTTATAGCAAGAACATTTTTTTTTCACCGACTTTGAGCGTATAACGTAAGCCCACTTCTAGCACGGCCATAGAGTACCTGAAACTTTAAGGCGTACCCCCACTTGTAGCGCAAAAAAAGGCCTTTTTCATGAATTTTTTTAAAGAAAACTACAAAACTTTTTTAATTGATCAATATACCATCTTAAAGAACACATCTTGAAGAACTTTCAGTAATTTTTTTATTGAAAAATATTACATTGTGCGAATTTAGCCATTTTTTTCGCATGAAAAAGTGATTAACTCATGAAATTAATTACACATCTATTTAGTATGAATATCAAGCTGAATATTCGCGAGAAACTATTATAAAGTTTCTCGCGAAGCCTTTATAACCTAAGGCATGGTTTTTAATTACGCTGATGTCTGAATGGCATGAGGGTCTGGCATGGGAAATAAATAAACAAATTCTAATAGTAAAAAGTATAAAATAAAATGAACGTAAAAAAAACTTTTTGAAAATAAGCTGTCATATAAGGCGTTACCCCAACTTGTAGCGCAAAAAAAGGCCTTTTTCATGAATTTTTTTAAAGAAAACTAAAAAATTTTTTTAATCGATCAATATACCATCATAAAGAACACATCTTGAAGAACTTTCAGTAATTTTTTTATTGAAAAATATTACATTGTTTAGTGGCAAATGGCCGTCAATGAAATAATGTTTTTATATACACGGTTTGCGGTGACCAATATTGCGGCGAAGTGGATCATCTGAAAAAAAAATGCGGATGGATTTAGTCAAATATAAGTATAAACTAGTCTTTAATCGAAGGATTTTAAAAAATATTCTTTTTTCACAAAATGGCGGACAGTCAAAGTTAATGGTTCGATTTTAACGAAAAAAAACGGCCGTTTTTTGGCTACAAAATGGCCATTTTTTTCGGAAAAAAAAATCGAACGATTAAAGACTACATTTTTATGTATTAAATAAGCCTGCAAAATTTCAAGAAGATCGGTTCATTAGTGTTCGAGTAATCTTGGTCACCGACTTCAGAAATGCCATTTTGAGAAAAACGCGTTTAAAGTTTCAATTTCAGTTTACACGAAGAAAATATTTTTTTTTGTAAACTTACATAGAGTCATCTATTCCGGGCCCATACAGAAGTATGGTCCCGGATACTTATACTTCAAAAAAATGCAATAAAAAAAATCGGTTTTTTCAAAATCGCAAGTGGGGGTAACCCCTTAAACGCGTTTTTCTCGAAACAGCTTTTTTCCAATTAGCGTGACAAATAACTTCAACAATTTTCACTCGATTGACTTCAAATTTAAAAATTATGTTCCTAATTGCATTTCGCAGAGAAGTACGTACGGAATTTCTGATTAATCAAAAACTTTTCATTTTATGAGCAGTTTTATACGAAATTGTTCACTGAAAATTCATTCAAATACCTACAACTCAATTCAAATGCCTACAACTTTTGAATAAAACGATATTTTTTAAATTCCGTACGTAATTCTCTACGTATTCTAATGTAGATTGACGAGAATTTTTGTTTTTTGTTCTAGGTAAAAAATTATGGATGCTAAATGTCACGTCGCGGAGTGCCTGAAAAAAAGATAAGAGAAAACTTTAGTAATCGGCCATTTTATACATCGAAAAAAAAAATTGTTTTTTTCTAACAGCTTGATATTCATACTAAATAGATGTGTAATTAATTTTATGAGTGAATCACTTTTTCATACGAAAAAATTGTTCAATTCGCACATGATTTTATACCCGTTACTGTGGGCTAACGCCTTAATGGCCAAACGCAAATTCTGTACGCAGTTTCATGGAAATTGCATCTGAGAATACACGTTCAAAATTTCAAATGGTTCGGTGCATGTTCAGCTGAGTTACGTTTTCGGCCAGTTTGAAATACATGGTTTCGAAAAAAACGCGTTTAGAGTGTGAACTAACATTTAGCAATAGAAATGTTCGATTTACCTTTAATCTGCAATGCCAGCACCGTACCTTCCCAATTAATATTGCCTTCTTCCTTTACTTTTCTGAAAATTTGAAAAGCCTGGAGTGGCTTTACCCGTTAATTAATCGGGAAATTGCAATAGGATAATATTTAAAAAAATCAGTGGAAAGGAATTCATTAAATGTATAAAAATACCCCTGCAGTGTAGGTATGTAAATACTCCTGTAGTTTTTAACCTCGAACGAAAAGACAAAAATAAATTAAATAGCTACAAAATCCTATGGAACTGCACACGGAAATTAGAAAGTACCTTTTTTAAAAAAGGTAGTGCAGATTTTAATGGAAATCTTCATTTTTGAGCAAAAATGACGAGTCATTTTTTATTTTTTTTTAAATTAATAACCAATCGCAAATTCCGTACGCAATTTCACGGAGGATGCACCTGAGAAGATACATTCAAAATTTCAAGTAAATCGGTGCATATTTGGCGAGTAACATTTCCGGCCAGTTTAGAAAACTCGGTTTCGAGGAAAATACACGGTCAAGTTTGGACTACATTTAGCAATAGAAATTTTCGATTTACCTTTAATCTGCACTGCCAGCACAGACCTTCCAAATTAACATAGTCCTCATCCTTTTCTTTTCTGAAAATTAAAAAATCCTCGAGTGGATTCACCCGTTAATTAATCGGGAAATTGTAATAGGATAATATTGAAAAAATTCAGTGGAGATGAATTTTTTACACATATATTGTTTAAATATATGTTACATATATATTGTTTAAAAATACGTAATAGAAATCCTTCGCAATAATGGACGAATAGAAAAAGAATGATGGTTTTACGAGTATCCGACAATATTTGCTCGTCTCCCAATCTCTCTGCTAAATATTTTCCAATATTTAACTCCGCAAGCCTCGTTTGCTGAATTCACCGAACGTTCCGCCCATGGATCTTAGAATGAACGGTGACACGGAGACGTGAGCGGCCGCAATTTTTGAAAGTACGGAAAGCTCGTTGGCCTCAGTGTGCCGAGTCAAAAGTACGAAAAAAAAAATATCGAAGAGAAAAATAAAATAAAACGAGATATACATCGCCGTCGGGTTCCAATGGGATTAAGCATGCGAGTCCACGTCCTCCGCGAAAGTGCAGCCAAGGTCCTTCTCTCGCATCGTCGCGGGCTCTCTTGCGTCGAGAATCCGAGTGCCACGCGCACGTCTGACCATCACGTATTCTCGTTTCCATTTCTACTGCGAGCGCGGAATCGCCGGCGGAACTGCTTTTGGCAGGCTTCCTTAAGACCGATCCCACTTTGCATTAGACGCCATTGGAAAATGTAACGAAAGATCGCAACATTGGACGAGAAACGATGTAAGAAGCGAAAGTCCTGACAATGAATATCATCCACGGGTTAATGATCCCAAAAATTCTGCATATTCGAATTTTCCTCAATATACCAGGACGTTGAATAAGCTTTCGCTGTTTTTCAACAGATGGCGTTACCAGAACTGCGTGCGTGTAGTTTAAGATGGTAACGCATCCATAAAGAAGTCCTTAAGGGGTCTCAAAATGACCTGACATTTTAATTTATTAATAAAACGTGTTATTTATTTGAAAAGTACGAATATTTCTATTTTAATATAAGATACAAACATGGAGGTTATGTGGGGAACACAGTATCCGATAAATTGCGCCGCGGCGATGTAAATTTGATTTGGTTTTCTGAAAGGAAAAGTGTATGCCAATGATCCACAGACCATTCCGGAGCTCGAGGAAGCAATTGGATGCACCATTAAGGGCGGGGTAAAGTTAATTCGGCGAAAAAAAGGCATGTTTTTAAGATTTTTTTTTGGCGTAACGAATAGTGTTCGTTTATTGAAAAATTTACATATAATAAAGTAACATTTGAACAACATTCTCCTAAATTTGCATTGCAAAATATTCAAAATTGAGCGAGTGAAAATTAAACCCCGGAGGCGCCTCGAAAAAAAGTTGGTTTGCGGTGTGCACCATAACTCGCAACAGAATCATCTGAAACAAAAAAATCAAAATGCATTTGTTAAAGGCGATGTTTCTCGAGGTAATGACGGGAGGATTTTTTTTTTCGATTTTTCGATTTTTCGTAGCACTTGGGAGCCAAAAACTCGATTTTCGCTAAAAAAAATCGGCTAATTTGTTGTTGAAAAATTAGTAATTATTAAAAAAAAAACAAAGAAGCTCTCGACAATACCTGGTGAATTATGTGAAGAAGTACTGTGCAAAATTTCAAAGCGATTGGTCCAGTAGATTTTGAGTTATCGTGCACACGGACTTCAAATATGACAAGTCTCAGAAAAACGGTTTGAAAAACGCAGAAGAGGTTGGTCGCTTAGCGCTCATTGCACATAAGTTTGAGAACACTTCTTGATTGCATAAAAATCTGAGAAAATTCATGCATATTAAAGGTACTCAAAAGATTAATTTTGCATAATAATAATTCCAAAATGTTATTAACAAAATGATGAAAAAAAAAATTAGTCAACAAATTTTCCCGCAACCCAATTTTTTTTCGTGATTCGTTCATTTTTCTGAATACGTATGAATTTTTTCAGATTTTTCAATTATCTTTGAATTTTTAGAAATTCAAAATAAAACTCGATAATTTTCTTATACTCACTCAAAGTCGTCGATGCCAGGTCCGTAGAGTAAAAGGCTTCCATCAAGATGATCGAGAGCATCTTTTTGCGTTTGTCTACGCAAAAATCTTTCTTCTTTACTGTCGTTTATCAAGAAATTTACCCATTTATGAAGAAATTTATTCGGGGTCGAAAAATACAATAGCGCGCCGCGCAGCTGCCGCCCAGGTATAAAACCCGGCATGGAGCAATAGACGCTCAAATACTCATAACTTCGTCAATTTTACTCCGATCGACTTGAAATTTTAACACAATATTCTTGATATATTATACATTCATTTAAAAAAAAATTTTTTAAATGAAAAAAAAATGTTAATACTTTACCCCGCCCTTAACGGGGTATCCCTCTCTGGAAGCCCAATTTGAAGGGTCAGAATTATGATTTCATTTCTAATAACACATTGGTTGGAATAAATTATTTTTTTCCCAGCATGTTGTACACATGTTTGTGATTACTATGTAATTTTTTCGGAAGAAAATCTGTCAAAGTGTTCGTGGTGCTGCAGTTGACATTGCAGTCCTCCAGCGGCGAGGCCGGAAACGGCGGGATCTCCACCAGGCTCAAATGTAATCTGAAACGAAAACAAAATTGTTTTCTCCAAATATATCTAACTGGCTATGGGTTCACAATCGACTTTTCGAAATTTCGAAAAACACGAAAAATAACAGCTTCCCCAAAGAAAACCTCAATTTTCTCTTGAAAAACAGCATGCTGAAGCCATTGTTAGTAAAATATCGTTCATCCAATTAAAAAATGCGATCGTGAACCGAAAATAAGTCAATAGTGTGAAAGTTACTCAAGATATCAATCCCGCCATGTCGAGATATGTAATTTCGAGATAATCGCGTTCAAACTCGACGGATCGCGATTAACCCGACGCACACTGTTACACTAAAATAGGTGTAACTTCGTCAATTTTTAGAATTCCAGGGTCCAGTTGGTCTCAAACCATTCTGGAAAGTTCACACTATAACAATATGCAAAACCACAAAGATTTTTTTGAGTTTCCATCGAGGTATACCCCTCTAATAAAATTAGTCGGCAATTGTACCGAAATGTTATTGAAAATTACGTCAAAAGAGTGAACGTTTGCAAACAGGGACGAGGCGGCCATTTATCGGATGTTGTGTTCCACACATAATCTCCATGTTAGTACCTTATATTAAAATGAAAATATTCCGACATTTCCAATAAATTATACGTTATATTAATAAATAAAAGTGTTAGGTCATTTTGAGACACCCTATATAAGCAAGCTTGAAATTCAGTGTATGCCATTTCGCCAAAGTGTAAACAACTTTTTTTCAAGTGTTAAATGTGTCAAATTTTTTGCCAAGGAAGAGTATTTGCGGGGAATTTTACTGCACTGATTTATTAAAAAAAAATATGCAGCTGAAGCACACAAAATACTTGTTGAGTCGTACCGCGACCATGCTTTGTCGGAAACGACATGCATTGATGTGTTGAATTGGAGGCATTACTTCATAAAGACTTATGTCAGACGTTAGTTGAACTTGCAGAATCATTAGGAGTTGATCACACAACAGTTTCGAAACGTTTGAAAGCATTGGGAATGATTTTTTAGCATTGAAATTGATTTTCACGAAAAGAACAGCGAGCACGTCTTTAACATCCCGATATTAATTGCGATCTTTAACAAGAAATTAGGTAACCATAGCAACTCTTCAGCAGTTCCTCACCCGTGTATTCTTTTCAAATCCCGCAAAGTAAAAATCCCCACGAAGCTGCAAACGTATATTTTTATCTGATGGATATTAACCATCAGGCCTCAAACTTTTCAGTAAAATTTGGAATCGTTTCGATTTAAAAAAAAACCTCGAATGTCACAATTCCGGAAGACATGCTGAAATTTTGATTGCGACTCGATATTCTTCGTTCGGTGATACAGGGTACTTTCGTTTGTTGCTCACGAGCTTGCGACTGTCGAGCATTATCACTGGACTGGATAATAGCACAGGGACGTTTGATATTGAGCTTAAAAATAAGAGAATTGCTTGCATTTCTCAATTCTGCGAGTCCGGCATTTTTTCATTCCAAAAAACTAAATTAGTGTCATTCACGAGGATCTGCGTATGGCTTTTCTTCTTGAGAAGAAAGTAAAAAAATCGCAGCACGCTCGCTCATGAGCTGCGCTCTTGGCGACGAAAATAAAAGTGGGTGACCAGAGTATGATTCTTTCGACGCTTTGAGACACTAATTGTATCCTGTGAAAGCAGGATACGAATTCAGCAGTGGGGAAGGATATTGAGATGATTCATAAAGTGTCGGGTGTATGGGCGGGACGTTGGGTGAACCCGGTGTGACAGTAGCTTTAACTTTGCGACTCACCTCACGTGCCCTCAAATTACATCCGGGTTCTACAAGGCAAGCGTCATACTACTCGAACCAAACGGCATTGCGAGCCCGCAACGACGAACCGTTGTGGACTCGCGCTGGGAGGCTGCATTCCAGAAGTCATGAGATTCTTTCTCCTCTTTCTCCCTCCCTCTGTCTTTTACTCTCACTCTTCCTCTCTCTCTCTCTCTCTCCCTCCCTCTGTCTTTTACTCTCACTCTTCCTCTGTCCCTCTCGCCATCTGTCTCTCTCTCTCTCTCTGTCTCTCTCTGTCTCTCTCTGTCTCTGTCTCTGTCTCTGTCTCTCTCTCTCTCTCTCTCTCTCTCTCTCTCTCTCTCTCTCTCTCTCTCTCTCTCTCTCTCTCTCTCTCTCTCTCTCTCTCTCTCTCTCTCTCTCTCTCTCTCTCTCTCTCTCTCTCTCTCTCTCCCTCTCTCTCTCTCTGAATTTTACTCTCCCGGGGACTCACTTTGCTTGTCCCCGTCGATATCACGACCGCGAGAGAACACAATGAACAATTATTTATGGTAGCTTGATGTGGCCATGTGCAAAAAGGGATCAAACGATTGAGGCCCGAGGCTTTCGGTAACCCCGTGAGCCTCAACTAGAGGTCGACATTACGGAATGTTTTACACGCAATTGTTATATTTTCATATCTACAGGCACATGCATAATTCTGTAATCAATAACTTTTTCGAGATACGTCACCGGTTCTTTAATATATTCTTCAGCTACACGCAATTTTAATAATTGCTGTAGATCCGGGTCTCCCGGCGTCAGAGCCTTTTTCATTTTTCAACCGAAAGCAATCTCAAGGCATCCACGAACTATTCGATGGGAAAAAAAATGCCTACGATTTCTTGTTAAATAATGTTCGAGCCTGCTACAGCATCCGGTACTTTTTAACCTTCTTCAAAATCTGGGGAAATCATCTCTACTGCTGTGAACAGCCATGAGTGATCTGCTGTAGCAAGTTCTATGGAATTTCTCCGCAGCGTATTCAAGAATTGAGAAAAAAGGCAATTTCCGGTGAATGTAATTTTATGCAATGCCGGAAACGATAAAGTTCAAGCTCGAATCGACTTTTATTTCACCGTACAAAAGTTGAATGTCATAGTGAAATTTGAGTAATTTCTTTCGAACTTAAGACCTTATGTAGGTTTAAAAGCAAAAAAAATGTCGATTTTTTAATTCGCTTGAATGATGTATAAACATACCAAGAATCATATGGGTGATATCTAGAAACATCCCAAGACTTATATGGTCAGAACAAAAATGGTTCTAAAACTTTAAACGCGTTCCAAATCGAGTGGACTCGTAGCTCCTATATTTTCTCAACCGATTAACTCCAAATTTCAACTGTAGCTTCTTAGATAGATTTTCTAGTGATGTACACACGATTTTTACGGTTGATTAATAATTACGATTTTTACAAACAAATGAAGGCAGTTTTTTTTTAGTGGAACGTGCGACTTTTTTTCAGAATGGTGCCATTTTTTCAAAAATAAATATTTTATCGTAATCGTGTATACTTCGCTAGCAAAACTTATGTACAGGGTGCGCCAGAGAAACTTACTTATTTGAAAGGTCAATAAAAACAAAAGTACTTCAATTATTGTTTTAATTTTTTTTTTATTTGAGAATACAATATCCCAATTTTTTTTTCATGCAGTCTTGAAAATGACATCGGATAAATGGCGACCCCCATTGCGCATACACTGATGAAGTCGATTTTTGAAATTCGTATCCACTCTTTGCAGCATATCAATCGGTATGTTGGCAATGGCGTCGCGAATGTTGTTCTTGAGGTGTGCTATGGTCCGTGGTCGATCGACATAAACCAGAGATTTCAAATAACCCCATAAAAAGAAATCGCATGGAGTCAAATCTGGAGAGCGTGCCGGCCATTGGAGATCGCCTCTGAGAGAGATGAGGCGGTCGGGGAAATGTTGTCGCAACAAATTCATTGAGTCTCGTGCTGTGTGTGCTGTGGCTCCATCTTGCTGAAACCACACGTGTGGTTTCAGCTTGCTGAAACCACACCACACTGACAAACAGTGGTGTCAGAAATTCCCATAGCAGCTGCGTGTTTGCGAGCCGAACGCCGGGGAGAACGCACAACTGACTGCCTCACTCTTTCGACATTTTCCGGAGTTCTGATGGTCCGTTGAAGTCCATTTCTGGGTTTAGCGACACTTCCACACTCCCGAAATGAGTTAACCCACGACAGAATCGAATTACGGCCAGGAACGA